>JAVYIG010003468.1:0-195162 GCA_035222895.1 Strongylocentrotus droebachiensis | reverse complement strand
TTCACAAGATTATGAGAGAAAGAAGACGATTCGTTGTACCGTTCTCGAAAATAATCCTCGTCGGAATTTAGTTTCCCCTCCATCCCGCGCGAAAGCGCGGAAGCTTTTACGTTTCATTAAATCATTAAAGATTCGTTATTACCTTTCTCGCCTCTGAATCCTCGTCTGAATTCAGGTTTTCCCCCCTCCTGCGCTTCGCGCGGAAGCTTTGACGTTTTCACAAGAAAATTTTAACGATTTATTAAATTATTACGATTCTTTGGAGAGCTCTCGACTCTTAATCCTCGTCTGAATTCAGGTTCCCCCCCCCCCCCCTCTCGCGCGAAGCGCGGAAGCTTTACGTTTTATTAAATCATTAGAGAAAGAAGACGATTCGTTGCACCGTTCTCGAAAATAATCCTCGTCGGAATTTAGTTTCCCCTTCATCCCGCGCGAAGCGCAGAAGCTTTTACGTTTCATTAAATCATTAAAGATTCGTATTACCTTTCTCGCCTCCTGAATCCTCGTCTGAATTCAGGTTCCCCACTCCCTTTGACGTTTCACAAGATTATGAGAGAAAGAAGACGATTCGCTGTACCGTTCTCGATCTTAATCCCTCGTCTGAATTCAGTTCCCCCCTCCCCTCCCTAAGCGAAGCTTTGACGTTTCATTAAATTATTAGAGAAAGAAGACGATGCGTTGTACCGTTCTCTATACTCTTAATCCTTTTTTCAAAGGTGTTCTTTGTCTGCTCCTTTTTCTTCCTACGTCCTCTTCCGATTTGGGGGGTACCGCCCCCCCCCCCCCCCCCTGGCTACGCCTCTGCGGTCAGATAACACAATTTTGATACCTTGTCCGACCCCGCAAGCTCAGTGGTTTAAGGCAATAAATTGCGGTCAGCCTAAGCATTCAGGGGCCCGCCTTAGGGCCCCTGGTGGGGTCGAAGCGGCTGAGCCGGCCCGGGAGGTTAGGGGTTTTAGGCGTTTAATTAAGGTCAGATGAGCATTTTTTTTTATACCTTATTATTTTATGACTCTGGCAAGGTCACTATTTGGCGTGGGTTCCAGGGGGCGGAGCCCCCAAAAATGAGGTGTTTTTAGGCATTAAATTATCGTCAGATGAGCATCTAAGGGCCCCGCCGTAGGGTCCTAGGTGGAATCCAGGGGCAGAGCCCCCGGGAGCTTAGGGGTTTTAGCATTTAATCACGGTCAGATGAGCATATTTAGATGCCTCATTAATTTTTAACACTGGCAGCTAACTATTCTTTCTTTCTTGCTCTCATTCTATTTTATTTGTCTTTAATATACTTTTTCAAAAAGTGGGGGGGGGGGGGGGAGGGAGCTCGAGGCTCCCGATCCCGCCCCACCTCGGGCCTGACATGTAGGAATCTCAAGAATCATATTTTTTGCCTGGCTGTAAATTTAGTAATTTGTCATTCTCCAACAAACACATACAAACGTATTTACTAAAAAATGAGGAAAAATCTCGGAAATTATGTCATTTCTTCCTTTCCTTCCTTCCTTCTCTCTATTTTGTTGATGGGGGGGGGGGGGGTCAACAGCCTGGGAGGCAAGGCTCTTTCGGCCCCCGATCTCCCTCTTCCTCCTTTTCTTTTTTTCTTCCTCTTCTTCTTTCCCTTCTCTCCTCTTTCCCTTTCCCTTCTTTTCCTTTCTTCTCTCTCTTTTTTTTTTTTTTTTTTTTTTTTGGCGGGGGGGGGGGGGGGGGGGGGCCAAGGCCCGCTCGGCCCCCCCCCCTGGATCCGCGCCTGGCATGCGCGATGTTTATGAAATGCAATTCCTGTGAACTTTCCTTTTTCTTTGAATGGAATTGTATGTGTGATTTAATTCAGGTTTTTATTATTGTTACGTTCTTTTGGATTAAAAATACAAACCATGTTTACTCCTTTACTGTTTTTTTTTTTGGAGGGGGGGGCGTTTAGGGGGGCAAACATGCGTTTTGCCCCCCCCCCACACTTTTTTGACTGGGGGGGGGGGGGCAACTGCCCCCCCCTGCCCCCCCCCCCACTTTCGGCGCCTATGACAGTACTATTGAGAGATGAGTTGTTAGCAACTGATTGGAGAGAAGTACTATTACGTGATTATGATGTTGATAGCTCATATGTTAAATTCTTAAATAAATTATTTTTGCTGTATGATAACAATTTACCTAATGTAAATGTACGCCTAATAGTAGAAATCGTATAGAACAACTGAACAACCCCTCGATTGCCATGGAATACTAATTATAAAAAAATAGGAAAAACAAGTTGTACAAGGTCTATAAGTATAAGATTAGTAAATCTCAATCTTCAATCCTACGTGCTGCTAAGTAGCAGTCCCGGGTAGCAGTATTACTTTGCTCAATTTCAGGCGACACATGATGATATAAAAGGGACATGGAATGATTAGGAATGTTTTTAAGCCAAAGCAGAAAGCGTCTGATGTCATTTGCATGAGCTCTATCGCCAGACCTTCCCAAGTCCTGCATAATCAAAACTGTCTGAAAGAAACTCAACCCATTGTGACTTATATTAATTGAACTTTGTCCTTCACTTTGCAACTGCAACAGAAACCTAAAAAGAATCAATGAATACTTTTGTTTTTGTTGTTGTTTTTCTTTCTTATACCCTACAGATCTTCTAACGTCTGGAAAGTAGACTATTATTATCGTGCGTTATACGAACGAGCGAGGACGTCTTTCTTCGTAAATTTTAGGACGTATTTCCTTACAAAATTAAACAAGAATGCCTAGAGATAGCAGGTAAGTGCAAATGAAACGTACTGTATTCAGCCTCAGTTGCATTAAGTAGAGTTTCTACCAATATCCACTCGTGGAAAGGCCCAAGATTGAGCTACAGCAACAGCCAACTTCTTTCGAAGACTTGCTTCAGTCCCGCATGTTCGACATCACGTTGGGTAGATGGTGTTGTGAGATAGTGATGTAAACCACATGACATAGGCTAGACTAGTCACTTAAAATATAGTAGGGTGTCTGATCGCGCACTCGATGTTGTGTGCTAAAATGCTCCCGATAGATTGCACGCATCCCTAAGTATGTGGTCTACGTGCATTGCGCGACCATGCAAAATTGGTCAATGATTTTATGAAAAAATTTGAAATTCAAACCTTTAGAGTAGCGGCTTCGGTGTGCGGCCGTCCAGTGCGAATTGCTGATTTTATTTTTTAGGCAATTACTCACAGAATGCTTCAATACCGTCAATGGAGAGTTCATATATTTAGTTATTAAATAGAAGGCACAAATAGCGTAACTGACCCACAGCGTGGTCAGTACTGTCCACTTTAGAAGACGTAAAAGTTGCCCGGTGGGCGGCTGTGCGTAACCCGGTTTGCGGCACGCGTACGTCACAAAGCTTTATGCGCTATGTCACGATCAAAGCATATACCAAATTACTACGGGTAACCCAAATTCTCATGTTTATCTGTTGCTACGGTAAATTTTTCAAGTTTTAAACAATTTCACCTTTTTACTGAATGGATCATCCCATAGGGGGGTACGTACTACTAGAAACTATTGGGTCACAGCGGGTACACACATCAGTAGGCACATTCATGGGGCACTAGAGGGCGCTTTGCGCGCGTACGAAAATCTGAATGGCCTTGCTGCGGTGGGTCGGCAATAATCAGCTCAAAACTTGGATATGGGAGGGTGGAAGGATTTATCTTTTTTATAATGTTATCTGGTCTTACCCTTAACCATCCTATGTTTAATCTATGTAGAAATAACATGCGAGTACGATAAGAGAAACATCGGGCCCATTACTGATGCAACTTTTAAAATATTAGCCTAGAAATGACCACCAAACGGAAAAAGTTGACATTTTTTCCCGACAAATCTTCATAAAATCTGATTTATAAACAAGTCACATCTAGGTACACTAATACAAATACGATTTTCTGAAAATTCAGGTGTGATTTTTTAAGTTTCTTTCAAGTATATTTCTGCGCATCGCAGCGCCAATGTTCTTCACTGCTTCAAAATCACCCTTGAAATTTTTTTTTGCAACGAATTTGTTACGAGGTCCGCGAGTGTTCCCCGAGTGTTCCCCGTTCCTTGCGTGTTGAAAGTTTGGTAATACATAGTTTACATTGACTCGCGCACGAAAAAATGGCTCGAAAACAAATGTCAAAACGAGAAATAAACAAGCTTTTGTATAGTTATAAGAGATCTACCGAGGTTTCTTTGTCGATATAATTTATTATATAGTCTCAATTAGAATTCAGAATTATCTCACTGAAACCGACGATGTTCTCGATCGTAGTTATTTTCACTTCGCCAGCAGACGTTCTAGCGTGGTTTTGGCAAAAAGCTAGCCCGCCACCTTCCCACCTCGAACCTTTTGAGTTCCGCTGAAATTGTGCGCTGCGGAGCTCCGAGGGTGCGTTGGTATCGCTGGCAAACTCTCGGGCGGCTAGCTCCCCACGACGGACCATTCGCGGTATGGCGAGAGTGTGTGTGTGAGATACGATTTTGGATTCGAGAACGCACGTACCACAACCGTGCGCGTCATTTTCAGCTGTCGAATGTGTACGACCAATTTTACATGTACGATTTTTAGTACAGATACTTGGTCAGTTTTCTTCTTATATCTTTGGTTTTACAACATTTAAAAATATAATTTCTTCAAATTTGCTCCTGACTCGGTTCAGACTAATTGTCTGATGTGTTTTCAAGTCAATTTCTTGAATATATTTTTTTGCATGAATTTGCCTAACATCAGCACACATACCATCATACACGATCCCGCATGTTATGTGTGTATTAACACCCCCCGCCGCAAACCAGAAAATCACGTAATTACGTGCCGGTTTGCGGCCACCCCATGCAACTGGCCATGCGGTGGCACAATCAAAATATCTGCGATAGGAGACAGACCACAGCCATCATACTTCCACAAAAACATCAAATTTCACCTCCAATCGGACAAATATCAGACAAATAGAGCTACAATATTGATCTAGTCATGCCTCGATCTCTTAACTTAAAAGTAAGCACCTGCTGGAATTTTCATCGCCGACTGGTGCCGTAGATTTTCGACATCGCTGACGGATACTCCGTACCGACAGGAGCATCTGCTACGGACGTTTTCGGCAGCGCAGAACTTACCGGGGAATCCACGGTAGGTTTCAATGATTATTATCGAGTCATTTTTATTTTATTTTGAAAAGTGATACCCCTGGCCGCAAACCGGGCTATGCCGCAAACCAGAGACTCTACTCTAGAGGTGTCTGAACGATTTTTAAATTTTCAATTTGGGATCGTTTTTCACCATTTTTGTTTGATATTTGAATTAAAAATGTAATCAGAATAATACATTTCAAATTTCAAGTCTCACCGATGTTTCTATCAACAGATACAGCCCCTCCGAAACGCTGCAATATTCATAGGATTTTGCTCAGAATTGATGAAAAAGCGAACACGTAAGAGCTACTCTTCACACACATACTAAATTACACATACATAGTTGTTTTTCGCAATAAACTTCTACATACATGTATGGCTATGCATGTTAGCGCATGTGCTCAGAGAACGCGGAAGTGCAGAAAGTTGTGCGACACTGACCAATTTCGAGCTAAGTTGGAGATCTTTCCGGGGCCCTAAATTTGATTTAATTTTGAGAGTTAAGAAAAGTTGTTCAGCTGCCTGATTTGTGCAAGTTTCGTGGCTAATAAATTATTATTAAAATTGTTACAGCTGTTGAAACGGCTGTTTGACCGAATACTGGGAATGGACCGAATACTGGGTGCGCTACCCTAGCTGCATCACTATCCTGGCTGTGTTGTAAAATAGGCACCACTGTACATGTACTGCAGTACATTCACGCAATATTTTATAAAACCTGCTGCAGCTACCGTTCTAAACTGTTATACATATTAACCACTCAATATATGACAAATAACAAACAAATAAAATTTACAAGTTTTGTTGATGAATTTTACTTGAGTTTCCACCAGTAGTTCTAGCATAGACTATAGAGTAAAGGAGGGGGTAATCGACCATCACCAAGTTTTCGGCCGATCCGTTGGATGCATGGTAAAATCCCTTTAAAATACATCGCATAATAGCATATCACATATCCCACACATTCCATACCATCCCAGAGTCACTGAAGAACCACATTTGCAATAGGCTTGAGACGGTACGGTCGATCACACCGGGACCCGACCGTTGCCGTCGGGTCCCGGTTTCGTTTTTTGAGAACCGACGCTCCGAAAAAAATAATGAAATATGTAAGAAATTGCAGTTTTGCACAACACTAAAATCATTCCACCTTGAAACTTAAGTATTTAATTGTTACCAATCATATTCCTGTTCTAGCTCATCCTGAATCAATCCGAACTGCTGATATAATATGGGTTGCAAAGCAGTTCGCCCCATGGGGTTGTTGTTGCCAGCTGCTAGCTAGCTACTGTACTGGCCGGGTCTCTCGGCAGGATTAATAAATCAGGTTGAAAGAAACATTAATGTTTGAATAAAAAACGGCTTTCTAAAAAGTACTTCTTTACAACATACCGATCGAATAATTTTTAAAAGACAAACTGGATATTATTTCTTTGACTTTGAACACCGCATGCTTCTTTTAAAAGCTGAAAATTACTTGGTATAATCACAAGAAGTTTCGATACGGATAGCTGTTGCAAGGCAAGTTCAGACTAGTCTCGGAAAAATGCGCAGTGCTCCTCGTAGTTAGCTGTAATCCGTTTCAGAGCGAACCCAAACAAAGACGTGATCGTAGCGAGAAAAAATCATTAAAAACTACGAGAGCACAATTGGAAAGACAACTACTCAAAATTATCGTAAGCAGATACATAACTTGGAGGAATAATACAATAGTTGTCCAAGAAAAGCCACAGAAATAGTGATATTTAAGGAGTTACTATAGGTACTGATATGTCCGAATTACACGTTATTTGGTTTCTAGCCTCGTGTTCTAACACGAGGCTAGAAACCAAATAACGCCCTCTGCGGTAAAAAGCAGTATAACAAAGGATTCAAGTATTTGCAGCAAGCCCCTTGCGATAAAAATGTACCCAGTTACTCCTCGATTATCACAATTTCTTTGGCATTTCTTGGGCGATTATTGAATTCTTTGTCCAAGTTATTTATCTGATTATCGTAATTTTGAGCAGTAGTTGTCTTTCCAATTGTGCTCTCGTAGTTTTTAATGATTTTTTTCTCGTTACGATCACGTCTTTGTTTGGGTTCGTTCTGGCACGCATTACAGCTAACGACGAGGAGCACTGCGCATTTTTCCGAGACTAGTCTGAACTTGCCTTGCAACAGCTATCCGTATCGAAACTTCTTGTGATTACCAAGTAATTTTCAGCTTTTAAAAGAAGCATGCGGTGTTCAAAATCAAAGAAAAAATATCTATTTTGTTTTTAAAAATTATTCGATCGGTATGTTGTAAAGGAGTACTTTTTAGAAAGCCGTTTTATTATTCAAACATTAATGTTTTCTGACCCGATTTATTCAACCTGCATGAATCAAAATGGCGGCTCGATCGTTGTCTTTCTATTTTTGCTCCAGTTTTTTTACTTTTAGAGGCACGATAATGACACTAAACATCGCCAATCATGGATAAAAATAATGTCAAATGGAAGAATATACCGATCTATGCCGAGGTATGCATGTGTTGATTTATTTGACTGATAAAAAAGGTCACTTTTAAGGGACATACTGATGATGCGCTTTTTATAGAGGCAAGTGACAAATCCTGCGAGCTGATTTCGGGACACCGGGTCCCGATCGGTGCAAGGCCGTCGGGACCCGGTTTATGAAAATCCCGACATGACTCAGGCCTAATTTGCAATGGAAAATATATCCTAAAATATCACATTTTAGCGATGTAATCGGCGGTCCGGCTACCTGAATCTGAAAAATCGAGTATCTTACGCGTGTCTGTAAGAAATATGGGTACCATAAAATGAGCTTTATTTCAAGTATTTTTCAGATTTAGAGCCCAATTTTGTGTGAGTCACAAGCTCAAAAGTATCTCATCGCATGTATTAAATCAATGCAGGCGGACACCGCAACGCACACACGATATCTCTGTCTAATTCAGATTACGATTTCCGATCACCGCAGTACTAGTTTTCGGCATGGCGAGCTCCGGGGAGCTCCGGCGTGGGATACCTGCTCCGCCTGCTAGTGCTATAGATCAGCGCGGAAACGCACGGCGCGCGCGCTTCCTATTGACTTTGTACATACGACCGATAACTGACTCCGAAACAGTGAAAATTGAGATGAATATTGTCATGGTAATTCGTGATTTTTTTCTGGGATTCTTTTTTTGTTTAATTAATAATAATATTTGCTTCATGATTTGAACAAGAAATGATAATAAATAGTTAGTAAAGAGTCCAAAAAAAAAGGATTTTGTCTTAAGTGGCAGAAAACCCCCTCCTTTACTCTAGCAAGACTTCTGATTGGGTCCATCGTTCTCAACTCTGTACCTCCATTTTCTAACGTTACCTACGTATTATAATAAGTGGCCCGGCAGCGCCCTCTTACGTTAATAATAGGTAAACACATGCGCTATGGCTCGCCATTTGTCCTATAATTCACATGAACACTAATATCGCTGATAAACAGTGTCAGGCACGTTCATGGGGCACTAGAGGGCGCTTCGCGTGCATACAGAAATCTGCGGTAGTCAGCACTAATCAGCCCAAAACTTGGATTTGGCAGGGTGGCAGGATATATATTTTTTATAATGTTATCCGGTCTTACCCCTACCCATCCTATGTTTAATCTAAGTAGAAATAAGAAGTTTTTCGTTGTGAAAATCGTGAATCCTCTGAATTCTGGTGATTCCAAATACATGTACCAGCAAATAATGAACCTCGACCAGTAAATCAACTGAAAGCTAAATTTAGTAAAAGGAAACCAGTTCACAAGGAGGCGACTGTACGGGCTTGGACCAGAAATCTCGTACAGAGGGAAGAGATCTGACCATTAGCTGCATGTTATAAATTGTAAAGTTGTAAGAGGGAAATAATGCTGATAATGATGAAATAGCAAAGAATTTAGGAGTATCATGGGTACAACCAATTCAATGGAAATTTGTATTTAAGAAAAAGCACCGTCAGTACTACAAGAGCCCCCGTGAGAAGGCTCACGGGTCTCTTTTTTTTGGAAAAGCCCCTGTGGACAAAAAATTAATTTGAGCCCGGCTAGGACATGAGTTTTATGAAGATCTGAGATTACAGTCGCTAACTTCATACGCACCCCAGAGTCGTATTTGTGCAGCAGTTTGCCATGAAGTGACTACCTTAGCAACATTTTCCCTCATCTGAACAATGTTACCAAGTCCCTTTAAAGGTGAATGGACATATATAAGCGGGTCTGAGTGAATAGAAGCGTTTAGACAAGCTAACAAGTAATGATATCAAAGATTTCATTTTTTTTTTGCAGGCAATACCGCAAAAGGTCCAGATCAAAATCTCCTGATGCTGACAATGACAGCTCCAAGAAGAAGCGATCTCCAGAGAGGGCCAAGGAGAAGGACAAGGAGAAAGAAAGGAGGAGGTCACGGTCCAGGTCAAAGAGCAGGGAGAGGTCACGGAGGTCACGTAGCAAGGAGAGAGAACGTGATAGGTCAAGGAAATCAAGATCAAGATCCAGGGATAGAGATAGGAGAAGGTTAGTACAAGCATGCTCCTCAGCAGAACATTGTTGTACCGTTTTGTATAAATTTAGAGGAATATGGTATTGACGTATGCCAGGGTGTAATTTGAGAGTACCAAATCAATTTTTGCAAGTTGAAAGTTTTCATTGAGTCGAAAGGGACTGGAACATGGCATATTGGAAACTCAGGGACGTGGTTTTAGATGTCTTAAACAATTTAACAGACTAAATTATGCATTGACATTGTAACCCTTGAAAATACTCTAAAATTGCTGTTAATATATTTTTATATTGAAGTTTGTAACTTTCAAAATATTAACGTTATAATGGAACTACAGTAACTGTAGACATCATTGACACCATCATCCTAATTGTAAATACCATGATCATAGTCCTGGAACATAACCAGTAATGTGTAGTATTAGATATCAGAGTAAAAATTATTGAATCAGAAATAGCATATGTAATTGTAGCTTCACTAGTATCCAAGTAAGTAGTTGAATATACTTATAGATATCTACCAGACACATGCGCTACATTTATATATCTTTAAAAAGAGCATCCCCTCTCTTGTTTCATATCTGTGCATTCCCACTTTTATGTTATTGCAGAGATCGAAGGAGTCCACCTCGCAGAGACAGAGATATAGAAAGAGATCGGGTCAGGGAGCGAGATAGGAGATCCCGGCGCTCAAGGAGCCGGAGTAGAGACAGGAACAGGAGACGTAGAACCAGGTCTCGCTCTAGGAGTCCCAAGCGGAGCAAGGGTCGAAGGTCACAGTCGGTAGAGCGAGCATCTAGGTATGCCCCCTTATCATTCCTTTCTTGAATAAGTAGCAGGGTGTATCTATAAAATGTTCATAGCTGGATAATATCATTTAATGTTTTTATATGTGCAATGAAATGTTCAGCTCCAGACAACGTGACGAAGCTGAAGCACCTGTTGAAAGAAATTGGGAACCTGTCAATTTGAAACAAGTTCACAGAATCTATCCAAACTAATCTATTGTTTCTTTGTTTGTCATCTACTACTCAAAGAATGCCAATAAATGAAAAAACTAAATTCTCCTTCGCATTTCAAGTATGTAAGGGATTAATTACTCACACACACAAATTGGTTAATACACCTTCTAACCAGTCATATATTTTCTTCCTCTTTTCATTGCCTGGCACTGACAGAATCCTCTTTGTATTAAACATTAACTCAAATGAAATTCTTGTAATACTCATTATGTATGCTTAGTATTTGTTGAGTTGATATATCAAATGAAATTTCAATATTTAGCTCCTCTTATTTCATCTATAGCTAGGAATATCCATAACTCCTCAGTCTTCACTATGTTGTAAAATTAGTTAATTGTTATTTTGTTGATGTTATATAACATTATACACTGTATGTAATTTTAATGCATTGCATTTTCCAGAAAAATGGAATAGTCCTGGGCTATTGTATCTTCTCCTTTGTTGTGCATTTTTGAAAAATAAAGTGATGTTTACAAAAACTATTAAAAAAACTGAAGAAACAGCACCTTACTCAGACCTGCCAACCAGTACGATTTAGTCGTATTTAGAACGACTTTTAGAAGCAAATACGACAGTACGATTTTCCTGAATAAAATACATTTTTTTAAATATTTTTTTTGGTTGTATTTTGTGTGTGCGTTAGCCGTTTTCAATGCCAAAATGCTCATTCTGTCCTGTCAAGTATCCTACAAGCATCTCAAATTGGCAATTTGGGGATGTTCATTGGTTCATCGAACACAACAGTCGTGACGAAATCATGCATATTCAACAAATGATCCATAACAAAATTGAACCGCGTAACAGTCCGTGTTTATTTTTAAAGAATACAGTTTTTGAACTCCAGAGGTTGGCAGGTCTGCTTACTAAACAGGGAATGAATTTGAAGAGATACAAGTAGTAAATAACTGAAGAGTCTTTAAAATGGTTGGTAGTCTAGAATTATTTTTTCTCCACATTTTGGATACAAAAATATAAAAGTGGTAAAAATGTTGTCTTTCACAAGAGACATGGTACTTCTTGTATATAGCACCCAGAGATATCAAAAGCTGCATTTAGAATTTATTTGAATCAGGGAAAAAAATTCTTTTCAGGGCTACTTTTCAAGCTTGCTTGCAGGAATCTTTAATTTGTTTTGCATTGAACTCTATGCAAATTTTGGGGGCTCTTTTATGACTTTCGGGGGCTCTTTTGGGGGCTAATTCGCCCCAAGTCCCCATGTATTTTTTTCACTGATATGAATCTAAAAATAAAGACATAACTATTTCTTTCAGGTCTCGCTCGAGATCTCCAAACAAGGACAGCAAATCAAAAGGATCATCATCATCATCTGCTGTTAAGACTGAAGGGACTGTAAAAGTGGAGGTGAAGACAGAGGCAGAGCTGAAGAAGGAAGTAGAGGTGAAGCAAGAGATAAAGGAAGAAAAGGAGGAGACGAAGGAGGTCAAGGAGGAGAAAGGCTTAGTCTTGGTAAGATTGATCTATGTATGCCAAATTGATCTCTATTGCTAGTATGAGTGTCTAACTATTTTCTTCACTTTGGATGCATTTCGATGGACGAGGCTCAAATGCAGTGTGGTTGAAATACTGCTGTACATTGTATGTGTATTTAATGGGGCTATGCGATACCAGTTTAAATTCTTTAACCGTTTCTACCATTTGAAAAGTGGACTGACTTTCAGTTACATGATGTGCAAAAGTATAAACAATTACCCTTTAAAGGGATCGTTTAACAATGTTAAATCTGAAATGCATGGCCCTAAGTGTTATCAGTGTCTGTGATATGGTTTTATATTGAGGCCCTCAAAATTATCAGGAAGTGCCACAAAAAAGTAAAAAGCTTTGAGTGACCGGTTTTACCATACTCATTTTCCCCAACAGACTAGTGTTATGAAAACAGTTTGGCAAACGCAAAACTTGATTTCGATTTTCAATCATAAATATCTTGATAATCAGACAGGCGATCGGCTTGTAAAAGTCATGGGGTTCCTGACTGACCTAAAGGTTTATGATTTATGAGCTAAATCAAGGATTTTTTTAAAGGATCTAGGACAAAGTTACCGGATCCCTTTAAAGAATATTGGAATGGTTAGCTATGTTGACTCGGTGGTAGTATTTACAAAGTATTATCCAATATAAGTGCATATGCCACATATTCTGAGTTTGATCATCATATGATAACTTCTGCAATTTCTAGGTAACCACATAGTATATTGAAGATTTGTAATGTCTGCATATATAATGTAGAGGTGTCGTGGTCGAGTGGATATGTCACCGGACTGTCGATCACAAGGTCCGCGGTTCGAGTCCCGCCGCGGCACTAATGTCCTTTGGCAAGACATTGATGTACATTTGCCACACTCAACCCAGGTGATGTAAATGGGTACCTGGCAGGAATTAATTCCTTGAATACTATCTGTGCTAAAGCCAGGGTAATAATCAGGAGTGCCAGGAGTGTCAAATCTGACAGACATGAGCACTATACAAGAACCCACTATTATTATTATTATAATTGCAGGAGCAAAGACGACTTGAAGAGGAGATGCAGAAGAGACGAGAGCGGATTGAGAGATGGAGGATGGAGAGAAAGAAGACAATGGAGGCAGCAGCAGGACCATCAAAGACGGAAGGAGAGGACGAGAAGGCCGATGCCCCGCCCCAGAAGCCAGGCAAGAAGTGGAGTCTGGAGGATGACGATGATGCTGATGATGAGGCAGAGGCAGAGGCAGAGGAAGAGGATGTAAGTTTAAAGGTGAAAGTGTTGCCCCCTTTCATTTACTCAAGTCTACATATAATAATAATAACAATATTAATTTTTATATAGCGCTTAAACTTTAAGCGCTTTACAAATATACTATATAATATACTATATAAGTCTGCTTGGAGCCAGAAGGGTGTTAACTCATATACTGTTACAAAGATTTTATACCCATCTCGCTCTAAGAAGTTAATTAATTTGTGAGACATGTGATGTTGCAAAGGATAATGAATTTACGTATGCTTTTCAATACATTACTTTTTCTTGCTGAGTCAGGTGTTTGGAAGCTAGATACTGTGCTTTTTATGCCTCCGTTACGAAGTAGCCGGAGGCATTTTTTTTCCGGGTTGTCCGTCCGTCCGTACGTCCGTTATCGTGATCGCGTTATCTGAAAAACCTATTGATGGATTCCTGCCAAACTTTGGTCATGTATGTATCTTGCAGAGCTGATGAACTGATTAGATTTTGGGGTCACGAGGTCAAAGGTCAAAGGTCACAGGGCTCATTATGTATGCAAAAACAGCTCGTGATCGCGTTATCTCAAGAACCGGTTGATGGATTCCTGCCAAACTTTAGTCATGTATGTATCTTGCAGAGCTGATGAACTGATTAGATTTTGGGGTCACGTGGTCAAAGGTCAAAGGTCACAGGGCTCATTATGTATGCAAAAACAGCTTGTGATCGCATTATCATTAGCACAGATTGATGGATTCCTGCCAAACTTAGATCATGTATGTATCTTGCAGAGCCAATGAACTGAGTAGATTCTTGGGTCATGAGGTCAAATGTCAAAGGTCATACGGCTCATTATGTATGCAAAATTAGCTTGTGATCGCATTATCATTAGCACAGATTGATGGATTCCTGCCAAACTTAGATCATGTATGTATCTTGCAGAGCCAATGAACTGAGTAGATTCTTGGGTCATGAGGTCAAATGTCATGGGCTCATTATGTATGCAAAAATAGCTTGTGAACGCATTCTCATTAGAACTGACAGATGGATTTACTATTTAACTCAGGACATCTTGCAGAGCCAATGAACTGAGTAGATTTTAGGGTCATGAGGTCAAAGATCAAATGGTCCTATATGTATATGAGAAATTGTTTGTAATCACGATATTCTGAGAACCTTTTAATGGATTACATTGAAACTTGAATTTGAAAAATTTCTTCTGTTTTGGTTTGTAAACTTGCTCTATGACGTATAAGTTCTTAGTCAATGAAACTTTGACTATAGGGTAATCAAGTATCCCCAATCATGTGAGTAGAATTTCAGATCACAAAGTCAAGGTCAAAGGTCATTTCAGGTCAACAGACTTGGACTATGTTGTAGCATCATCATCGAAAACTTAACCTAAGGTTAAGTTTTTGAATTTTTGATATAATTTTGAAAGTATAAGTTCTTAGTCAATGAAACTTGGACTATAGGGTAATCAAGTATCCCCAATCATGTGAGTAGAATTTCAGATCACAAAGTCAAGGTCAAAGGTCATTTCAGGTCAACAGACTTGGACTATGTTGTAGCATCATCATCGAAAACTTAACCTAAGGTTAAGTTTTTGAATTTTTGATATAATTTTGAAAGTATAAGTTCGTAGTCAATGAAACTTGGACTATATGGTTATCAAGTCTCCCAAATCATGTGAGTAGAATTTCACGTCACTAAATTAAGGTCAAAGGTCATTTAAGGTCAACAAACTTAGACTTTGTTGTGGCATCAACATCAAGATTTTTAAAATGCTTCTTCTTCGTTATTTTTCAACCGATTTTGATTCTGATTGTTTCATATGATAGCGCTAGGAGGGGGATTTAAAATTTCTACACAGAATCGTGAAATTCATTATCTATGCTAATTTATGCAAATTTATTCAAAATCACAAAAAATGCTTCTTCTCCTTCATTTCTCGACCGATTTTGATTTGGTTTGCTTTATATCGTAGAGCTAACTTTGGTACACTAAACTTCTACACAGAATATCGAAATTGTTCTCCATTAATTAATTATGGTAATTTATGCAAATTTATTCCAAAAATAACAAAAATTGCTTCTTTTCCCTCATTTCTTGACTGATTTTGATTTGGTTTGCCTTATCTGGTAGAGCTAAATTTGGAACACTAAACTTCTACACAGAATTGTGAGATTTTGCTCCATTGAATATTTATGGTACTTTATGCAAATGAATGAAATTATGTCCCTTCCAGGGCATCAAATTTTTATTTTTTGACCAGTTCAAAAGTGTACCACATAAAATTTACGATATTTGTTGTTGCGAGATGCGGATGAGCGCTATGTCATTGACGTTCTGGTTTATCATATTGAATTGCGTTATGCAGGCGAGACCGCCGAGAGCGTTTCCCTTGTTTACTCAAAGAGGTATTCTTTGAGTAAATTTGAAATGATGATATTGAGATATTCACTTGTTCTAAAAAAACAAAAAACACCCACAATCCCTGTAAAAGTGATGATTTGTTTTTGTAGGTATGATAGGAAATTTTAAGTTAAATTAGAGGAGGTACTTTCTTGAGGCACTGGAATGATTTTTATTGTAGTGTTTTTGAAGGTGATGAGAAAAATTATGATGTTAACAGATACCCACAAAATATTTCTTCCATACTCTGCCATTACACCTTTCCTTTTTTTAATCATTTGGCAGATGTCATTTATTTATATTCCTGAAGATCCATTGAAAGTTTAATTTGATTGTGTAAGAATTCATTTGGTATTTCATTGCTGGAACTAAAGAATTCATTGCAAAATTACGTACAGGAAGCAAAAGAATCCAAGGAACCGGGCCCCGGTGATGAAGAAGGCAAGGATGGTGAAGAGAAGATGGATGATGACAAGGAAGATGATGAGGTGAAGATGGAGGCGGAGGAGGAGGATGATGATGATGACGTTGATCCTCTGGATGCTTTCATGATGGGTGTCCATGCGGAGGTTAAGAAGATTGGCAGTAAGGACAAGAAAGGGCCACCGTCTGTGGAGAAGGCAGTCAAACCTACCCCTGGAAACGGTACAGGAGGAGAGGTGAGAAAACACATTATCCAAAAACAGCCTGGTACAGGTTGAAAAAAATACATATCAGGGCTCCGTCTTACAAAGAGTTGATATCAATCGCAACTCATTATGATTGATATCAATCGCAACTGTACATAAGAGATAGGAGACTGCAAGCTTACAATTGTTTGGAGGACTTGCAATTGATTTGGATCAATCGTAACTCTTTGTAAGACAGGGCCCAGGGCCCCGTATTACAAAGAGTTGATATCAATCGCAAGTATGTACATAAGAGATAGGAGACTGCAAACTTGTGATTGATTCGGATCAATCGCAACTCTTTGTAAGACGGGGCCCAGGAGTGATAAGTACTTTACATGTACCTCTAGATACATGTAGCTCTAAATTGATATGGCAATCTAATCAAAAGCTTAGGTAAAACCAAGAGAAACAAATGAACAAAATCCTTAAAGTGAATTGCATTTCTTAGTGAATAATGTATTTGTTACTGGTGTGGTGTCAGAGTTATATTCAATATATGTTCAATATCTTTTCTTTCAGTTTATATAACTTTTATTTTCATTCCTCTAAAACACAAGAGGGTTCTTTTGATGAAGAATATACGATCAACCTTTTCTATACTGTATGTTGTCACCAAGATCTGTGAATTGCGAATGCGCATTGTCCATTGGAACCTACCAAGGACATCTATTCAAATTCTTGTGACAAGTTTAAGATGATCAGAAAAAGGTGTGAAATATGGTTTATTTGATCTTTTAAGACATTAATATTAGTACCATCATGTATCACTTACAGGGCTGTGTTTAAAAAAAAAGGGATGTGATCATGTCTATATGATTAACACATTTTTGAAAAGTTTATTTTGAGACTTGTATAGAGTTTGCTAGCAGAAATCATGGTATACTTTTTAGGTGGGATTCCAATTTATTGAGAATAGCTTCATGTAAATGTATATCCATGTATGCTACAATATAATTGACAGTTTATTCAGTTCCATGTAGGTTCTGCTCTCACTGTGGATTGAAACAATTCTTTCACTGCATTATCAGAGATGCCAACCAGTATGATTAAAATCGTATTTAGCACGATAATAAGAGTGAAATACGATAATACGATATTACGGTACCCCTTAAAATACAATTTTTCATCTTTAAACCCATAAAAACCGTGGAATCGCATAGAAGCATGTACAAGTAAACCCCCGCAACCCCAACAAAAACCTTGCTTTGCAATTTTCTCATTAAATTTTAATGAAAGAGCAAACATTTTACTTGACCATACTTACCAGCAAAACATTTTTCTGCAATTTTACTGGCTTGGGGTAGTGACAAGTTTTCATGAAAATCTGATTTTTTGTCAAGAGGTTGGCCTCTCTGCATTATCATTCACAAAGAGTGCTAATGACTTCATGAACTCCTTGGTCCTATTCTTTTTTAGGCCCCTAAGTTCAGCATGGTAACAGGAGTGGTGAAGAAGAAGAGTGTTCCGGTGCCCACGCCGGTCATAGTGACATCAGGAAAGAAAGGTGAACTCATGGAGAATGATCAAGATGCCATGGAGGTAGGTTACATTCAATTCAAATCTTTGTTGTCTGAAGTGAATGAAACGATAGGTGCATACGTTATGCACACATCCAGTGCATAGTTTCCAAAATGTGAAATAACTGTGTTGTAAAATATTAACCACTACATGACTTGTGTAAATGAATAGTGTCAGTTATCGCCATTTGTGATATTCTTAAAAGAATGGAAGTTTAAAAAAAGAAAAATTCAGTCAAAAGTTTGATGCCATGTGTATATCATACTACTGCATTCGGTAACCGCGGCAGCGTGGTCAAGTAATCGCTAGTCAGGACATTGACAACACAATCACATCATCGTGGGGTCGACTTCAAATTGTAGTGCTAAATCTGCCAGGAAAAGGCAACATTTTCGTCCAGAATATACTAGCGTATACCACGTATTCTTCGATCAAAGACGGACAAATTCAGTGCGAGATGTCGAGTGTGTTCATCTGACTTAAGCATAGCCCACGGGGGAGCGAATGACATCCAGGCCCATCTCAACAGGAAAAAACATATCGACATGGCAGAAAGTTAATGAGAGTTTATTATTTACAATTTCATAACTTTAGACTCGATTTCAACCGCGACAACGATCACTGAATATTGTAGGACCGCATATGCTTCCAATATGTTTATTTGAACCAAATTCATGACCCCATACCAAAAATTTGTATTACCGTATTTGCCGGCATAAAGGCTGCAGTATTTTTGAAAGAGAAAATATCAAAAAGTCGCGGTACGGCCTTTGCGGCGGAAGAGTGAAAAATCCCAAGTCAAAACCATGAAAAAACAGCACAAATTTGTACATATGGGACTGCAATAACTATACCACTATGGTACAGGACATTTCCACACATCTTACAGACAATTTATATTTTAAACTTCATGAAACAACATCTGCCGATAGATCTTAATCTTAGTTCATGCCAATGCATCGCTAAAAAGTAAAAGAAGGGACCGTTACGGAGCTGCCGCGCCATTTCTGATCTTTGTATCCATTTCATGCAATTTCGCATTACACCGTACATACCAAATCTGCCTGCGATCATTTTTTAGGTAAACTTCCTGTAATTTATAAGAATATTGACGAATTTGGTATCAGTTTGTAGAAAGAAAAAAAGTATTAAAAAAAGTAAAATAGTATAGTCAAACTTGCTTGAGTGACCACCTGTCTACAAAGACCACTTGTCTAGAAGGGCCACATTTGTTGTTTCCCTTGAAAATGGTTTCTCATTGAATCATGTACTAAAGGAACCTGTCTACAAAGGCCACTTTTTGTGTTTCCCTGTGGCGGTCGCTATAGACAGGTTTGACTGTACATGTAACCTAAGTAATTATATTGACCTTTGACCTTCTATCCCACGGCAGTATTCTTCTGAAGAAGAGAAGGAGAGTAATCTGATGGACACAATGGCAGCTCTGGAGCAGAAGAAGAAGAAAGAACTGGCCAAGGTTGATCATTCAAAGATTGATTACCCACCCTACAGGAAGGACTTCTATGTAGAGGTGCCAGAGCTAGCTCGTCTTACCCCTGAAGGTGAGTTTCCAGTTTGTATTTTGTAGTTATTAGAATACTTCATTCACATGGCACATAAGCAGGATAATTATTACATACCGTAAATATCTGGGTTTAGGCAGCAGTTGGTTGATGCTGCACGAGTACTATGTCCCTTAAACATCGAAAATGAAGGACCTTTTTCAGCCACCGGCTCACAGTTTGCAGTGAAACGTTACGATGAAGACGATAAATGGATACGAAAAGGTATCGACTACTATGTCGACAAATGTCCTTTTTAGATATTCTCGTAGAGTTTGAAGCACACATATCCGCTCGTCCTCCAGATAGGCCGGTAGCTGTATGACGGCTGACTACGTTTGCTGGTTTTTATCAGCTGCTTGATGTAAAAGGAAACTGACAAATTTGATATACAGGTAGTAGAGTCTTGAATTGATTTGAATTTATTCATTCACGGCAAAACTCACATCAGCCTTAAAAGACTGCTTTTCATGAAGTTTGTGTTAAAAACATAAAACAGATCATATAGACTCCAAATTAAATATAGATACAAAGGAAAAACTACTTAAAGATGACATACATGTATATAAAACAAAATTAGATAAAAATCTAGCGCATCAAATAAAAATAACAAGCATAAAGCTATATGATGTAAAAAGTTTCATATGAATAAATTAGGAAGAACAAAATTAAGTAAAAAGCTAACATATTAAATGCAAATAACAGACATTGACAAGTGTTATAAAAAGTGTCATTTGAATCAATAGGCATAGGGGAAGAGTATAATGGGAATTAACAAAATAAAGGGAGAATGTGAGAAAAGAGAGATAGAAGAAGAGGGTGAGAGTGACGGACTAGTACAATGCATCTACCTCCAGTTCAAATTGCTGGTTATTTGACAAAATACAAATTATTCCAGATAAGGCGTTGTTGAATAATTGAATAGATAAATTCCATTTGTTGAAAGTTGGTTTTGGGTTTTTCTAAAGTGAGCTTATTATCAGAATTCCAGAGCCCGTAAGTGTATTCTGTTAGGGAAATGACTTAGGAAGCAAATTGTTTACTAGTTTAAAGATCAGTGCTAGAGCATGTTTTTTCCATGTTTTTTCCAGTCTTGCGTAATGATATGAGCAATTGAATGTGATCGTCTACCAGAGATGAGGGCGATGAACATAACAAGTTTCAGAGTTAGTTTCTCAAAAGAAATGCTGTCATTAGGAATTTGGTTCGCATTGTCCAGTGGAACATTCGTTGTTCTTGGGGCCTTGATATCTGTTCTGTTGCAAGTTTGGGGGACGGAAATCAGATTGACCTCTTCGTTCTGGTTCTTGTATCAAGGGTTGTACTGGACGAAGCGTTTTACAGAGTAACCTCCTCTTGAGCCAGATTTAGATCTGCGTTTCAATGGCTGGAAAAAAAGGGAACGTGTCCCAAGACCTAGCTTCAGCGTATCATGCAATTCCTTGCACCTAAGGGGAAGGTTATCTCCGAAGAGTACGCCCGAAGCCTGCTTGTCTGTTTCACCCGAAAAAAGGGGCCTGAAAGTAGCATTAAGCTCTTGCCTGATCAAATCCTGCCGTTTCATGTTGAGTTTTTCATTTTCCGAGCCAATGGAAATAATACTGTCGAGGATGAGCTTCGCAAGCTCATGACCAGACATATCTGACCAGCTGCCTGCTGTCAGGAAAAGTAGCTGTGCCTTTTGCAACTTAGAGTCGACGACTTAAGTTTCTTTTTTTGGGGATCTGCCATACATTTGAGTTAACCCGACACTGGGCAATTGACGTGTAGTTTGGTCTGCCTTGGATACCCTTCAAATTTATCTTGAGTTTAACTCGGAGAAGTTCATTTGATTTGAATTGATTTATTTTGATTTGATTTGATTTATTTTTACACTCAAATATCCACAAGTTTGGGGCCTTGTGGCGGCCACTGGCAGTCTGATTCGTAAGCCCGTCAGTAAAAATGCATCAGGCGGTATTCCAACGCTACATGCGGGGTGTGCTCACGCTGCAGCAGGGGGCCTTGCGACGGCCTAATGAATCATCCCTCCAGCCGGCAATGCTGGTAAAAAAACTGCTGCTCGTCTGGAAAAGGAGAGCAAGGCTGCAGTAGCTTCTGTAGCTCCTTATGTAGATCAGTCATTTCTGCCAGTAGTAAACGTATAACTTGTAGAAAAGAAGCGAAGGCGCTTGTCGATCGTAGCGTCGTAGTGCTAAGTAACCAATTTGCCACAAAATGTACACTGATGCACATGGCTTTGAGTGGGGTTTTTTTTACCTCCATCATTTAGTAATTGAATAATACATACATAAAAAAAAATATACCAGTAATTAGATTGATTACAAAGAAAACACATGAATCATACTATATCACAAAATTAATTATACTTTTTATGGGCTTCTTATAATACACGGTGTGGAGGAAAAGCAAGCACTAGATTAAACTGAATATTATATCATATATAAAAATGTGACTTTAAAAAGCCTCTTCTTTGTATTTACACAGAGGTTGACAAGAGACGTTCTGATCTGGAAGGTGTTAAGGTGCGTGGTAAAGGATGCCCCAAACCTGTAGACTCATGGGTGCAGTGTGGCGTGTCGATGAGAGTTCTAACAGTCCTAAAGAAGTAAGTTATTCCTTCAGCTCTAAGACAGTGTGCCCCTTATGCTTTAGAAAATCTGGAGTTGCCCCAAATACTTTACTATTTTCTGGAAAATGCAGTTTCTAAAGTACAGTCAAACCTGCTTTAGTGACCACCTGTCTACAAAGGCCACATTTGTTGTTTCCCTTGAAAATGGTTTCTTATTTAACCATGTACTAAAGGAGCCGGTCTACAAAGGCCACTTTTTGTGTTTTCCTTGGGTGGTCGCTATAGACAGGTTTGAAAGTATTAGGCCGATCAAAGCAGTCTTTGTGAAAATATCATTCAATTTGCTTCTGAGATGAGATTTTTCATCGGACCATAGAAAAATATGTCAGGTGGTTTCAGACCCTTGTTACTGCATGGGTGCAATCTTGTTTACAGTTGGGAACAAAATATCCATATGGAACTTTTTTTCAGTGTTATTTGAACACAAAACATTTTGATTAATCCATTCTAAGAAATATAAACCATGGGTAGCCTTTTGTATGCCATATTCAAAGAAAAAATGAAAATATCACAGAAAAATAAGGCAAACCCAGGTGATGTAAATGGGTTCCTGACAGGAATTGATTCTTTGAAATGCTAGAGCGCCGCATTGGCTGCCTTGCTAAAGCCAGGGTAATAATCAGGGCATCGCCAGGAGCGTCACAACGTGACGGACATGTGCGCTATATAAGAAGCCACCATTATTATTATTATTATTATTTCGCTTGCATATAATTATCAGGAGTAACTACGAGAAGCCGACTCCCATCCAGTGCCAAGCCATCCCAGCCATCATGTCCGGGCGTGACCTCATTGGTATCGCCAAGACGGGGAGTGGGAAGACTATGGCCTTCCTCCTACCCATGTTCAGACACATCATGGATCAAGATCCTCTGGAGGCAGAAGATGGACCTATTAGTAAGTTACAATTCGAGGGGTCACAAAGGTTCGTACGAACGATAATTTTGTACGAATCTGCCTTGTTTTCCATTGTCTTCCCAAATTTCCATTGTCTGAAAATCGTTCGTACAGCATTCGTAGCAGCTGTAATGGCATTTGTGACCGAGGCTTAAGTGACACAAAGATGTAACTCCATTTTGGCCATTTTGAGAAAAAGTGGTTTATGTGTCACTGAGCACTTGAGATTTAAGGAGTGAAGTCTATGTTTCACTAGCCATTGACTTCAATGGGGTGTTGGGTGGAGTTAACTCTTTGTGTTTCCTGGAAAGCCCACATTTTCTGAACATTTTGATGTAACTGACCCTGTTCTACAATTCAATAATAAAGAGTGTCCTGCTTTTCAATATATGTTCATCTGGCAATCTCTCAAAACAGGACAAGAAAAAATTGGAAAGGCCACGTAAAATAGCACAACGTATAATTGGGGTAGAATTAGCTTCCGTTGAGTCTCATTGTAGCAAGCAAATTGTTGATAAGGTCTGTTCAATCATGAAAGACAATACCCATCCACTTCATTTATTTTATTCATTTAATCGTTCTAGTATCCGACTTCGCCCCACCCCAACCCGCCTTTCACGATTCAGATATTCATTTGTACCTGACTCTGTTCATAAATTCAACTCACAGGTTAAACGTTGAACTTCTGCGTCGGAAATTAATTAATACTGAAACTATTATGATTTGAAATACCAATGACCAAGGCTTAATTTTGAAACTCATGATTTGAAGTACCATTGACCATTTTTGTCGCTTCATTATCTTTTGCATGTATTTGTTTCTCATTTCATCTATTTCATTCTATAAACGTGATGTATTTAGTTCTTGTAATTATGTATTTTCTTGAATATTACTGTAACGCCAGTGGAAAACAAATTTCTATGTAACTTGTTTGCAAATACCAAATAAAATATCTTGTATCTTGTATCCAAGAGTTGTCAATACTATGACCTTCTCTTGTTTGTCAACACATTTTAGCTTTGATAATGACTCCTACAAGAGAATTAGCCATGCAGATTTTCAAGGAGTGCAAGAAGTTCACCAAATCGATGGGACTGAGGGCAGTATGCGTGTACGGCGGCACGGGCATCAGTGAACAGGTACAGTATAAATTAAGTGCTAGGTTCAAGCAAAATTCACCTGAATGTTTCAAAAAGGAAAAGCAGTACGTGTATAGCCTCGGTCACAAATGCCATTATGAACTGCTACGAACGCCGTACAAACGATTTTCAGACAATGGAAATTCGGGAAGACAATGGAAAAACGGAGATTTGTACGAAATTATCGTTTATACGAATCTTTGTGACCGTAGCATTCAGTTGTGGGCAAGTCCTAGGTAAATGGTTATTCAGTTTACCATACATGTATGTTACCAAGCATTGTGGAAAAAATGAAAATAACAAACATTGGAACTATAATTATCCTTGATATGAGGACTAATCCCAGCTTAACTAATCAGCGTAATACAAAGATCAGGTATCTTTTATGTGGTTGGTAAAGTTTAGGGCAATTTACATGTTCATTACATTTGCCTTTGTATAGTTGATGCTGATGCTGATGGTGATTTTAGGCCCATTTATTCATCCCAAACACCATTTTGAAAAATCTTTATATTTTTTAAATTCCATGCGCGACTGATATATGCCCTGCATGCATTAGTATGGAAGAGAGGAGAGTCATGTGGGCAAAAATTGGTATCTTATGAAAGTTTGCAATTACACTTCAAAAATCAGTGAAACTTTGGCAGGCATTTAAAAAACCACACTCCAGCGGTGGATTTTTCAATTTCTATTTTTCATCCCGTTTGCCTGGAGGTGCTACTGCTATTGCAACTACCGGCAAAACACCTGAATGTGATAAAAATCAATGATTTTGGTTGCAGTGTAAATGAAGCTAATGATGATGATGCTGATCATGATGATTCACAGGAATTATTTGGCACCTTGCTTATTATCAAAACTTTAAAAATGGCAGGCTTTTCCTGTGAATTCCCATTCATAGATATGTTGAAATGGACTACCAACTCTTTCTTTTCTCTTTTCTCTTTACTTTGTAAAATGATCTGCAACCATTGGAGCCTGGCCTTTGAAAGGCTATTGGCCTCTGCCGACTCCTCCATATTCTTTGTATTGTTTATATATGGTCTTATATGTATAATATATTGTTGAATTTATTTTTTACGAGAATTGGAAATAAAATTAATGAATAAATGAGAGGACATTTGAGACATGTTGTAAAGTGTTCTACTTTTCCTTCCGATGGATGAACTCATCAAATATCACTGTTTTTTCTTTCTTTTTCTTCCTGACTAGATTGCAGAGTTGAAGCGTGGAGCAGAGATCATTGTGTGTACGCCGGGGAGAATGATTGACATGCTGGGAGCTAATAATGGTAGGTTGGCAGAATGGTACCATATCTTTCAGGAATGACATGCTTCATGTATGAATAGCATTTTGTCAAATCATTGGTAACCCTCACATAAGGTCCCCATAGGTAATGATAGGTTGGCAGAATGGTACCATATCTCTCAGTAATGACATATAATGTATGAATAGCATTTCGTCAAATCATTGGTAACCCTCACATAAGGTCCCCATAGGTAATGATAGGTTGGCAGAATGGTACCATATCTCTCAGTAATGACATATAATGTATGAATAGCATTTTGTCAAATCATTGGTAACCCTCGCGTAAGATCCCCAGAGGGAATGATTGTACTCTAAGAATGGTACCATATCTCTCAGGAATGACATGTTTCATGTATGAATAGCATTTCGCAAATCATTGGTAACCCTCACATAAGGTCCCCATAGGGAATGATTGTACTCTAAAAATACATGTACACGTAAGTTGTTGGAGACAAATAAATTTGCACCAACTTTTGATGTTAATTACTTTTACACATTTTAATAATAAACTGCTATGGTATAGAAAGAAATTGGTTATTTACATTTTATCTCATGATGGTTTATTGCTGGAGTGTTGTATGTTTAAAGTTATGAAATATATTATATAGTATGCATTCTTATGAGTTCCAAGACTGGTAACACAGTTTTGTTATAGGGAAACTCACCTGTCAATACATAGATATCATACTGCTGTGTAACTATCATGATCAGATTTGGTTTTTACACGTGTACATATTTAAAATTTCCAAGCGTAATATGTTAATTAACTTTCTAAATGGTAACAAATAGAGACAATGAAATCGTGTTGGGTTCACATGTATAGTCGCATCATATAAAGGTCTGTAACAATTATTAGGGAAAAGACATTGTGATGCTAGACATTGTAGCTAGACACATGTTCAATAAACATCCATAGTTATTAGATTGATAAGAACCGGTAATCATGTTTTATTGCTCTTAAAGGCTTACAATTTTTTGCTTTGTATTATAAGATGTAGTGTGTCTTATGTCAATCACACCACCAAACCGACTCAAATCAGACCCATTTCGGCCATTGAGAGAGTATCGAGATGTTTTATTTTGACTGTTGTTGGTCTAGTATTGGTCTTGTCAGTATGACAGGGGTAGTAAAATGTCAGTACACCAGTTTACGGTTATGGGCGCCATTTTAATTTACGATTTAACAAACCAAATGACCTCTAGAGGTCAGTGGTTTATGCGTAAATTAAGATTGCGCCCATGCAAATTATGATGACATCAATGCCCGCGCACTGCGTTGTGCGCTCACATCATAATTTGCATGGCCGCAATCTTAATTTACACATAAACCACTGACCTCTAGAGGTCATTTGGTTTGTTTACTCGTAAATTAAAATGGCGCCCATGTCTGCGCATGCGCACTGTTGTAACTGTAAACTTGTGTATTGGGTAAATGAATTCTGTATTTTTAAATCTTTTACAATGTACGAGAGTTTACAATGTCACCTTATTAATGAAATATTGTTTTCATTTCAGCACTGGATAAGAGTAATGGAGCAGTCGTCAAGACATATTGTCATCTTAAAAATCCATTTTGTAACATATTACGCCATATAGGCATTACATCAAAAATCCACATTAGAGTTGCAATAATAGACCACTATGTTCTTCTTCCTAAAAATGAATTTGAGATCTGTCTATTATTTATAAAGGTTCCCATGATATACATGTAAGTTGATTGGTAACTTGGGAACATTAAAGGTATATTCTGGGATTTCGAACATAATCTTTTTATGTAATGCAAGGAAAAATAAGATCTTTGTTTTTGTTGAAAGGTGGTTGAGTAATCCACTGAAGGTGTGATATAAATGTATGATTGGGAAATTAACTTTTATTGTATGTAACTCAAGAAAAGAGATGATGTTCTTGGCTTTTAAATGTTAAGGTTGAGTTATCCACACATGCGAGGAGTAATGTTTCTCTTGCGTTTCCCTCCCTGAACTCTAGATGATGGTGATGATGACATCGATGATGCAGCTGCTTTTAAGGGTCAAAGGTCGGGTGCCAAAGGGCACTCAGACGCAGAGGAATAGATCATCGGAGGAGCTCTTTGGTCATGTGACCCTTTGGGTGGAGCACAGAACCCTTAGAATTATGATAATTGTGAAGTACGCTGATTAAGAATGACTGGGTTGAATTAGATGGCATTTCAGTTTCCTTATGCTGGAGTGTATTCTCCTTAGTGAAGCATCTATTTGTGATATTGAGCATTATAGCATTTTATTCAAATAAGTAGATTTTTGGTAAAACTTCAACAAGGAAAATGTGATGTCTAGACTGTAAGATATTTAAGATATCTAATGTTTGTTTGTAAAGTACTTATTTGTCCCAATATAAAGCAATAAAAACTACTCTAAAATTTGTTACTAGTCTAAGATTAGACATGCCCACATTCAATACTGATGAATGATAAATAATATTTGTTACAAATATGACTATTAGTTATTGTAAGAGCTGGTAGAAATATATTATTTCATGCACTTCTAATTCTTTTCCATTCTCTTTCATTTCTATCTTTGACATCTGTAAATATTTGCAGGTCGCGTCACAAATCTTTGTCGATGTACATACCTTGTCTTGGATGAAGCTGATAGAATGTTTGACATGGGTTTTGAACCTCAGGTAAATCAGAACCACTAGGCCATTGTGATTGCTTTATGTAAAGAACATAACAACCTTTGGTTTGGATCGTTTAGTTTTTCTTACATTAACAAAATATATATATTTCCATTTAAAGGTACTATGTCCCTTTTGCAGCCAACCTCAAATTCTATAGAACTATAGCAGGAATTATGAATATGTCATGTATGTCCTATCTGTGAAATTTAAACGTTAGCAGTGTCCTCATATTCAAATTATGCAAGGAAACCCGTTTACTTGCTAGACTTCACTGTCAGACACTATTGAGTGACTGACTGGCTTTTTTTCTTCTTTGGTAATAACATACATGAAAAGAGTTGTAAAGGGTACATGAGCATTTGTCTACATCAATAACCCACTTCTTGTGATGGCCAAGATTAAACTGATTGAATCTTTGCGCAGCATAAAACATATGACCATTCGGTACAATTGTCTGAAAATCAAGACTATTACTTTTGGGCTCTATAGCCCTAAAGTGGATTTGACAACTAATAGTCGTTATTTTCCCACTTGAAGACATTTTCAAGCCCCACCTTTTTTAGGGAAGTTCTAAATTAGTATTATCTTTCAAATGCAGTTGGAATTTAACTTTTTCATTTTTTGGGCCTGCAAATGGGACATAGTACCTTTAAGGAATCAATCAACTTTAAGATGTTTGTTACAAGCACATAACTCACATTACTCCAATTTTCTGTGATTCTTTAAATCACAGTTTAATGCAAGATTAACAAAATGTCATATAAGGAATCATGTACATTTATAACATAAATGATAATAGAAAAAGTGAAGAATTAAGAGTTGTGAAGCTTATTCTATTATGTTCTGTTTTAATTCTGGTTTAAGAAGTGGAAATTTGAGAAACGTGAAGAATGTTCATGTTTATTTTTGAAGGCACATTACCATCACGATAAGTTTTAAACAATTGTCAAACTTCTAAGAAGGTGCTTTTACATGTAGAGTTCAATGATAAGCCTTTGAATATTTCTTCCAATCCACCAGGTGATGAAGATTGTAGACAACATCCGCCCTGACAGACAGACGGTTCTGTTCTCAGCCACGTTTCCCAGACAGATGGAGGCCTTAGCCAGGAAGATCTTGACCAAGCCTATTGAAGTCCAAGTTGGAGGTCGCAGTGTGGTGTGCTCCGACGTCACTCAACATGCTGTAAGTCAGATTTAGGAAGAAGTTGGAGTTCTTGTTAAAGTGAAAATTAATTTGTGTTTTTTGTCATCATTTATATTCCAGTGTGAAAGAACATCATACCAGCAATATCACATTAAAAGGCTTGCCCTTGAAGTGGTCTGATACTTCAGATATGACTAAAAACGCTTACACATTTATACAAAACTCTGATGCCAAATGTTTGTGCTGTCCCATGTTTGTGCTGTCCCATTCAGTTAGATTCAGTCACTTTATTAAAATTGTAATGATTCTAAACTTCATATGCCATTCTACGTGATAAACTATTTATGATAAAATCTGGAGCCTTCCTTTCACAAAGTAATTTTATGACCATTTCTCGACATTCTATAAATGATTGAAAAACCAGTAATGGTTTATAGCGGAGTTGGTAATAACTGAGATGGAGATGTATTGGTAAAATGGTGGGTTTATTGTTATGGGTATAAGTGTTGATTACGATTGAGAAGATACTAGTGCTTGTATATGATGGCGATTTTTATTTTTATTTTTTATGATGGCGATTTTGATGATCATCACATTGCAGGCAAAAAATTTAGTTTTTCATTTCGGGGGCTCCATTTCAAAGTTTGGGGAAATTTTCGGGGGCTACTTTTTCAACTTTCGGGGGCTCTTTTTTCTGGGGCTACTTTTTCATTAATTCATAAAAGGATAGGCCTACAGTTTGTTGAGATTTGTTTAGTAGGCTAAGGTTTCGGGCTTCCTGCTTCATAATTGCCTATTAAAAAAGAAACCCCTTTTTCTAGTTCAATACCTAAGTTTTCATATATTGATTTGATGCAAGAACTGTAACATAATAGACCCTAGATTGTGACTATTTCTGGCCATGAATTTCGATAATCATTTTTCAAAGTAAAATTTTCACAAGAAAATCAGACAGTCGTTTAAAAACGTAGACATTAGTAATAATTTTACTAATTCTAAGCTCAGGTTTCGTAAATCTATTCACAAAACTATATTGAAATCGCGCCAATAATGATGCAAACCAACAGATAACAATTTCAAAGTGTCAAATCTCTTCGACTCGAGCTCAGCCCAACTCACACACACACTGCAGGAAACTTCAACACCGGCGCCGCAGGCGTCGGACGCCTGCGCTGCCGGACGCCTGCGCTGCCGGTGTTGGAGCTTTAGCCCAACTTCACTCACACACACTGCACAGCGGCAATGCACTGTATTGTACAAATGCGTGTCAGTCACAGTGATTTTGTCTGATTTTCTTTACTTTGAAGAAATGATTATCAAAATTACGTAAACATGGCGAGAATATCACAAAATAGGCTTTAATTTCATACCTCTATTTATGGAAACTTTATAAAATTGCGGCAATCGTGAATTCGTGATGGAAATTGATTGCAGTTTCGCGATCATTTAGTGGTTCATGGTCTAGATTCAGCTTCTACCAAAACAAAATCGACCGCCAAAAACTCGACCCCTACGCTCCGTCTCGATCTCGCAACTGCGAAAATGTACGTGTTTTGGCGTACTTGCGTGCGACATGGTAAGCCAGGTAAGGGATGGAATATGGTTCGAGTTTTTTTACGACCGATTTTTGTGTATACAATTTTACACAGAGATTCAGGGCACGGACCAAGAAATGCACGCAATGAATACGAAGCTAGAAGAGAGCGCGCGACCGCTCGTAATCGTTACGGGGGCGATTTGAGATCATTTCACTTTTTGATGTCGCCCCCGAAATCGGATTTTGAGCCTATTTCGGGGGCTGTTTATGGTCTTTCCGGGGCGAATCCGCCCTCCGCCCCCGTGTATTTTTTTGGCTGACATTGAAATGGCATTAATTGCAATAAACTCTTATTTTCTCATCATCCTGTATTTTGCAGATGATTCTGGAGGAAGATCAGAAGTTCCTGAAGCTACTTGAGCTGTTGGGTTACTACGATGAAGGCCAGATCCTGGCCTTTGTGGAGAAGCAGGAGTCTGCAGATCTCCTACTCAAAGACCTCATGAAGGCATCCTATCCTTGTCTAGCACTGCATGGTGGTATAGATCAGTACGACAGAGACTCCATCATTCAGGTAACTATTTTGCTTCAGAACCTGTTGGTTTAGAGTTGTTCGGGTGGAAATGGGTCAGGTTGGTTAGAGAGAGGAGTTTTGCAGATCTGCTGCTCAAAGAGCTCAGAACTCACCTTTATCTTTAATCTTGGAGATATTATGGGCTAGTGAGCTCATAGTGCTCACAGTGCTCAAGATCGTCAGTGAATAATGTCCACCTTGTTACTGCCTTTTATTCAGGATTTCAAAGCTGCTAATGTGAAGATCCTGGTAGCAACCTCTGTGGCAGCTAGAGGCTTGGATGTGAAGAACCTTGTCCTTGTTATCAACTATGATTGTCCTAACCACTACGAGGATTACGTGCACAGAGTTGGGTAAGAATGATGAAAGTTCATTTACTTGGATGGTATTATATTAAAGGTAATACAAAGTTTTGGTATGGGGTCATGAATTTGGTTCAAATGAATATATTGGAAGCATATGCGATCCTACAATATTAAGTGATCGTTGTCTCGGTTGAAATCGAGTCTAAAGTTATGAAATTGTAAATAATACAGTCTTGATGTTGTATAGCTCCCTCTCAAGGTCATGATATTAATCAGGCTATAAAACAGTGTTTCTTGACTAAAATCGACCGATTAGCTATTCCCATTTGGAAATAATATATCACAACTACATATTCTGAGTTTTTCATGGTAGCAGATACTATTGTATGGCCGTAGGCGCTATTTGAAATTTACCGGGAGCACCGGTAAATTTTTATATTCAATTTTTCTCGAAAGCAGAAGTGTTTTAGGAGCTAAATTTTCTAGTGTTTATAATACATCCACAGGGGCATCCAAATATATCAAAATTGTAAAGAATCACTATTCACCAAATTTTCAAAATTTCCCAAAACTTTGTATTACCTTTAATTTGGACTGAAAGACACCATATTAGATTGGATCGAATTGGGATTGGATTGGATTAGAGATTAGATTGTGTCTGGTTAAAGCCTGATAAACCTGATTTAAATCGGTTTCCTGATTTTTTCCCAGATTTTTCCCTGATTTGTTCACTATTTTTTCCAGATTTTTCTTACTCAAAAGGGGGGGGGGGAAGTTGTTGGATGCCATTCCCCCTCCCCCGAATCCTCTTTTTTTACTCAAGGGGGGGGGGGGGAAATATTTTTGTAGTGCTCACTATCACCCCTGGTCTGGTTAGATTGCCCCAATCATTGTTAGTTCAAGAATGATTGAATGACGGGAATTATATTGGGTTGGATTGGATTAAATTGGACTGAAATTGATTACATTTAAATCAGATTAGGTTGGGTTTAGTGAGTTTGGCTTCAGTGATTTCTATGTTTTGTTTTAAAAAAAAATGCAATTTTAATCAGCAATTTCGACCAAATTGATCACATAATCTAAACCACGTACCTATTTTTCAAAAACAGTAGTGCATTATGAAGACATTTCTTCATCAGTTCGTTTCATGCCTGTATAACAGTTACCACATAATAGCTTGTATGACCAAGCTTCCCAAATACAGTACATTTTGGACAAGTGCTATTGGTAGCAGTTGTTGTCTTTGTACTGTATGTATCTTAGGAGCACAGGTCAAGCAGGAAACAAGGGGTTCTCCTACACCTTCCTAACACCTGAACAGACCAAGTATGCTGAAAATGTCATCAAGGCATTTGAGCTGAGTGGTTCTAAGGCAAAATCCATTATACATCTGTCAATTATTCAAAGATTGATTTATAGGACTGTGATTATTGTCTTTTGTATTTTAGGCGCACAGGGCGAGCAGGAAACAAGGGGTTCTCCTACACGCTCCTAACCCCTGAACAGGCCGAATATACTGGAGATGTCATCAAGGCGTTTGAGCTGAGCGGTTCTAAGGCAAAAGCCATTATACAAAAAGTCATGTACATCTCTCATGGATTCAAAGATTGATTTATAGGACTGTTATTGTTGTCTTATATTTTAGGCGCACAGGGCGAGCAGGGAACAAGGGGTTCTCCTACACCTTCCTAACACCTGAGCAGGCCAATCATGCTGGAGATGTCATCAAGGCGTTTGAGCTGAGTGGTGCTAAGGTACCTGAGGAGCTGACTGAGATGTGGAGCTTTTACTGCAATCAGCAGAAATCTGTGAGTAGCAATCAGGGCCTCCTTTCAACCTTGAATTTCATTGGTACAGTCAAACCTGCTTTAGTGACCACCTCTCTACAAAGACCATGTTTTCTGTTTCCCTTGAAAATGGTTTCTCATTGAGACATGTACAAAAGGAAGCTGTACATAAAGGCCACCTGCCTATAAAGACCACTTTTCTTGTCTCTCTTTAAGGTGGTCTTTATAGACAGGTTTGATTGTAGTTGAACTTTGGTGAAGATTATTTTAATTTGGATTTGAATTTATCATGCCAATATTGTTGATATTGTTCAGGAAGGAAAGGTTTCTTCCAAACATGTTTGAGTTTTAGAAACAATACAAGGTAAAGGTAAATGACGAAGAAAAGTAAAATTATTGTACCTGTTGAATGTTGATAATGCAAAATACACTTTTTGGATCTATCTTTAAATCCTGTTTAAGTCGAAAATAGGTAATCAGAAATAACAGCTACAAAAGATACTTTGTTTAAAGTTTGATGGCTGTAAAATAACTGGTCAATAGACAGAATGTTATTATGATTTCTGTAATTTATAGTTTGATATGAAAATTTAGAGTTTGAGAATTTCACATACTAATTAAGGATTCAATTGTTCATTTTCTTTATCCCCTGTTTTTTTAGGAAGGAAAAGAGGTGACTAAAAACAGTGGCTTCAGTGGGAAAGGCTTCAAGTTTGACGACACTGAGAGAGAGCTAGCCAATGAGAAGAAGAAACTACAGAGGGCCGCTCTCGGTCTACAAGACTCTGATGATGAAGATGCAGGAATGGATGTAAGAACAATATATATCCCTCAAAACTACTTCACACTCTTTCGGGAAAACCAAACCTTAAAGGGATCGTTGAACAATGTTAAATCTGAGATGCATGGCCCTACGTTTTATCAGTGTCTGTGATATGGTGTAATATTGAAGCCCTAAAGATATCGCGCTTTAAAATGATCAAGAAGTACCTCAAAGAAGTAAAAATCTTTAAGTGACCGGTTTTACCATAATCGTTTTTCCCAATAGACTGTAGTGTTAGGAAAACCGTTAGGAAAACGCAAATTTGGTTTCGATTTCCAATCATAAATATCTTGATAATCCGACAGTCAATCGGCTTGTAAAAGTCATGGGATTCCTGATTGACCTAAATGTTTATAATTATGATTGCAGCATGAGCTAAATCCAGGATTTTGTTTCAGAATCTGAGACAAAGTTACCGGATCCCTTTAAAGAGATTCATTTATCAAAAATTCTGGTACATAATCATCTAGCACAATTTCCTTGGGCAAGACATCAATCTACATTTGAATGGATACCTGGTAGAAATAATTTCACTTCCTTAGGACAGCTAGGCTAAAGCTGGGGTAATAGTAATGATTTGAAAGGATATTGTTCAATATCACCTTTAATAGCTGTTATTGTGATTATTGTAATTCACTGTATAACAAATAGGAATGTACATTGTAATCCCAGAACTCTTGAAATTTAAAATCAAAAAGAATTTTGTATAACTTGATTTGAGGAGCATCTTGTGATATATATTTTAGTGTAAAATATGGTCTTTCTTTATTGTGACCGTAGTAAAGTGTCGCTTTTAAGCCAAATCAATCACAAATCAATGCCTGACCATTGCCTCAAGATCTGATGCACTATACTTTCACATTTCTGCAGATCGACGAGAAGATCGAGACTATGTTTGCATCAAAGCGAAGCGTCAAGGACGTTACAGCGGACGAGATCCCCGTCCAGAAACCGCAGGCGAACTCTGCCACACAGGGCGCGGCACCGGGCGCGGCCCCGGCTGGAGCCGCCACTACCCTGCCCGCTGGGGCCAATCAGGCCATGCTGAGCCTGGCTAAGCGAATGGCAGCCAAGATTAATAAGAACCTGGAGAGTGAGAGGGGTGTGGATATGGTTCAGCAAGCAACGCATGCCGTGATGAAAGGAGCCACGCTAGGACAACCTTCTGTATCGGTTAGTTCCCATTGTGGAGCATACATGAGACATGAATAGCGAGGGAAATAGTGAGATAGGGGTTGAGACAGAAAGAGATAGAGAAAAAGAGAGGGGGGGGGGGGAAGAAAAGGAGAAAATGATTAAAGGAGCTGCTCATGGTCAATGTTCCGTAACCAGTGTATGTCGTAAAGTCTTCAATAGAGAGGAAGAGAAAGTAAGAGAGAGAGAGAGAGAGAGAGAGAGATAGAATAAAGGAAACCCCTACATCCGACAGGTATATCAATAAATGCACTTTGAATCTATTTTTGATAATCCGCAATCAGATGTGTATAAGCCTACATACAAAGGATATTTTATTTATATTTTAAGCATTTTTGTTTAAATAGGTTATTTTATTTTATGACCTAAATCAATGATGTACATGTACCTGACCATCACTTTTCAATTTTTGATGACCTTTGACACAGACATTCACTAGAGCCGAGCAAATGGCTGCCAAACTTAACGCCAAGCTCAACTACATTCCTAAGATTAATGAAGAAGAGAAGGAGGAGGAACAGCCTAAACCAACCTTCAGGAAATACGAGGAGGAATTGGAGATCAATGACTTCCCTCAAACTGCCAGGTGGAAGGTTACATCAAAGGTAATGAATGGGACTAAATGTTTGGTTTCAGGGGCCACACTGAATTCTATATGTGGGACTACAGGGATAGTTACAAGTGAAACAGCCAAGTTAACGCTCTTTGGCCCAAAATAATAGAGATTTAAATTCAAATTGTGGCCTAATACATGTTTTAAACCTCCAACGTGGAATACAATTTGTCATAAATAATATATTAGATAACAATCCTAGAAGGGGGGGGGGGGGGGGGTGGCAGTTAAGATGTGTATATGATGTTTTCTATATTTAAGGGCTTTATTCTGCATGTTCTCCTGGCTAAAAACATCCTTATTGTAAATTCCTGTATAGGTCCCAATGAGCCCTATCCATATCACTTTAACATTTACCTCATTAGACTAAATGATTTGATGGTTTATTTTACTCGACTGCTAAAAGTCTGTGTATGATTGTAAGTACGCAGCCAGGGGCCTGATGGCTTCAAGTCCTCTCTGAGGGACTTGGTAATGAGGATAAATGCCTGTCTTACCAAGGGCGCTAGCACATTGACTTGGTTTGAACCCAGGACCTCGCGCTTACAAGACCACTGCTCTACCACTGAGCCCTCGTGTCTCCTCAGCTTAGAGCTAGAAAGGCATTATATTTCATTATCTTACACAGAATTAAAACCCTTCTGGCCCTCAACATAACAGACATATCTGCTGTGGATAGACAATGACATTTATTTATTTGTATTTTGTATTCCAGGAGAACCTAGCCCAGATCCAGGACTACAGCGAAGCAGGGATCACGATCAGAGGGACGTACTTCGCTCCTGGCAAGGAACCCAAGGAAGGAGAAAGAAAGCTTTATCTGGCTATCGAAAGTAAGATCCTCTACCTATCTAAATATTGGTTATGTTTATGAAGCACTGTGATGACTAAACAATCAGAATTAGCATCAACATAATTATGAAGTAGACTAAACAATTACCTTTTGTATTCTTTGAAGTACTGTTTAACTGAAGTCCTGAGTGTAATTCAACACAATTTGTATTATCCTGTAGTCGATTTTGTATTTCTTCTTTTTTACTTTCATTTCATTTCATTTTTTCAATTCAATCAAATAAAGGTTTATTTGAACATGTTTTTCAGTACAAAGACTGAATTTTAACATGTCATACAAATGTTAAAATATATTGTAAATAAAATATATTGAATTAAATACCATATTACATACAATATTTTACATTGATGAAATTATAGTTGATAATGTCAGATAACATTGAGACGCAATGCGCCACAGAATAGTTTTACAAGATAGATGGTGCTATATCAGTGTATTATTAGTAGTAGTGGTGGTAGTATTAGTATTTCATTGAGACTGAACCAATACTACATGAGATCAAACTTATTGGAAAAGAATGTGATTTGAGGATGTTGACTGGATTGAATGATCTCTCAGTTGTGATCTTTAATCTGAAAAGTTAAGAGTTGTATTCAGAGAGGAGGAAGGTCTTTGAGCTTTAAAGCCCGTCTGCACTAGTTTGGCTAGGGGGGGGGGATTAGACCTCCCTGCAAGGTCACTGACATGTGGTTATCTCATCAAATCAGCTCTCAATTAATATAAGAAAAAGGGGATCATGGGGGACCAACAGGCACTGATTAGGCATTTTGCTATACATAATGCGCAAGTAGCTATAAGTAGTGCAGTGCGCCTTTAAAGGATGGCTAGTGATGGCAGAACGGAAGGAAAAGAATTATGATGTTGGATGGTATCAAAGGAAACGATACATACCAAAAGGTGAAGGAAAGAGCTCAAGGCAGAAAACATGGAGTGATGTTCATGCTGAAATCCTGCTGTACAGCAGAGCAATAGAGAGAGAGAGTGTGTGTGTGTGTGTGTAACATGAATGTATGTTTCAATGAAGTTGCAGAATCTGTATGGATCTTGACAATTTAAATAGTAAATCTTATGGGATTTCTGAAATATTAAGTCTCTTTTTTCTTTTAAAACTTCATTTTCAGGTGTCAGTGACAGAGCTGTGTCGAAGGCCAAAGCTGAGATCACAAGATTAGTCAAGGATGAACTAGTCAGGCTGGTAAGAATAGAAATTCACATTCACATACAAATTCAATTTATTTCACATCCCTTAAAAAAATACAATGTATGCAGAAATAAACGATTTAAGAACAACATTCAAATGAGAAAAGATGTGTACACTGTGATGAAGTGGGTGTGAGAGAGTAGCAAAGGTCATTGACCTGTCAAGGCTACTCCCTGTATTAACATTCATCACTGTCACAAGTCAAAAGTTACATATACATGAATATAAGGAACAAAAAATTAATGACAATAAAGAAGAATATCAGAACACAAACACACACAAGCAAAATATAAGATTTATATTTCATGCACATTGTAATTCATTGCTACAAAGGTAATTGTGAGTTCCGTTATGATAAGAAAAATACAATTTTACAGATACAAACCAAACTTACACCGAATATTCAAAACTTTATTAAAGATAATAACTGGTTTTGGAAAGTTCTTGAAAGGCAGTTGCATCACCGAACTGAGCCTTTAATCCCAAAGGCAGCGTCTCGCGAAACCATCATAAGTACAAGTTCACCAACATCCCATTGAAATGTGTGTATTAGGTTTAACACACGTTTCAATGGGATGTTGGTGAACTTGTACTTATGACTATTTCATGAAACGCTGCCCATATCACCAACCCTATGTGTGATTGACTCTAAACACTGCATGCATGTTTATAGTACTCATCAAAGTTTTGCTAAGACATGTATTACAATTCAAACTCTATTTCTGCTTTTACAATTACAAATCTGCGGGGCAAAAAGAGATATTCAAAAATGGTGTAACGAGTATGATAAATCCACTGGTAATTGATACACTACTTTCATTACACTTCAGTATTAGGTGCAGTGTTTCATACGATCTCATGTTTATTATTTGTACTCATGTTCATGTTTATGTGACTATTTCTACTCTATGGATACCAGTGCATTATAAGTGTTTATATTATTATTATTTAGTTATGATTATTTAATCACTTATCCGTCTTATTCATATTTTTTTTCTCCAGCAAAACTCGTATCAACCGACCAACAAAGGGAGGTATAAGGTTCTTTGAGTGTCTTTTGATCTCCATCCACCAAGTCTTCACCAAGGACAGTAACATCATATTAATCCTTTACCTACTGGAACCGGGTGGTCCCTGTATTAAAGCATATGGGAATGAGAGAATTCAGTAGCCAGAGGATTAAGAAACAGAGCATCTCATGGACGGATGGACCTCTCAAGAATGGACATTTCTTCTGCCTGTTTATATTTTTAACCATTGAGCACTACAACTTTCCTGTCTTGTAGATGGGACTATAACCTTTATGTCTTGCAGTCTATATCTTCTGGTTCAGATAATACTACTTCCATAATAAAGTCAAACCTGCTTTTATAGTGACCACTTGTCTACAAAAACTACCTGTCTACAAAGACCACATTTTTTGTTTCCCTTGAAACTGGTTGCTCATTGAAACATGTACTAAAGGAACATGTACATGAAGACCACTTTTCTTGTCTCCCTTGGGTGGTCTTTATAGACAGGTTTCACTGTACAGTATTTCTCGCATTATCCTGGGTATGATAGCCTGAATCCCATGGCCTAAACATTGGTTTATTTATTATTGATAGCCCCAAAAGTCCTTAAAATCAGAAGACAAAGAAAACAAATATATGTCCCCTCACTATCTTTGAAATATATACCCCGGTAGGTAGAAAATATAAAGGTAGAAACAAAAAAGATTGGTTCCTTATATTTCACAACTTGAAGGCACATTTAAAATATATGCTTTTTGTTTTTGCCCATATTTTGGACAATTTTTTGTTATTTATGTTGAAATTTTTACCTTGGTTTGGCCATAGTAAATAGCAGGTCTACATCATGTGCTACCTTCAAATCATCTTTGTGAATTGTTAGACTTTTATTTTGACTATTTCAGTTTGTTATCTCAAGATAAGCTAACCAAACGATAGAGAACCTCTTCAACTGCTCATGCAGGATGGGGTCAAATTTAGATTGAAATAGGATATCTTAACAGTGACGGACTTCAGATATTTATTGAGCCTGTTTCTGTGTATTTTGTATGATACAGTAATTTGTCCCAAGTGATAATTTCACCAAATACCTATTGGAAAAGCTATTTGTGTCAACAAACACTGTTGATGAGATGAATGAGCTCATCTAAACTACATAAGAAGTTTTTTATCATCCATGATATTGTTGTCTGCTGTTTTAGAAAATAGATTTTTATAAAAATTAAATTGGAGGTTCAAGATTGTCATTTCTAATTATTTGTGCAAGACCAATATCACAAAGACTTGACAAAAATGTAGTAACCCTCATTGAATTTATTTATGTTATAACAGGATTTTTAGACTGATTCAGAAAAGTGGTTGGTTACGTCCTTGGATTCCTGGTACCTTTATTATGAAGTTTTTGTTTCCAATGAACATTTATCAATGCAGTATCTATGGATCATTAATTATGATGATTCATTTCTGAAAAATGATATGTAATATTCTTCGTTAAATATGTTCAGAACTACATGGATTTATTATTTATGTGACATCACTTGTGAAATATTCATCAATCATTTACTAGAGTGCACTCAAATGTAAACGTTATTGAACTTGTTTTCTTGCAGCCACAACCCATTAACATATTGTCAAAAACTATTACTGTCAACAAAATATCTTCATGTTTACTTTACTTCCTTTCAATAAGAGAATTTAAAAGAAAAATGTTCGTTCATTTACACTATGTGACATAAACCAAACCCTAAGTACTACAACTATGAATGGAAGAAATGAAGTTATGATCATGATTCATTTGGGGGAAAGGAAATTACATTTCAATATATTTGCTTAATGCTTGACAGGTTTTAATTTGAAAGTTTAATAAATGGCCACATAGAAGCTTTTCCTTGTGAAATATTTAAGCTGAGATAGCATTATTTTTCAATAGCAATATGACTTTTGTTTATTATGGTAGTTCGAATGTAAAATTCATTTTCTGTTTTGCTTGAAAATTAAAGATAATATGGTCTGATAAAAAAATATTTTATAACAAATTGATAAAAATTCAAGTAATTTCATAGCCCTTTCAAAATGAAAAGTAATTTTTTGAATCACTGCAATTGTCATGGTGTTTTTTATTTTTTTGAATTTTTATTTATTTCTTCTATAAAGATTTTTCATCAGCTAGACTTAATTGGGATGCCCATTCCTAATCAAGATTTGAAAACAACAAATCTCATTTTTTAAATGATGTTATTGTAAATAAAATTGTAATTTTTTTGAAAATGCTTGATGCCTGGCTATATTGATATATTTGTTTCCACTGTCCATTATACCTGTATAATTGAAGCAAATTAAGAATAGAAGTAAAGATAGTTTTAAACATGATATGAGAGGTGAAAGAGAGAATAAGAACCTCAAGTGGATGCAAGTATCAGAGACAGATCACAGGTTAATGAAAACTAATTAGAGTGGGGAATAGAAGAGGCTACAAGATGGGGGGAGAGAGAGGGAGTGCATAATGGATAGAGAGAGAGATAGGGGAGAGAGGGAGTGGATAAAGAGAGAAGAGGGTGGGAAAGGAGGAGAGAAAGAGAGAGAGAGATGGAGGGAGAGAGGAGTGAGATGGAAGCAAGGAGATAATTTTTTTTTTACTGAAATGACGAATCATTCAGCTAGCTGTTTGGCCAGTATAATTAATAAGACCAAGTCACTGGCTGATATAAGTAATACAGCCAATCAGATTCCTTAGATCGAGAGATGGGGGGGGGGGGGGGGGGGGGGAGCAAAATTTTGCTAAAGGGCCTATACCGTGTGTCTCAAAAAAAACGTAACACTTTTGAAATGGTTGCCAAATTGAGCATATATAATTTTATGAAAAAATGTCTATATGTATGGAAAGCTAAAGGACCAACCTTTCATATGATATGAAAAAATTAAAAAAAAATCATGCTTCGATGGACAGTGTTCACTTAAGTTAGAGGTATGAAAATGGGCCTGCGCAGGATTTTTCCTTCCAATTTTGGACAGGTAAATTACTTGTAACTTACAAAATAAGGTCGATATGAGATATTCATGATCGATGGATCAAAAGGATATTTTGAATCAAAAGGATATTTTGAATACCTCGAATTCTGGTATTTTCAATGCATAATGAATGATGTACTTAGCTATTACATGTTTGGGTCATTCATAAAACCTGAATAAAATGTGATTGATGATCCACCAAACTTACGGAAGAAAACTGATAAAGAAAAGGCAAGGGGTAGGTGATGGGATGGGAAAAGGTTGTGGGGGGGAGGAGAGTGGGTTGCATAATGTCAATTATGATTTTGAATACGGTATTTCAATTTAACATTTTCCCATTCTTCCTTCATCCTGTTCACATCTACCAGATCAATGATACAATAAGATGGGAGTGGAAGTTGGTGTGTGTGTGTGTGTGTGTGTGTGGCAGGGGTGGTGTTTGGGGATTGATAAATGACAGAGAGAAAGGACTGGTATTCAAAACATCCTTTTAACTCTTAATCCATCGATCATGAATATCTCATATCAAACTTATTTTGTATGCTAAAAGTAACTTACCTGTCCAAAATTGGAAGGAAAAATCCTGCGCAGGCCCATTTTCATACCTCTAACTTAAGTGAACACTGTTCATCGAAGCATGATTTTTTTTTCAATTTTTTCATATCATATGAAAGGTTGGTCCTTTAGCTTTCCATACATATCAACATTTTTTCATAAAATTATATATGCTCAATTTGGCAACCATTTCAAAAGTGTTACGTTTTTTTTGAGACACACGGTATAGTATATTAAAGAAGAAAACAAAAACAATGATATATACCGACGAAGAGGGAGCAAAGCGTTTGTGGAAGAACTTCAGAAATTTGCCTAACTTTACAGCTGGTGCTCAAACTTTTTAATCTTACCAGGCTCTTTTCTATTCATCTGCACGTGATGCTGCATACATACGTGCATTATTAAGCGGTATGTGTATAACCACGGATTTTTATCAACAAAAGAAAATAATTCACATGACTCGACTGCTTGCTCACTGCGCTGCATACCATACTCGCCACCGACCAATCAATACTCTTGATAATAGCACTGACTGAAACGCAGTTAACCAATCACGTTCTGTGTACTAAGTGAATCACATTCAGGCGCCCCGACTGCGTTATTTTTTTATGCGGCACAGATTGGGGCTTTTTTTTAAAAGGGGTCTTGATTTACAGACTAATACTGGTCGTGTGCGTACTAGACAATATAAGTAGTAGAGGTCTGTTTTTAATATTGTTACATGTAATCCACTACCGCATGGAAAATCATTACATCAACAATTAAAATCAAATTGGAAATCTGAAGAGGAGGCAGCACGTCAATAAGGAGAACATCACAATAATTAGTCAATAAAACTTAACTAACTTAAACGAAGAGGAATGTTATCTAAACACATAGTTCGCGATGGATATACAAACTTCTTCGCAGCGCTAATGCGCTAGCGAACATGACTAGTCTCACGTACGTGCAGACACTATTCAGAAGGGAAAGAACGTACTTCCCATAGGTTTAACACGCGCCATGCCCCAATCTGTGCCGCATAAAAAAATAACGCGCCCCGACTCTGAAAGATCGTCATGTGACTTTTATAAACAACACAAGCACGTCGAGTAGTATCTCATCAGTCATTGAACTATTATACTATCGTCTATACACTGTGTAATTTTGGCATGCAACGCGAAGCCCATACGGTAAACTACACAGATAATCAGTGCAGTGAGAGGAGATTTTTCAAGATTCAAGCAACGATCATGATGTGAAAATGGCTTTAATTCATCGACTTTTCCAAAATTCCCGTGAAAAGAGGCGCTCCACATGCACCTGGGGATGCGGAGCTTCAAGGAAGGAGAATTTAGAGTAAGTTCAGTGCAGTGGAGAACGAACGGGTGCGGTGCGGTGATCAGTACCCAAGAAATGTCGGTTCACACACCGGGCACCAGTGCCAGTGCAGTGCAGAATCACAAAATTCACAGACTCATTTTTTGACAACATAACAACAGTCATTTCATTCACAGACGTAGACTATTAAACATTCATCAGATTAAGATGTTACTAGGGTTGTAGATCTAGATCTAGTCACATAGAAATACTCACATTCACAACAATTTTGTTGTTTTGTGTCAATTTTCTTATCTTTTTCTGAGTATTTTTCCTAGACTTAGATTCTGTAATATGCACTTAATTTCTCACAGGATTCACGGCAAACTGCAGCACAATACAATTGCATACTGTACTGACGGTGGGGAGCATGCAGGCACGCATGTGTTCAGTTAGCGACTGTAATTGTAATCTTAGTTTACAGTCGCTAACTGAACACACAGGCTAATTAAGCTGCGACTTTTACGATGTTAACTTTTACTTTAAAGTTTAGACCCGGCAACGAATATGGTCAATCGCAATATCCTTCATTCCATCATGAATTGTTGGTTTCCTCATTGCCGCTCCATTAATTGTCTCGTCTCTGCACATAACTTGCATGTAACGCCTAACGGTAGGGAGGCCAATGCCCGGGCGTAAGGCTTCTACGCCTACGATTTGTGCGCTCGTCGCCCACTTCAAAAAATTAGCAGAGGGAAAAAAATGATGTAAAAAAAAAAATTGATGAAAATAAGAAAAGAAAATACAATCATACATTTCACAACATACCTATAATCACGGATCTGTAACAGTCTTTCACCATTTGTTGACGATCTTGCAGATTTTGACGTATTTGAGTCCAATAATTCTCGTAGCAGAACAACTTTACGAACGCGCATCCCAGACTAAGAAAATCCTAGAGGGCGTAGAGGTTTGCTCACTAAAAACCTTCTCATGGGCTGAAGGTAGACACTAAAAATATGGGATCCGTTTTGAGTAAAGAACTTTTGATAGAGATCAACATTTCAGATGTTCACAATTGCCACTTCTAACAACTAGAAAATATAAAGAAAAAAGATTATATCTTTTTAAATACAGATTTTTACAAACTGAACATTCGAAAGTAGATAGAGTACGATGTTTCTGTCAATCTTGCGTTGGTTTGAGCCCTATAGCTACATCCATCTCAAAATGAGAAGAAAAACTGTGAACAGTGACGTCATTGTTCGCGCCAAAAATAAAGGGTATTGCGACATATGTCTGAGCTCCACTGAGCTCCGGTCAGATCGTGCGCAAAGCGTAGTCTTATTTATAGACCCTAGTACCTTATTCTCACAGCACTAGATACGAGTGTCGTGCAGTAATGTATGAGAAGTGTTAAAAAAAATATTTCAGTAAAAAAAAAAGTCTACGTGAGCAGTCTATACTCCAATTGAGAATTGAAATGAAAGCCATGATTTGAAGGTGTGTGTTGTATGACACATGGTTAGTGAGTGTGTATGTTACGTATAGCGAAAGGGAGAGAGAGAGAGAGAGAGAGTGAGAGAAATATTAGTACACGTACATGACGTACGTTGCATGGATCATGCTACTGTGTTCGCTGCAAGATGGATGTTAATTGGACCTCGTAACTTCTCGATCGTTGATAATAAGGAATACTCATGAGGAAATCAAATTGTTGGAATACACATCTAAGGTAAATATCAATGAATTATATATGTTTCTTAGCTGCCAATTTGTATATTCCTTCTTCATTTTTGAACCATCGCCTTCGGCTCGTAGTAGTAGAAGATGGAATCGTTCGCACATTGATGGCTGGATTTCAGCCTGCATTGGGGCTTGCCTGCGCGGTGTGTACGTGTGCGACCGATTCAAGGCTAGCCGCTGTTGAGTGATTGCACTTTCGCGCGAAGTTTTAAACTTCATCATGAACTTTGTCCGGACAATGACACGCCCATTGCCTCGGGCCTGTCTAATTATCAACGTAATTTCGCGACATGAATTTATCTGTTTCAAGGCTCTTGCGTACGGCCAAGGCGTAGAAGGAAGGGAGTGTTTACAAGCTGGATATCTCCTATTTTATGGAACTTCTGGAGTCGGCAGATGGGTGAGTTTTCTTAGTGAAAGTAAATGCTTTCTTTTAATCTTTGTTTTATTTTAAACAAATTCGTAATTAAAAAGTTAGATTTGGGCATTGGCCTCCCTACTAACGGGTTTAGAATCGTATCCAAACTTTGACTCGTGACTCCGGCGTGGAGATACTAGCTACTATACCAAAAAATCAACTAAATCTTCAACAATTGTTAAAATAGAGATCTGCATGTAGTCATGATATTAGTAAAAGTTGTTTTGTGATTTAGTAAAAATTCTTGCCTGTTTCGGGTCAATTTTCTTATCTTTTTGGGAGTATTTTTCCTAAAAACAAAGACATTATAATAAAACACTTTCTCACAGGTTTCACTGCAAACCACCACACAATACAACTACAAGTGGGTTCCGGGCGAGCGACCAATAATATAAAAAAATGCATTTTTAACTTTTTCGTTACAGATCACCAGAAGTGCTGGTCTCTCATAAATGGTAAGTTTTATTTAGTAATTTTGTCAGCCATGCATCATAATGGAATTGATAGATTTCCACCTAAAATGAAACTAAAATAAAAAGTCCATTTATGGAAAGCAAATGAAGTTTACAGTTGGTCTCAGTAAATATCCAAATTAAGCACTCAGTTGCGTTGTATGCTAATTAGTATCTGGTTTGCCCACTCAACTCACCAATGATCAAAGTCAGGAAATGCATGGTACATGTATCTTGCTAAGGTAGCATAGCGAAATGTAGTGGGATGAAAGACGCATCCATAACGCATTAACTAAAAGTTCTTTTGTGACGTTTCAGGACAAAAGCTTAGGTAACATTAAAAGCATAATCGTGATAGAACATGTATTGATCAGGTCCATATCTTAAAGATGTGGTTCATCAAGAATGTAATTTTGTACAATTCACACATCAAGGTACAAATTTCTGAGTGTTTAAATGTCCAAATCTATTCTGAAAATGTATGAAAAAATTACAAACATACAGAAAATGCTAACATTCCAAGATCATCAAGAATTTAATTTGATATTAGGTAAAATAAAGCATATACATGTAGTTTAGGTTATTATTTGATTTTAAGTGACATGTTTTTTTTTTAATTAGCAAAATCCTCCAGCCTCTTTTAAAAAAAAGAAAGAAAAAAAGTGCTGTACACTATTTGTGTGTGGATAAGAACTGTAGACACTTAGTAGTATCCTAAATTACATGAAAAGATACTTGTCATTTGTACATTATTGTATGTGTTGAAATGGGTGCTAAAACGAAGCAACAATGAATTTCTTTGTTTTTGATTTTGCTGAAAATTGCCCTTGCATGTCTACATGCACATAAAATATAGCTAATATCCCTGATCTGAGTTAAGAATATTAGACAAAAATATAACATTAAAGTTATTGCTTCAAATATGGATGTTTTCCAAGAACTACCACAACTAATCGTTCAATAGGAATAGGATCATCGTAATCAAGAAATCATGTAGTTACCACACAGCATACCATATGGTTTCAACAGAGATTATCATTCTCAACAATAGTGAAGAGCTCACATGACAGGTCTGTTTACTTATAGGTTCTGAGTTTAAACCTTGAAGTTGTATTGCAGTTAGGAATCGTGCGGACTCACCTGTAGAAATTTACAAGACTTACAAGTAACTGGTAACTGGAAGTTAAAAAAGACCGCATATATTAAGGTTAGCGGAACTTAGCGCCTTATCGGGGAAAACTACAAGTAGCAGGAGGAGCGGTGTTCTCATTCACAGTTATGTGCTGTGTTGTGTAGATGCAATTAACTTAGGACTTACTGTACACCAGCTTGTGGTTAAAATGAATCCTTTCCCCTGGTTTTAGTTATAACTCTGAATACTCATTTTTACCCTGTCCTTTGGGAACCCAACCCTCATTGTTATTTAATAGTGGATGTTGTTTATAACTTCTGTCCTGTGTGAACATGCCTACATTTAGCTATAGACTAATCCGACTGACTGGATTAGTTTCAAGGTCAGTTGTCTCTCACATGAATTATCACAATCACATGACCATTTAAAGCTGTTGTGTAGAATTGTGAACACAGGTGTTTCTTCTTTTTCATTTCTTTCGCCAGCACTTAACAGGTTTTGTTTACAGGAACAGTCATCCAGAAGACTTTGATTTTATGGATAAAGGGTTCAAGGTTCTATAGTTCGTGGAAATATACCGGTATTCAATTAAAGCAAATGTCAGTTGCTGGGTATTTGTTATCATTATTTCTTTTTTGATAAAGGTTAAAAAAAACATGAACACTTATCAACCAGGAAGCCTTGAAAGTCACAAATCCCAGTTTCAACCATTCCTGATTGGCAACATTCCCCCACAGTCGTTTGTTGTCCTAACAAACTAATCTTATTTTCTCCCCAACTGTGGAGAAGTCTCACACTTCTATGAGCTTCAAACTGTCTGAATATGGATGCAACATGAAGTTTTCGTTTTCCAGCGTGGAGTATGACCTCCACGTGGAGGACTTGTATCTCATTAGAACCTCTAACAAGTTGTTTCTTGAATTTAGAAAGCCCAGACCGTAAAAAGAATATCCTCTAGGTCTAGACTTGTATTCTATATTCCAAGTATTTAAAATTCCTGTAATTTGCACAAGGAGGATTACTGCATGTGGATAGATATCTTGTCATGTACATGTATTATATGGATTGTGAAATCAAAACTTGTGATTCAAAGTTTGAATCACATGTTCATTTACCACAAGATTGCGTGACAGAGAAATTATACTAAAAGATATGATACCTACATGTACCGTAGTTGAGGTTTTGTTTCCTTATACATGTACCTGTTATAGAGAAACATTCATAGAGACTTTAGAAAGTGGGCTGAAAGGACACCTTTTGTATTAAACATTGAAAGGGTATTTCCTTCCTTTTGTATGTTTTCACTGTGATTCTCAGTGTTTCTCATCCATTGTAGTGACATGAAAAGTTCATGTTAAAAGAGGCTATGTTGATGTTCAACTTTTGCGTGGGAATAATGCACATCATTATGCGACTTTAAAAGGTCACAAGTGTAGGGCATTCGTATGCATTCTCTAAGGGATACAGAGAATTACATGCTCGGTTGCACATTGATCTTTCCAGTGAATGGCTCTTGGAATATTTGCTTAGCATTTGTGACGGGTTTTGTGGCCTTTTCATGTGACCGTTGAAGACATTTTAGGTAACATATGTGTTTGTACATGTACAGTAGCTGTACTGTACATGCACATTTAAGAAAAGTTTGTGTTTAGATTTTTTTAATTTATTATTTAATTTTTTTTTAAACCGATGTGTAGAATTCAGACATGATTATTTAGAGGCTTACCGGTAATTGTTTTCAAACATTTGGTAGGTCAGATCAGAGTCATATTTAGCACAACATTCAATAAAATAAAATATAAAAGATAACTGCCCTTAATTTGCATCAAGAAATTATTAATAAACAGAAAGCAAACAAAGAAAGAAAAAGAACTAAACATCCAGTTATCGAAGAGGTCTGTCTTTCTGGAGTCATTTCTTTTCTTTGTATAGAACAAATTATAGATACCGGTAGGTAAACAAATATCTTATCAAGCCTGAGTACTGTTCCTCACTCAATTGTATATCATAGATGGGTATTTCTCCTGTGTATTTGTTAGTTACATGTACGTGTAGTTTCTCTTTTGATTGTTTACAAAATTACAGGATTTAACGTGAAATCATGAGTGCGGCGGTTGTAATGGTACTCCCGATACACACCCATTAAAAACGGGTGTTTGTTGGCATTGATCAGAGACATTCCCAGCTAGAGGGATTGTTTTGATGAGTCAGAATAGCATGAGAAATGATCACAAGATGTGTTGTAATCACCACAACTTGCCATGCCTTGCCAAGAATCGTCATCGTACGGTCCGGGAATCAAGTTTCTTGTTATGACGAGGAAGGAAGAAATAATTTGTATTGCTTATTATCTGTATCATGTGGGCGATCCCATCAGGCGGGCAGATCGGAAGGCCAAATCTTCTTCAGCGAAAAAATAAATAAAAAATTGGATGTCTAGCTTTGATGGCTCATCATCATTATAATCCAATGTATTGCAGTTTTTATTTGAGGATTATAGCAGAAATTGATTGATGAGCCTTAGCCCATGATTGTAAAGTTTTAAAAGTGTGTTGACCTTTCCTTTACTGAACTACATGCACCGGAATGTAACATTTTTGCTCGGAAAAAAAAATACAAAAAGAAAGTAAATTATGAATGCTCTTTTGCTCAGCATGGCCGAACTGTGTGACTAGCAATTTTACACTGATGAACTACAGAATTGGTGCATGATATTTTGTAAACCCCCTTGCAGAAATAGCGTGGGAGTTTTTTGTTAAGTTTCACTTTGGTCTGTATGTCAAGCTGTCAACCATTCAACACTTTAATATGACAAAAGGTGTGTAATTGCCTTTCAGCGAGAGGAATGGTTCAGCGCAGGCAGTCAAGCATGGGGCGGTTTGTTTGGAACTATGGATATTCTTTTACTAATACTGTTTGTGTTTTGCTTGAACTACATTACCTTTTACCGCATAATCAGCGCTCAGTTGACATAGTAATTATCTCCCTATATGAGTCAGAGATATGTGACACCAAATCACTTGATTTCATCTTAAAGGCATTGCATCAAAACCATCAAAAAGTTACGTGACTGAAAGATTATACACTGTAGGGTCAAGGTTTCGTTGTGGAAAACTTTCATTTTTTTTAATAAGCCGTTGTAGGTGTTTTTTTTTCTTTAAGCCAAGTTAATTGCACTTTTTGTCAAATATGGCTGCAATGCAAAGTCTGGAATGTAGAATGTTGTGCCAAACATGCATGAGGCACGGCTTGGGCAAGGCCTCATCCTTTCTAGGAAATGACTTAATAAACCTGTGCCAACCATTTGTTGCATGTTTTACAATGTGCATGGTGAAATTTTACCCCCTCCCCCATAAAAAAGAAGGTATTTAGGAAGCAGGAAACTGTCAACACTGTTCATGTTCGTGTAAATTCTTGTTCTCAAATTTGTCACACCTTATCATCTGTATTGCTTAGCTGCACCTTTCAAGAGGATACAAGGCTTTATATAGTGCTGAATTGTATTAATTACAAAGGCACGTAAGTATTCAAGGAAGTTATTCCAATAGCATGTTGCTAGTTGGATACCCAAGTATCACTAGCTCTCAATGAAACTGTAGCAAGTCTAAAATATTGACACACACCTACAATTTACCACACCCAGGTTTGGTGTGGCAAATCCAGATTAATGCATTACCAAAGGCCAATATTGTCATTGGCAAATATAATTCTAACAAATTGATCAGTTTTCTAGTAAAATATATACTATTCCTGGACCTTGTACAAAAGTTGCGATTAATAACTATGCAATTGATATCAATCACAGCTCTGTTCTAAAGAGAGAGATAATTTGATTAATGTCAATTGCATTGTTTTTGTAATCAATCGCTACTCTTTTTATGAGACAACAAGTCTGAATAATCATGCAGATTGCAGAATTTACGTGCTGCATTTTGAAATGATCTTATTTTTGTTCATTTGTTTGTTTTTGCATCAGTATATAGGCCAACATATCAATGAATAAGCCTTATACATGTATAGCAGAAAAATACCGGTAGCAGGTGTAACATGGTCAATGTACAATGTACAATGTACATCAGTTGTACCATGCATTTCACTAGCTGTGCTTATTCGGTATACTTCATCATCATTAAACCAAGTCATGTGATGCCCGATTCGTATTGATTTCATAATTTCCTACCATGCCAACGAAACACTGGCACACTGCCAATACTCTCAAATATTTCTACATGGGAAGTAGCAAAATGGGACTTGTAAAAATGACCTAGAGTTTAGTCTACCTTCCAGACTTACAGGGTTCATTGAATCCAGGACTGGACAATTTCAATTAGAGTTGAATTTTGAATTCGGATTCATGTGATGACAGAATTAGTGTCCCTAGCAAATCTTAAAAACAAAAAGATAGGAGCTACATGTATATGTACTGTAAAAAGGAGAACTTAATTTTTTAGTTTTTAGTTTTTAGTTCTTTCATGTTCCTTTGTATTATTTCTACAGCTTGTTTTTCATGTATTCAGAGCTCTCCAGATCAAGCTGTCCTGAGTTATGCATGTACATGTAAATCGCTCACTTCTCCCATGTTTTTTCATAATTGTAGTTTTAAGTAGGGTCTTTAACTCTTTATCTTTTTCAATTTTTCTAGAATTCTTTTTCAATTTTTCAGGGCTCGATCTTCTTGAGCTTTCCTGGACCACTCACCTTTTATTTTTCTCTCCCCCCCCCCCTCTGAATTTCCCACGCATGTATACCTTCAAACACTGAAAGCTTGCTTTGATTCCATTGACAGTCCTTGGAAAAGACTCAAAAGAGCTTCATATTCACATACCATTTCAGATTTGACTTACATTTCAGATTTGACTTACATTTCAGATTTGACTTACATACGGTGTTAAAGACACTTGGTCATGGGCTCTCATGGGGAATTTGACACCATTCAGGTATTTACTCACAGGTGTTGTCAATAACCAGGATATAACCTTTAGTCTTATGACCAATAGGCAATGCTACTGCATTTTCCATCCTTATTTCCCCTGCATTTTCCATCCATTCCAAAATCTTTATCTTACATTTCCCTCACCAAAGACTCTCCGGAAGACTAGGGGGTATTTCTGGATAGGCCTACGGGTTTGCTGTGTGCAGACTTGTACACATGCACTTTATTTCCACCAAATCTGGTGTAGGCTGATTATGTCCTTCTGCACATAGAAACTGACAACCCCCTCCCTTTAATGATAAAGTAGAGTTCTGGTCATGCGATTGCATTGTTAAAGAAACACTGTGGAATCGATCAGAAAAGGTCGATCATCTAGCATATAAGTATTGGTGTGTACTGCAAGGTTGGCTCAGTCTTGGTAAAGTTACAAGCACTGTACACATAAATATGTATATGGGACTACATGAACATGCGGCATAACAATTTGTCGCGATTTTTTTCCCGTAACATGCCTATTTAGAATATTAAGGCATTTGAAGAAATTATTGTTCACCTTTTCCCAGAACTCAACCTTCACTTTAAGATATGTTCCAACCAGTTCATGTTGATAAGTACACAAGTCCTGACTCCATTGTTGAGACGAGAGTTCACACCTTGTATCTGTGAAACCAGTGCGAGTTTCATAAGTACATATCAGGTGATCCTCGTCCAAAGTCCCAGACCACCACGTGCTATGCCTTGTGAGTGTTTGCCATCTGATAAGGATGATAATGAAATTTGAATGAATACTCGGAACAGACATGCTAGTCTGTATAAACAGACATGTTTTTGCTGTATCTATGTAATGTATGCCTTGATTGGAAGAAGAATTATAAGAAAAATAACAATAATAAAGCTTTAATGAAATTTAAGCAAAAGCTTAGATCAGACTTTTTGTCTGACAAAAACAAATAAAACAAATACAAAATTCTGGAAGCATATTGTTTTTGGTGAATGTATACATGTAGGTGTCATAGTTGAGTGGTTTGAGCACTGCACATCAAAGGTCGTTGGTTTGATCCCAGACACAGCACTAATGTCCTTTGACAATTAGGCATTAATCTACATTTGCCACTCCATACCCAAGACAGAAGAAGGGAACCTGTATCTCTTTGGAAGTGTTGCCTATTCTTGCATCTTTCATATCACCAAGTCAAAGATTACATTGTGTGCCTACATTGAAAAGGCCCACTGTTTTATGGTGCTCCCTTGAGCATGTATAAAGCGAACATCAACTTGAATCTTAGAGTCTTTGGATGAAAACTATTGATCAGACAGTGTGATCTTCTTATCTCTGCCCTTCTCAGTTTGTTTTCTCCAAGTTTTCAGCACATGATCTGTGTTGACATTGCGCTCACTCGTGAGATAGTTGGAGCGCAGCAGCCAAGTTCATTTACCGGGTATCTGAATTTAAATTTCTGGCATTGTGTATTTTCAAGTTTATCTTAGGTCATAATGCTCTATGAACTTGTACATGCATGTACATGTATGTATGTTGTAGTTCTAAACAAAAAAGAAACTTGGCAAATTCTATTTTGTAGACATTAGTTGGTATTTCAAGTCTTTATTATAAAGAACTACATTTGTAAATCCGAAAGGAAAAAAATTCAAATCAGCTGGAGCTAAATCTGATTAAAAGGAAGAAAGTTATGAATTTTTTGGAATTGCGATCAATCAAATACAATTTGGCAAAATATCTGGCGAGGTCTCCTCCCATTTGCTCTATACTAAAAATTGTATGAACTTTCATTTTCTTAGCTATTGATGGAGGAATAGATTAGTTTTATACACGGGTTGTATAAGTAGTTTAAAGACATGTACATTACTGTATGGTTGGGAATTTTCTTCAGGGCAAAAATAGATATTTATGACTTACTTTAGTAAAGGGTAAACGGGAGGAGACCACGTGAGATACGTCACCGTGTTGCCAATTTGTGTTTGATTGATGGCAACGTCATCAAATTTTGCTCAACCTTTCACTGACATGTTCCTCTCATTTTTCTGCTTCTATTAAATTTAAAACCAAATTTATATCAGGGTGGATCGACTTTCCCTTTAAAATATGATTTCACTGGCCTCCTACTGACATGGTGTATACATGTAGTGCATTGCATGGAAACATTTCTTCTGTTTGCACACAAGGGTACTCATTTACCTCACCTGGGTCAAGAACGGCAAACTTTGATCAGCGTCTTGCATAAGGACAGGAGGTTGGGATTTGAACCCATGACCTTTCGTCCTCTCCAGTGCTAAAAACCACTGAAATCACAGAGAATGTACCACTTTGATTTCCCGTTGTTCAGTGTTTTTCATAATTGGAGAAAACAATGCGTTTCTTAGCACAAAGCCACGATTCATAATTCTTTTCAATTTAGTTTTAGAATTAAATCTTACTTATTTATTTCAATTTATTTTAAACGAACGGTCATATACCACCAAATGGCTATTAAGAGCGAATGACTATCGATGATGCTCCAGGGAGTAGAGGTCACTCATTTTCATTGACGACAAAGGAAATGGCTCTAATCGTAATTTAGTGGCACAAAATTAGGCTGGGATCAGCCATCATGCGTTGACTCATGGGGCTTGGGAGGCATTAATGCAAGTCTATTGGTTCCTGCCGATTAATTTAAAGGGGGCGCCAACACCCATCAGTTGATTATTTGGTGTAGCCATGCAAGTTTGATGATATGAGTCTCTTAATCAAGCCTTAACTTTGCAATTTTATGTTTTTGATTTAAGAAGGTGAAAAACATTTCCAGAGGTTGTATGTGTGTGTCTCGATGTGTGTAAGATTACTCAGTCGTAATCACTCTTGCATTTTTGGTAGCGGTAGACCTACACATACCCACAAGTCCTTTAAGTGCAAAATACATATTTCATTATAGACCCTATGTATATTTAATGGAGATGCTAATTATGATTCAATAATACCAGCTTTCAGGATATATGACCTAAATGTAGACTCTCATTATATTTGAGGCTTTGTACATGTATTAACCATACACTGTAGGTACACTACCTGGAAAATACATTAATGGGGCTCCAGCTCTTGTTTAGTTCTTACAATTACATTTACAAGCATGACAAATTTAGGCCGACATGCATATTTTTTAGTACCGTTACTGTGGATTCTTTATATTTGAAAGGTCTGCATGGGACCATTCTTGCAGCCTGTCCAAGAAGTTCAAGAAAGAATAACTTGCAGTCTTTCACCAAGGCTGCCATTTATGACAATGGTATTCACTGGAGACCGTCTTGTATATTTTTGTGTATTGTTGATACTCCAGATATGCTCTAGACCAGACTGCTTTCAGTCCCTTGCGTTCAATCTATTTTTAAGTTCCCAAACAAAACAATGTTATCAATAAGCCTACAGGTCAGAGCAATATTCATGCATTGTGCATGCCTCAGCCCTGAACAAACCCAATGTCATGTGATGGTTGAAAACTTGACAATCGGATACAAAGCTTCCTGTAACCTGCTGCTGTGGTAGACTGGATGGTCACATGTCGAGTCCATCAACCTCTGTCAAACAAATTTACTGTAGATTTATTCTACTGTATGATGACTGTTGTCATAATTTAATCTGACTTGCTACCAGAGCAAGTATGCTTTTAATAGATAAATTTTATAAATTTCCTATCCAAGGAGTTAGTAATTGAGGATGAAAAAAGATGCATTTGTATCTATAGCGCTTAACGAGGATACATATGTACAAGTAAGTGCCTTTGTCAGAGGCACTAGTGCACTAACTAATTGGTCATAATAAAAACATTGTTTTTATTAAAACAGAGGGAATTAGCCTCAACAGTATCAGTGCTGTTCCTCCTGAGGGCCTTTCACTTATAATTATCCCAGCATTGCTAGATACATTTAGATACCTATTTACACCTGGGTGGAGAGCGGCAAATGTGGATCAATGTCTTGCCAAAGGATGTTAGTGCCATGCTGGGATTTGAACCCTCGATCCTTTGATTGAGAATCAAGTGAATGAACCACTATGCCATGATCGATGGCTCCTCTGAATTCAAGAACACTTCAATATTTCTACCATGGACATACTACAACAAAGTCCATGCATGGTTCTATCCTGTAATTGTAAGCCATACATTTTGGCAGTCTGAAGGAGGAAATATTGTCTGAAACCTTTTCTGTTTTTCTCGCCTTGATTTATGATATCCTCAAAATACAAATTGGAACACATTTCCTCTCTTTAGAGAGTCTGAGAGGAGTATTTAGACTAGATAAAAGTAAACAGGCCCACACTGATTGGAAGCAAGGCTCCAATAGCACAGGGTCCACTGTCAAGGTTACTATGGAAGACAGAGTTTGTCCTTTTTTTATTTGGAGGGAGGGGATGGTGCATTTTGTGCTACTCACAATTTTATTTTCATTTTCCCGGTGTCTCGAGACATTGCCTGCTGACTCTTCAACCAGGGAAATGATGATGACAGTTCCCTGCAGCCGCAATGCTATGCATATACCAGCAATCCATATGCTCCAGTTGTATGAATGGCACATGATCTACTTGTTGCATTGCCATCTGTATCGACCTTTACCTTGACATGTGGTTGTATTTGCTCTAATACTCTTTGTATATTAGCCAATATTGAATTGAAGCTCCCATTCTCGTGATAGAAACTACTCTAGATGTCATCTGGCTTTGATGTGAAACATCCCACGCATAGCACACCACATCCTTGTGTATATACGAGTATGACCCAGATACATGCAGGTCCATATCTCCATCATGTATTGTATAGTTAAAACTGAAAATTTCGAATGATAAATTAGGGATTATAATTGTACTTGAGAAACTGCAGATTATTTAGAGAATGATAGAGGAACATAATTTTCTTACTTCGACTCTTTTACTCTTTTCTTTCTCTCTCTTCTCACACTCTCTCTCTCTCTCTCTCTCTTCGTCTCTCTCTCTCTCTCTGGTTGCGTTTATCTAGCAAATTTTTGGCTAGAATCAGGTTTCTCAAACGTCTTTCAGGCAAATTTAGAAGTAGATAAACGCAAAGCCTTTTTTAAAGGGCTTTAGATATGGGCATATCAAAAGACGCAAAAAGGTGTGTTTTGAATGTGACATACAGCCAGAATCACGTTTCTGAAAGATCGATAAACGCAAAGCTGTTTTGAACCTCACATACAAATAGGACCACCCAGGTGTTGTGTACAAGCTTGTGTGTGAAGTTGACCTCCGAGAAACTGTCTGCTTCCCGGGTCAAAACAGCTGGGCAGACACAAGGCCTTTATTTTGAATCGTGAAGAGTAGATAAACGCGACATCCCGCAAATCATGATCGTATAGTGGGGTATGATAGTGGGGTTCGATAGTGGGGTACGATATGTACATATGGAGTCGGGCTAACTCGGCCCACGGGACTACTCGGCCCAGCTGGAAAAACTGGGCCGAGATGTCCCGACCTGATTAATCGATCGAGAGATACCAATGTGTATATGTTTGTGCTCTTTGTGACTTAATAATGCCCTTTCCAACCTAAATCTTTAATGGAATTGTGTTAAATGATACTAATGAAGACAATCTATAACTTATCTTTAGGTAAAATGACCAAAAAAAATGACATTTCGGACAATTTACTCACAGCTCGCAATCCGCATTGCCGCACGTACATTAAATGCGAGTTGTATCTACTCGGACCACTGAAATTCGAGCAGTGTTTTTGTCGGTAAATCACTGCAAAAATATCATTTTTATCTCGTATGAAGGTCTATTTTTTATTCCTGACACAGATTTCATTATTGAGAAGTCGAATATAGTATATTTTAGACGAGATGGTTGATGTTTGTTCACATTCTTTCGTCCTGGCCGTAAATTAGCAGACTACTGCCTAGTGCTACCGCAGCAGCTCAGCTCAGTGTGCAGCTAGCCGTACAGCGCCGCCTCCCGGGTCGGCGGGGGAATTCACTGACTCGTGCCGGGCCGCTGCACTGCATTGCATGATTGTACTGCCCAATTAATGTGTGAGTATAACTAATCAAACTAGATCTATATCTACTAACTGTATTATCATTATTCATTCCGAGTAGAATATCCAATTTGATTTAGTGAGTAAACTAGACCTAGATCTATATCTACTGTAGCTACATCATTATCATATACTCGATTAGTCATTCAGAGTAGAATATTCGATTAATGAAGGAATGGAATTTTTCTTTTTCATAATAATCAGATAATCATATTTTACTCCTAAAAGTTAAAGACTTGATAAATAGCTAGATAGCTAGATCGTAAGGGCCTAGCCTAGTACTGTAAGAGAAGTGAGCTGAAGAATCGCCTTCTTTTTTTATTTTGGAGGGGCAGGCGCGTAGCCAGGGAGGGGGGGCAGTGAGGGCGGTCGCCCCCCCCCCCCAATAAAAAAAAAAGACAGAAGGAAGAGGACGTAGGAAGAAAAAGGATTAAGAGTCGAGAACGGTACAACGAATCGTCTTCTTTCTCTAATTATTTAATGAAACATCAAAGCTTCCGCGCTTTGCGCGGGAAGGGGGGACGGAACTGAATTCAGATAAGGATAAATAGTCGAGAACGGTACAACGAATCGGGGTCCAGACAACCGCCCCAAGACAACCCGCCACAATACCCTGGACATCCCGCCACAATACCCTGGACAACCTGCTACAATACCCTGGACAACTCGCCACAGCCTTTTCGGACAACTCGCCACACTTTTTCCCATCATGATTTCTAGATCTAAAATGAAATGAAATTGTCATTTTTCATGATTTTCATGCTTTTATAAACACAGTCATTACAAAGAATAAAGTTGATTTCCCTTGTAACAATAATATATATTGAAATGAAATTGTCATTTTTCATGATTTTCGTGCTTTTATAAACACAGTCATTACAAAGAATAAAGTTGATTTCCCTTTTAACAATAATATATAGTGAAATGAAATTGTCATTTTTCATGATTTTCGTGCTTTTAAAAACACAGTCATTACAAAGAATAAAGTTGATTTCCCTTGTAACAAAAATATACTTTTGATCTAGAGGTCTATAACAGCTGCATTTTTCTGTCCCAGAATTTTTTTAATGGTAGGATACTGGAAGCACTGGCGTACAGATAGGGGGGGGGGGGGGGGTGCGCAGTTGACCCGCGAAATAAAATTTGAATGTGGTTTATTTCTAGATTTTCTGGGTTAGTTTTGTCAGAAGCGGCATTCTTGGTTGGGGGGGGGGGGAGGGGACACTGTGCCCCCACTTTTCCAGGTTCCCCTAAAGTGCCCCCTTATCCTTTGTACATGTCCTTTTCCCTTTTGATAATTTTTAATGGTAGGAATTCATGGAAGGATAGGCCTACTGGAAGCACTGGCGTACTGATGGGGAAGGGGGCAGTTGACCCGCGAAATAAAATTGAAATTTGGTTATTTCTAGATTTTCTGGGTTAGTTTCGCACTTTTGCCCACAGTCAGAGGCGGCATTCTTGGTTGGGGGGGGGGGGCACTGTGCCTCCACTTTTTCAGGTTCCCCTAAAGTGCCCCCTTATCATTTTGTACATGTCCTTTTCCCTTCTGATAAGTGCCTACTTTTCTTTCTCAGATGTTTTAATTATAATGTTACTCATAATTACATAAAAGAACTTTTCAGTCTTTATTCATTAAATTGTCTTTAATATTCATCATGTAATTTTTCAAATGGGACCTAATACTTTTAGCTCGCTTGCTCGAAAATCGTTATTCAGTCCATCACACCAAATTGCGAAGTACGTTGCTTAAACAATAATGTTGTTTCACGTAAAGAAATAAACAAATATTGATGTCATTCGTGGTAATGTAATGTATTCTCAAAATGGTTTTTATTATTGTTGATGTGTCCCTTTGTAGGTGCCCCTTTTTCAGAAATCCAGCCATTCTTGCGATCATAGGCGCTAGAAGTGGGGGCAGGGACTCGCCCTCCTCCCAACGAAAAAGTGTGTGTGTGTGTGTGGGGGGGGGGGGTGGGGGTCAAAACGAATTTCAACTCCCCCCCCCCAAAAAAAAAAAAATTAAATAAATAACAGCAATAAAGCAGTATAATTGATTACTATTTAGTAACCAAAAAGAACATACAAAAATAATAAAACCTAAATTGAATCAATTTAAAATGATATTCCATTCAAAGAATTAAATTTCATAATTAAATTTCAATTTACATGACATGGGGTGGAGATGATGAGAGGGATGGAGATGATGAGAGGGATGGAGATGATGAGAGGGATGGAGATGATGAGAGGGATGAAGATGAGAGGGATGGAGATGATGAGAGGGATGGAGACAATGGGAGGGATGGAGACGATGAGAGGGATGGAGATGATGAGAGGGATGGAAATGATGAGAGGGATGGAGATGATGAGAGGGATGGAGATGATGAGAGGGATGGAGACGATGAGAGGGATGGAGATGAAGAGAGGGATGAAGATGAGAGGGGTGGAGATGGTGAGAGGGATGGAGATGATGAGAGGGATGGAGACAATGTAAGGGATGAAGACGCTGTTGATGACAGGGATTGGTGAGGGAAGAAGATGGTGTGAGGAGTGAAGATGATGAGAGGGATGGAGATAATGAGAGGGATGGAGATGATGAGAGGGATGGAGATGATGAGAGGGATGGAGATGGTGAGAGGGATTGGTGAGGGATGGAGGTGATGAGAGGGAAGGAAACAATGTTGATTATGTAAGGGATGAAGACGGGATGGAGATGATGAGAGGGATGGAGATGATGAGAGGGATGAAGATGATGAGAGGGATGGAGATGATGAGAGGGATGGAGATGATGAGAGGGATGGAGATGATGAGAGGGATGGAGATGGTGAGAGGGATTGGTGAGGGATGGAGGTGATGAGAGGGAAGGAAACAATGTTGATTATGTAAGGGATGAAGACGGGATGGAGATGATGAGAGGGATGGAGAGGGATGGAGATGATGAGAGGGATGAAGATGATGAGAGGGATGGAGATGATGAGAGGGATGGAGATGATGAGAGGGATGGAGACAATGTGAGAGATGGAGATGATAAGAGGGATTGGTGAGGGATGGAGATGATGAGAGGGATGGAGACAATGTGAGGGATGGAGACAATGTGAGGGATGGAGACAATGTGAGGGATGGAGATGATGAGAGGGATGTAGACAATGGGAGGGATGGAGATGATGAGAGGGATTGGTGAGGGATGGAGGTGATGAGAGGGAAGGAGACAATGTTGATGATGTAAGGGATGAAGACACTGTTGATGACAGGGATTGGTGAGGGATGGAGACGGTGTGAGGAATGAAGATGATGAGAGGGATGGAGACGGTGTGAGGGATGGAGATGATTAGAGGGAAGGAGACAATGAGAGGGATGGACATGGTAGGATGGAGATGGTGAGAGGGATGGAGATGATGAGAGGGATGGACATGATGAGAGGGATGGAGATGATGAGAGGGATTGGTGAGGGATGGAGGTGATGAGAGGGAAGGAGACAATGTTGATGATGTAAGGGATGAAGGCGCTGTTGATGAGAGGGATTGGTGAGGGATTGAGAAGGTGTGAGGGATGGAGACGGTGTGAGGGATGGAGACAGTGTGAGGGATGAAGATGATGGGAGGGATGGAGATGGTGACAAGATGGTGAGAGGGATGGAGACGATGAGAGGGATGGAGACGGGAGGGATGGAGACGTCTCCATCCCTCTAATCATCAATATCGTCTTCATCCCTTACATCATCAAAATAGTCTCCATCCCTCTCATCATCTCCAATTCTCTATCCCTCACATCGTCTCCATCCCTCTCATCATCTCCATCCCTCACATTGTCTCCATCCCTCTCATCATCTCCATCCCTTACATCATCAACATCGTCTCCATTATGTATTATGCCACGTTGTGGAAATGCAATTTTATTTTTGTATTCATTATTTATTTATAGTTTGTACATATTTACAGGTACACAAGATCAGATATAAATTTGTTAACCCCCAGCCCCCCCCCCCCCCCCAAAGAAAAATAAATTGTAACATGCAGATGACACGCCACACCATTCCTTGTGTTGTGGTATTGGTACGTATTATTTCATATGCAATTTACAAGGCAAAAAAAAATCTAAATAAATAAAGTTAAAACAATTAAATAAAAATGAGGACACGTTTGAAAAACACACATAATAACAATAAACATTATTTGTTTACGACTCCGAGATACAAATTCCAACAATATGACGTCAAGCTGACTCAAAATAACAAATGATAAGCAGGTGTAATCGTGTATTAAGTTCATGCCACGTTGTGGTAATGCAATTTTGTTTTTTTATTTATTATTTATTTATAGTATGTACATATTTACAGGTACACAAGATCAGATATAAATCTGTTAACCCCCAGACCCCCCCCCCCCCCAAAAAAAAAAAAAAAAAAAAAATTGTAACATGCAGAGACCAGTACAGATGACACGCCACACCATTCCTTGTGTTGTGGTATTGGTACGTATTATTTCATATATGCAAGTTACAAGGCAAAAAAAAACCTAAATAAATAAACAAAGTTAAAACAATTAAATAAAATTGAGGACACATTTGAAAAACACACATAATAACAATAAACATTATTTGTTTACGATTCCAAGATACAATTCCAACAATATGACGTCAAGCAGACTCATAATAACAAATGATAAGCAGGTATAATCCTGTATTAATTTTATGCCACGTTGTGGTAATGCAATTTTGTTTTTTTATTTATTGATAGTATACATATTTATACAGGTACACAGATATCAGTTATAAATCTATTAAACCCAGCCCCCCCCAAAGAAAAAATAAAAAAATTGTAACATGCAGAAACCAGTACAGATGACACGCCACACCATTCCTTGTGTTGTGGTATTGGTATGTATTATTTCATATATGCAAGTTACAAGGCAAAAAAAAACCTAAATAAATAAACAAAGTTAGAACAATTAAATAAAAATGAGGACATGTTTGAAAAAAAGATTAAAAAGGGCACTTATTCAAGATTATTTCAAGATTTATGAGAATGGAAAATGGACACTTATTGCAAAGGAAAATGGGAACATGCCGAAGGAAAAGGGGCACGTGTCAAAAATAAAAAAGGGCACTCGTCAGATGTGAAAAGGGGGATGGGGCACTTTTACTAATAGGGGCACTTGTCAAAGGAAAAGGGGCAATTCTTACAAAATTAAAGGGGCACTTTTCCTATGTAAAAAGGGGCACTTTTGGGGTATCTGAGAAAGTGGGGGGGGGGCACTGTGCCCCCCCCCCCCCACCCCCAAGAGGGCCACCTCTGCCCCTGCCCCTCCATGCACCGACACGTCATTGCAATATCATGTCTTAATTGCTTTGCTTTGTATAAATCTCTTTGATTCCCAGAAAAAGGGAACAAAAAGGAGATTTTTTGGTTTGTTTAGGGGGGGGGGGTGGGGGCTGCATTATTTATACTAAAAACTTGAAGCCAATACCTTCTTTTCGTAGAATTTTTTTGAAGCAGCCCCCTCCAAAAAAATAAGAAGGCGATTCTTCAGCTCACTTCTCTGATTAGAGTACTAGGCTAGGCCCTTACGTTAGATCTAGCTATTTATCAGGTCTCTAACTTTTAGGAGTAAAATATGATTATCTGATTATGAAAAAAGAAAAATTCCATTCCTTCATTAATCGAATATTCTACTCTGAATGACTAATCTAGAATGTGATAATGATGTAGCTACAGTAGATATAGATCTAGGTCTAGTTTACTCACTAAATCAAATTGGATATTCTACTCGGAATAAATAATGATAATACAGTAGATATAGATCTAGTTTGATTAGTTATATACTCACATCACTCGATCAAATTGGGCAGTACAATCATGCAATGCAGTGCAGCGGCCCGGTACGAGTTCCCGTGCCGACCCGGCGGGCGGCGCTGTACGGCTAGCTGCACACTGAACTGAGCTGCTGCGGTAGCACTAGGCAGTAGTCTGCTAATTTACGGCCAGGACGAAAGAATGTGAACAAACATCAACCATCTCGTCTAAAATATACTATATTCGACTTCTCAATAATGAAATCTGTGTCAGGAATAAAAAATAGACCTTCATACGAGATAAAAATGATATTTTTGCAGTGATTTACCGACAAAAACACTGCTCGAATTTCAGTGGTCCGAGTAGATACAACGCACATTTAATGTACGTGCGGCAATGCAGATTGCGAGCTGTGAGTAAATTGTCCGAAATGTCATTTTTTTTGTAATTTTACCTAAAGATAAGTCATAGATTGTCTTCATTATGTATCATTTAACACAATTCCATTAAGGATTTAGGTTGGAAAGGGCATTATTAAGTCACAAAGAGCACAAACATATACACATTGGTATCTCTCGATCGATTAATCAGGTCGGGACATCTCGGCCCAGTTTTTCCAACTGGGCCGAGTAGTCCCGTGGGCCGAGTTAGCCCGGATTCGTACATATCTAGTGGCAAGCCTAGATAAACGCGCTCTCTGTCTCTCTTTCTCTCTTTATTGTCTTTCCTTCTGGATAGCATCTGCTTCTTTCCTTTCCTTTCTTTCAGTAATCCTCATGAATGCAAAAGCAATCCACTACCCCACAAATTGATGTAATAATTGCTCCGAACCGCTTGTTAAAAGTATGAAGAAGTTGCTTCTGGAATCTAAGTTAATTGTGAATTGCAGAAAATGTTCAATTCACACACATCCCACAGGACATCTTATCCGCCACACTTGGAGTGGAGTAACCTCTTGAACTTCAAGAGTTCACATCTAGGTTCTTGGCACCCTGCATACACATTGGTGTAACTGCATGGGTGGGAGATTATATACCTAAGAAAGGAAGTGAGCAAATTCTGACCTACAAATACAGATTAGATAAGTCCGAAGATAATTTTGTGACTTGGGTATCATGATTATTACAAAATTAGCCATTAGTTCAAAATTTGTGCAAGGTTCAAGTGAGGTTAGGGTGGGGTATAATTTTGAACTACAAATATACAGATTAGATAATTCCGAACATAATTTTGAATCTTAATTAGGTATCATAATTATTAGGAAATTAGCCAGTAGTTCAAAATGTGTGCAAGGTTCAAGTGAAGTTTAGGGCAAGCCATCGATCCTCCTAGAGCGATGTGATTGAGCCATTTGTGGATACATTTATACAACATGTATTAAATGTAGAGTACGCTGCTTCAATGAATGAGCATCAATTTCTTTCAGTTACCTGTAGGTTCATTCACATATATGTCACACTAAACTTGGACTGTCTTTTTTCTTCTTTTTTTCTTCTTTTCTTTTCTTTTCTTGAAAGATGTACCGGTAAGCTTAATTACATTAAGATATATCTTATAACACAAGTACACTCAGATAGTGAGTACGGGAGGACCTTTGTTGCATGCAATTTTTTTTCCTTCATCCTTACTCGATCGCCATCCATTTACAATTAAGAAAAAACTCAAACGCTGCTGCAGTTTACTGGTTTGTGTACCGGTTCGTGTGTGAATGAGCCGTTGGATAAACCAAATCAAATTAACTTGCTTTGGGATGTTGTTAGCTGAGATATCAGTTTGGCAGACATCTCAGCTAGCTCCAGGGAGCAACCAACATCTACTGGCCGTCTAGCATACATGTAGCTAGACTGGATAGACCGGTTTTAACAAGCTCAGTTAGGTATTTTGATGACACTGTATCCTCGTATGGTTCATGGTCATGTTGCATTGTGCACGGTGCATGCCATCTGCATTGGTGTCCAACATATTGTAGGTAGTCTTATAATTGAAACTTACATTTTCCTCAGTTCTGGCATTGTTGACTGTGGTTGCTGAAATAGGCCATTTTCGTAAATTGATCAAATTTAATACCAAAATCTTTTTTAAAAAGCCTCGTTACCAATTATGTCATTCACCTGTTACGAATAATCGTATTTCAATAGTCAGAATGCGAAATTTCATACATGTGTTAATTGTTAGGTAGTACAATCATTTGAGATTGTTCTACCTACTATACCTAGCAACAATGAATGTATGCAATTTGCATTCTGATTATTGAAATATATTTGTTTGTTACAGGTGAATGAAATAACTTGTAACAATGAAGATTTATTCATTCAATTTGATTACAACTAGAAAATGGTCTATTACATCATACATGTACATGTACATGTTGATATTAAAATTGATGAATCATAATTATTAATTAATCAAACTTTAAAGTGCTAATATGATAAAGGTCCAAAATACATTTTTTAAATTTACTGTATGCCCACCTTTCTGTAACAAACACTTCAGATGTACATGTACACATGGACATGAACCAGTATCCATGTTGTACATGTACTGAACATGTGGCTTCCTTGGGACTTTGTTGAGTGGAGGTGGCTTATTTTATACTGTTCGACCCATAAAAGCTTATTTGATATTCCTATCATCCAATATATGAATTGGGTTCATCGTTTCACTTGTGTGAACAGACTTCTAGCGCCACGTTGTGTAATTCACCTTATCATGACCTCATGTACATGGTGTGTTTGCCAAGTTGAGCCCGGTGAGGTTAGATATCAGGCATACCAGACGGATTGTGCAACCGTTTGTTGAATGCAGACTCGTCTGTCTACCGATGCTGACTTGTTGACCCTAAGAAATGGGAGGAAGATGGAAGGGGGAGGGAGGAGGATGGGAGGAGGATGGGAAGTGGAATGGGAGGGGCATGGGAGGAGGATGGGAGGAGGATGGGAAGTGGAATGGGAGGAGGATGGGAGGGGGATGGGAGGAGGATGGGAAGTGGAATGGGAGGGGCATGGGAGGAGGATGGGAGGAAGATTGGAGGGAGAATGGGAAGTGGAATGGGAGGGGCATGGGAGGAGGATGGGAGGTGGAATGGGAGGGGCATGGTAGGAGGATGGGAGGGGGATGGGAGGGGCATGGGTGGAGGATGGGAAGGGGATGGGAGGAGTATGGGAGGGGCATGGGAGGGGCATGGGAGAAGGATGGGAAGTGGAATGGGAGGAGCATGGGAGGAGGATGGGAGGAGGATGGGAAGTGGAATGGGAGGAGGATGGGAGGGGCATGGGAGGAGGATGGGAAGTGGAATGGGAGGGGCATGGGAGGAGGATGGGAGGAAGATTGGAGGGAGAATGGGAAGTGGAATGGGAGGGGCATGGGAGGAGGATGGGAGGTGGAATGGGAGGGGCATGGTAGGAGGATGGGAGGGGGATGGGAGGGGCATGGGTGGAGGATGGGAAGGGGATGGGAGGAGTATGGGAGGGGCATGGGAGGGGCATGGGAGAAGGATGGGAAGTGGAATGGGAGGAGCATGGGAGGAGGATGGGAGGGGGTGGGAGGAGGATGGGATGGGGATGGGAGGAGGATGGGAAGTGGAATGGGAGGGGCATGGGAGGAGGATGGGAGGGGCATGGGAGGAGGAATGGGAGTAATGGATGGATGGATGGGTGAGGATCAGAGGAGTGGCATATCTTTGGGAAGCATGAAACCATGTCAGAATGTTATAGAGACGTTTCAATACAATTCAGTCAAGACTGCGTATGAAAGTAAAATTAAATGAATTGTATGTGCCTAATGAAGTACCAAGGTGTATTATTTAACTGATATTGTCCAAATTATTCTTCACAAAATCATTTGGATGTAAAAAGCTCTTCAAGTAACCCCTATTAATATAGCTTGTTTCTATAACTTCCAATAATTGATATGGCAATCTCTAGCTTTGCACAAATTTGATCATGCTTGTTCTACATTGTACATGATATTGTTATGAGTTGCTAATAACATTGTTAATACATGATCCTAATGTAAACTATTGACTGTTTTGTGTTTTCAGCTGGCAGGCTCCATTATTGGAAGAGAAACAGATCCGACTCGTCGTCATCAAAGAGTGTGACGTGAAGGGCAAGAAAACAATCATCGACTCCAAAGCCATTCATAAGGTGGATCCACAAACCACAGAGGTAAATTTAATTTAATTTAAATTTATTTAGCATATGCTCCAGCACCAATTCCTCAGCAGTCAGTTTAATACTTAGTGATTTCCTGTAAGGTGAGAAGAGGAGCTGTTAAAAGTCCTTCATACAACCATACCGCCCAATCTTGTCTCGCCTGCGTAGCAAAAAGCGAGACATACATGTACATTGTAGGCGCCGCTTTTCTGGTGACAACTTAATATGACAATAAATAAATCAATTTTTGTTATTTGTTCATATTTCATTAAAGTTATCAAACTTGGTACAAATTAAGTAAATAATTCTTCTGATGATCCTTTATAGTCAATATTCACTTCAAAATGCTGATTATATTCAGAGGGTTTCATTTTGGGGGGCTGCTGATGGGCCACCCTGCGTATAAATAATGTCCCAACCTCAATTTTTCATCATATCAAATTGCGTAATGCAGGCGAGACCGCCGAGAGCATTTTCCCTTGTTTAGACTACAAACAGGTTTGTTGAAAAATTCATTGCATTTAATAGTCTACCTGCTTAAACAGGGTTGTTGAAGAATAAAAAATGTTCCAGTATAATTGTGTTTTTGTTTAGGAATTATTATTTCAGAGTACCAGTGTCACATTTATAATATTACTCTGTTTTTGTAAAAATATAGCTTTGTAAATATTCTGTCTTTTATTGTCAGACCTCTACCAATAGATCATCACCTCGATGCAGACACAATGCTAATGCAGATGTCAAGAATAACAGCAAACCTACGGTCAACTCTCCTCATATTGTGGATGGATACAAGGTAAGCTACAGTAGTTTATTGGTTGGAGATTCAGTGCTTGACTAGTTTATTGGTTGAGAATTGGTTTGATAAGAACATGAAACCTGTCTTAAACACATTGTTTAACAATGTTTCCAGTTTTACAAATCTGAGATGCATGGCCCTACGTGTTGTCAGTGTCTGTGATATGGTGTAATATTGAAGCCCTGAAACAATTGCGCTTTATTAAAAATGATCATGAAGTGCTTCAAAAAAGTAAATATCTTTGAGTCACCAGTTTAACCATTTTCATTTTCCCAATAGACTGTTGTTTAATAAAAACGCTTAAAAAAAAAAAAAATGAATTCCAATCATAAATATCTTGATAATCAAACAAGCGATCAGCTTGTTAAAGTCATGGGATTCCTGGCTGACCTAAAGGTTTTTGATTATGATTGCAGCATGAGCTACTAGTAAATCCAGGATTTTGTTTAGGAGCTGATGCAAAGATGCCCAATCCCTTTTATATATCAATTCCAATCAACGTTTATTATTTAACAAGAAATTCAATCTGTTCTGTATCGTAGTACACCCGTCCAGGATCTGACGTGAAGATGCTTGGGGAGATGCTGTTTGGATCCATTCCAATGAGTTCCAATGGTCCTATCATCAAGGTCCATACCTTCAAGACGCCGCCCAAGGTCATGCTGTCAAGGGTCTTCCAACTCAAACCTCCCGATGAACAATTGTAAGTTTACCCCTTTATAATTGTCTCTAAAGAAGCATTTATATGTCCCCCAAAAGGTTCAGGTAAGATTTTTAGACAAGTGCAAAATACCCCACCACTCAAGTAACCCTAACCCCTCCAACGTGATGCTGTCAAGGGTCTTCCAACTCAAACCTCCTGATGAACAATTGTAAGTTGACCCCTTTATAAATGTCTCTAAAGAAGCATTTATATGTCCCCCAAAATGTTCAGATAAGATTTTTAGACAACTGCAAAATACCCCATCACTCAAGTTACCCTAACCCCATTCTTGACCCAAGGGCTTAACCCTGACCCCTAATCTTTACCCTTTTTAATCTAATCCTTAACCTTTTAATCTAATCCTAACTCAAACTCTAATCTTAACTCTAACCCTGATCCAAATGCATTGTGGGGTATTTCTGCATTGAAGCCTAGTTTGTAATGAATATTCTTTTGATGGAGAATAAAAGATGGCCCTACTTAAACCTTTGCATCAAAAGATTACCTTGCAATGACAGGGAAAAGGTCTGCTTGGATCCCACGTAAAAAAATCATATATTCAGCCTGTATTTTTTTATTTTTTTATAATTGCACATCTATGATTTATTTATACTAATGTAAGGAAAAAAAGCTACACGCCCTGTTTAAAAACGGCATGATCAAACACAATTTCCATTCAAACTTAACTCTTAATAACTCTCACTAATTATGTTATCAGGGTTCACCTTATGAAAAGCATGTGAAAATGTATGCTCTGGTAGGCTAATTATAGCTGATTCTATCTAAAATGACACATAGAGAAACAAATCTATTCCGTAATGCTTGATTTGGATTCATGTTTTTTTTCTTCATTTTTCAAAAAAAATCAGGGAAACGGATGGAGGCGACAAGGACTCTATTAGCCTGTACTGCGCAGACATGACCATACCTAGGAGTATTAGCACTTCAAGCCTGCCCTCTGTTGAGATCGGTGAGTCATGTTGTTACAGGATCGTCGGGATTAGACCTGTCAATTTGAATACCCTGCTGTCCAAGCATTTAAGTCCTTTTGGATATGAATGAACATTTCTATGGTAGTGAATGATTATACTAGTTTACCAATGATTATGAAGAAAATATTGTAGTCACTTTAAGAGTGGATCTTTAACTCTTATTTACCCATCAAGTTTTCAAAATTTGTTAACAAAATGTGATTTTGGGGGATTAGATGAGTACTATTATGGTTCCTTTTTTAAGTTGTTCATTTCAGAATATTCAGAATTCCTGGATAGTCACATTATATTTTTTATTTGGGCCGCATAAAATGTGTACACTTTTTGTAAGCATTGGTGACTTCTTTTAATCAGTAATATTTGCTTTCTGACTCAACATTATTTATTCAATTATTGATAAATTATGTAGTCTCTCTTAAATACCTAAGAGCATACTATTGATGAGATGAAATTTAAGATAAATTTGATTTCTGGTAGATATAGAAAATGACTTCTCACAGAATCCAACTGCAGGATAAACAATTCAGAATGGATTATAGCTATGGTCTATCGACATAGGATGCTCATACCAGAATTCAAGATTAATTTTAAGTAACTTAATAAACATGAATTCAATTTGGAAACTCTTTCTTTTCTTTTTTGACTGTATTAGCTCGTAGCATGCCGATGCCGATAGCAATGCCTACACCACCTACCATACTGGGACTGGATGACGAGAGTGGAGAATTCTCAGGTATGTTATTTATCGACCTAAGAAGAGTTTAATTCCAAAAGGAGCTAAATCCATTTTTGTAACTTCAGAGAAAAAGGAATTGTTTACCAGATTTTGTACAGAAAATTGATTATGGATTATTTTTTCATAATTGCTCAAAATATTTAGGTAATTTTTGTTGTTGAAAGACAGGTACTTTAGTGAACAATTTTCTGATATCAGTAACTCAATTTTCATCAAAAGTGGATTTAGCTCCTTTTGGAATTAAGCTCTTCATATACAGTTAACAACCTAAATATTCATACCCCTTGACAGTTTGTTGTTCTTGTGTGTTTTTCGTAACTCAAGAATGAAAGGTGGACTGGTTGGGTTAGGGCCATTGTTAAATACTTTTGTATTTAAGCATTGATATGTCACATTCTCAAGACACTTAAATCTTGACAAATCAACAAAGAAGCTGTGGTAGAAATGGTAGTAGCAAGTAGCGTTCAAAAAAATAGTTGCAGTAGAAATGGCATTGAAAAGAAGAAATTAGTTGTAGTAATAGTAGTCAAGGAAATAGCAGGGAGAATATGTGGAGTTATGACCACTTTTGTTATGAATAGCCCTTGCATTTCTATTAATAGCTAGATGTAAGCCCAGTTGCATATGCATAATCACACGATCTATGATGTACAATGGTGTGATCACAGTAGCAGTATTACAATAGTTCAGGAAAGAAGAAATAGCTTGTAGATATAGCAGCGAAGGAAACGTTATGTAAAAGGCATATTGATATCTCTACTTTCATTATGATTAGCCCAGGCATTCCTTTTAATAGTAATTGCAGGTTCATAGGGAAAATCACCTGTTTTATGATCACATGTTTATTTTTGCATTGTCTCCTTCCTCACTTACTTCCTCTTCCCGACCATTGTCAGGGGCTGTGTTTGGTTTTACCTGTTAAGGGATGGAACGTAACAATCCATTGTCCAATAATAATAATCTAGATTTATATAGCACTGAATAAGAATTACAGTCTCTAAGCACTTCGCAGATATTTTTATCCCATTCATCGGATTCATTCACGCCCAATGTGCACCATCTCCACTACCTTGGGAGTATTCTTACCATATGGTCACCGTGAGGGCATATGGCAATTATTAATTACTAACACAAATGCTTTCATCATCCTACTGGGTCCCCATTTCTCTCCTGGGTATGGATGGGCAATTGTAGATTAATGCCTTGCCAAAGGACTTTAGGGCCATGTTGGAGATCGAACCCACGACCTTGGAATTGCTTAACAGTTTGATACTGTTAGATGCGATCTTGATCTGTATAATGGGCCTAGAGCTGGCCCGTATATCCCAGGTTCCCTGTCTAATACTCTAGTGATGAAAAAAGAAACGACATAAGACTCTGAACAGCGATCCCTGAAAGAAAATGCCATGTTGAATTCTCATTAAGCTTCATCCTGAGGACTTGTGTATAAACTAATATTTACAGCTCATCACATCTGTGAAAAAGAAACAAAACTTTTATTTCAAGGTTGTATTTTGAAATCAGGTGTAGTTCAGTTAAAAACTGACTCATAGCAGTGACCCAACATTTGCTTCTATGATAATCGCTTTAGGGTTTATTTCATCAAAGATTTTGTGTGAGGATTAGGCTTGCAGCTCGGTTTTTGGTTAGGTTTGGAGTTAAGGTTAGGTGTATTGTTGTACCCAGGATTAAATTTAAGAATTTAATTTGTGTGGGTTACTGGGTGTCGAATGATTTGTAACCGAAGCATGTGTCGCAGTTTCCCCATTAGAACAATCAGTCAAAACATAAAATTGATCTTGTGGCCTGGGTTATTGTTTATACTTGTGAAAATCACAGTGACGCCGGGAGTTATGGTCACATGATATTGGTGTGAAAAATGAGTATTGTTTAACCATCAAAGGTTAAGCATACAAGGATATCCTCTTAAGTTTACCTACTCTTGATTTTTATACTAAAAACAGAAGGATGTGATAGTGATTTAAAACACATTTATTGCATTGTATCTGTGACAATGTAAGATTTAATCATTGAAATTTAAAGGTCATGTTTTGTTTAAAAGTAACTATTTTCACACCATTTCTTGTTCATACCAAGAGAAGTGACATTTGGTATTTCCTACTTGCATTCCATCATCTGTTTAAATGTCACTTCAATAGAAAAAACGATATTTAGCAAGTAATTATAGACTGCTGTCATCACAGAGGTGATCTCGGGCTTCTTACTTCCCAAGCTTAACATGAGGGGGAGTAAGTATAGCCCCTGAGATCGCATATCTCATAGTTTTTACTATCAATTCAACCGCCAAGATATGCAATCTTTCATTAGTCATGTGACCTCATTCAGACCAGTCATGTTGCAAGATTGTTGGTATGTGGTCAATGTAGCTTTATACATATGCTTTAACCAGTGTCAAGAGCATAGCATAACCTTTGACCCTTGACCTTGTATACTTTGTCCACAGCATCAGGAAGCTTCTTGGCTCCTTTCTTGCCATCATCACCAGGCAGTGTCTCAAGCTCCGCCTCCAACGGCAGCCTTCACAGACGATGGATAAGAAGCCAGGTCACCAGTATGGAGACGGTTGCCAGGAGAAGGTCATCGGAAAATATCAATAACGTGGAAGAGGTTAGTTAGTTGGTGCTCCCTCTTTGGTGCTTTTTAAGGCTGTGAAGGGTAGTCGAATGCTCGAGTACCCGCACGGTTGACAACTACTCGGGTACGATTTCTCGTACCCGAATATTCGGCCGCAAAAAAAAAATATCAAAAAAATATCAAAAAAATTCAAAAAAAACATGGCGTCCGAATACTCGAGTATTCGCTTGTAAGCCTGGGAGTGTACTCGGGTACCTCATTACACTGTTGTGCACAGCCTTAGTGCCTTTTGTACTAAGCAGTTTGTCTATTAACTATTTAAAGCAATCCCCCCCCCCCCAATTTACAGACATGATAATGATTACTTCCCCCCCCCCCAAAAAAAAAAAAAAAAAAAAAAGTGGAAAAAACAGTTTTGAGAAAGATTACAGGGAGATGAAGAAGGGAGAAAATGTTCAGGCCCAAATAGATATTAAGTCAGAGAAAGAACAAAGTTATCATGGTCGCAAGAAAAAACACAAAATATATAAATTTAGGTGAGAATGGATAATATCAACCAGGTAGAAGGAGGCATGCTACGTCAATAATTCATATGCTATAGAAATCATTATCATGAAATATGTATAGCATTTACATTTGAAATGTGATGTGATTTTGATTTGTAGCAGCCAATCAGACGGAGGAAGCGCTACCCAAAGATCGGTGGGGCTATTCTCTTCAACATTAATTATATATATTGAAGCAAAATGGAGAATACCTTCCTGGTAGTAGCAGGCTTACTGTATCAATAACTATTCTATATATCTAATCATTTACATGAAATGTGCCTGGTAAATTATAATTTGAAAATATTGTGTGATTTGTAGCAGCCAATCAGACGGAGGAAGCGCTACCCAAAGATCGGCGTGGCTATTCTCTTTCAGCTGCCTGAAGCGCCCTCTGGAAGGGAGGATGAGGAGTTCCGTCGATTCTTCTTCTCTCACTTCTCTCTGCTTGAGGGCCACTTTCAGAGACTGGTGTCCACCATTGAGAAAGCACTCAGTTATCATCGCAAGAGCTTCATAAGACCTATAATGGAGGTAGGCAGAGATAGGATAAATTTCTTCCTTTTGAGAAGATATTAAGATGAATTTACCGTTATTAAGCAGAAACAGATTCAGTTGACTGAAAGTCCCTCTCCCCCTTTTTTTCTTCAGCTTTGGTATTGTGAATTCAAGTTTCAAGTTTCAAGTTTCAAGTTTTATTTATCTTTCTTTCATAACACACTTTACAAATATGACATGAATATAACAAGTTTACAGAATATGGCGTTACAAAAGAAAGATGAGGTGACCTTGGTTGAAAGCAAGGCTTGTGGATTTAAGGTCCCTCATGAGTGGCTTATGAATACGTCCTAAAAGAACAAAACTCGTAAGATAAGAATAAAACATACATTTAAGTGCTGACAATACTAAACTAACTAAACAACTGATAAAATATAAACATAAATAAGTATAATAAAATCTACTGACTACTAAATAATGACTATAAGAGAGAAACAGGAAAATACAACGAGCAACAGGACTGAAACACAGACAAAAACAAAAAAAGACAGAGAGATGAATAGATGTGAGAGATGGGAGTAGAATTATGCTGACCTATATAGTAATTAATTTTCTTAAATATTGATCACAACTATAAATCTAGACGATATCGACTCAAATAGAGTAACTTCAGTTTGCGCTTAAATACATAAATACTGACTGATTGCGTTATTCTTGGTTCAAGGGAATTCCAAAACCTAGGTCCAGTGGACCCCACAGTAGTAAGGGCAAATTGCGTTCTAACAAGAGGCAAGTGATATGCTTGTGCCTGACGTGTGGAATAACTATGAACTTGGTTATTTTTCTTAAATATTCTAGCCAAGGCTACTGGCAGTAGACCTGCATTCAATTCATACATTAGAGCTCCTAGTTGTAAATGATAAATATCTTTAACTTTCAAAACACTGCTATTATAAAAAAGAACATCTGTATGTGCAAGATAGTGAGTATTACAAACAATTCGTATTACTCTTTTCTGTACCAGTAGTAATTTATCCATTTGAGATTTGAACGAGTTGCCCCAAGCTAGCACACCATAGTGCAAATATGGCAAAATTAAAGTTCCGTACAACATACGTAAAATATTCAGTGGGAACACAGATTTCAATTTATAAATTACACCAGTATTTCTTGACAATAATTTACAAAGTTTTCTAATATGGTACTTCCAATTTAAATGTTCATCAATATGCAGGCCAAGAAATTTAAATGTAGATACTCTTTCAATCTCAACACCATTGAACATTACATTTCCAGGCAATATACTCAGGGAATTACTAAAGAGCATATAATTAGTTTTTTTAAGATTTAAAGACAACTTGTTTGCATGAATCCACAAAGTCGCATTTGTCAACTCAGAGTTTACAGTCTGCAAAAGAGTTTGTGGATTTCTGTGAGAGAAAAATACACTCGAGTCGTCTGCAAATAAAATGAATGATAACATTTTTGCGGAAAGTTGAAAATCGTTAATATACACAATAAACAAAAGCGGGCCTAGAAGGGATCCCTGTGGGACCCCACAAGTGACGTCCCTCAAATCTGAATCAATTCCATTTAAAGTAACAAACTGTTTCCTATTTGTTAAGTAGCTTCTAAACCAATCTAATGCTATTCCCCTTACACCATAATGGCACAGTTTATCTATTAAAATATAATGATTTACAGTATCAAACGCTTTAGAGTAGTCTAAGAAGACACCAACTGTATGCATGCGTGCATCTAAGGCACTGGATATCTTGTCCACCAAATGTAGAATAGCATGAGTGGTAGTGTGTTTTTCACGAAAACCAAACTGAAAATTAGACAAAATGTTAGCATTCATCATAAATGTTATCGTCCGAGTATACATTAGCTTCTCAAGAATTTTAGAAAAGGTATTCAACAAAGAAATAGGACGATAATTATTCAAGATAAGGGCATCACCCTTTTTAAAAATGGGCACAACCTTTGCAATTTTCATTTTCATGGGTACAACACCAGTGGTCATTGATAGATTAAATATATGTACGAGGGGTTGTACAATACCATCAATTACATTTTTTATCAACTCATTTGTTATAAAGTCACAACCTGGACTTTTCTTATTCTTTAAGGAATGTACAATATCAAATAATTCTTCTACAGTCGTTGGCAATAAAAATAAACTATTATGATTAGGGTTTTCTAAAAAAGATTGAAATCTTTTTTGAGACTCTGGGATGACACGCGACAAATTCTGGCCAATATTACAAAAATATTCATTGAATTTATCTACAATAACTTCTGGATCATCCACTACATTCCCATCAATGTTTAATTTACTTACATCAGACGCTTTCTTGTTTGGCTTAAAAACATTCCTAATCACTTTCCATGTCCCTTTTATATCATTATGTGTCGCCTGGAATTGAGCAAAGTAATACTGCTTCTTAGCAGCACGTAGGGTTGAAGTAAGAGTATTCCGATAAATAGTATATTTCCTATGAGAAGACTGAGATTTACTAATCTTATACTTATAGTACAACTTATTTTTCCTATTTATTGACCTCAACATAGAATTAGTGATCCATGGCAATCGAGGGGTTGTTCTACGATTTCTACTATTACATTTACATAAAGGTAAATTTTTATCATACAGCAAAAAGAAAGCATTTAAGAATTTATCATATGAGCTATCAACATCATAATCACTCAATACTTCTCTCCAATCACTTGCTAACAACTCATCTCTAAATTTAGCAATACTGGTAGGATTACTTTTACGAATATATCTATTACTAGAAATATTACGGATATTCATACCAAAAGACATCCTTGCATAAACTGGAAAGTGGTCAGACAAATCTGAAATTATAATACCCGCATCTGGTAAAGGTCGTACATTACAAAAAATGTTATCAATGAGAGTAGAAGAAGTGTCTGTAACTCTGGTAGGTTTAGTTATTAAGGGCAATAAAGAGAAAGATATAAACATGTTCAAAAAGTCACAAACGTATGCATTCTCATCGTGTTGAAGAAGATTAACATTATAATCACCCATGACAAAGACTGTTTTATGCAAAAATATTGAATTTGACAACACAGTTTGCATTTCATTTATAAACAAATTCACATTACCTTGTGGCAGCCTATAAACGACCCCAACTATAACATTCCGTCTGCCAGGAAAAAACATTTCTACAAAAACACTTTCCATTAAATCATTCATCACATTAACTTCATTTAAAACTCGGTAATTCAACTGAGTGGGGACATACAACGCGACACCTCCTCCCCTCCTATCTTGTCGATTATTCATAATTAAATTACTTCCTGGAAGAGAAAATACATTTCCTTCAGTTTCACTCGATAACCAAGTTTCAGAGATTCCTATAATCGTAGAACTGTAGCACATGTTCTGCAAAGATACATTTATTTTATCAAAGTTTGCTTGCATACTACGAACATTAAAATGTAGAAAAGAAAGCTCGTTATCACCAGAATTACCTATTTTTTGAGAGAATTGGCTTTCTGTACAATAATTACAGTGACTCGTGACAGCGTCATTGCCATCACCAAGATCATACTCTAACGAGCCTGCGCTAGATTCAAGATAGTTAAGTATATCATCATCATTTGTATTCATAATTAAAAGATTCATTCACAAAGAAAGGCAGCCTACTACGTGCAAAAGAAAAGGACATATATATAATCAACAAAAACGGTTGAGTATACTCAAAAATATGCATTATCGGCATAGGAAGAACAGGATAAAACACGGAAAAAGTGAGAGAAAAATTGGAAAGAAAAAGAAAAACAGCGAAAGAGGGATAGAGAGTGCAAAAGAAAAACAAAAATGAAACAAGCAGTAGAACACTGGAAAAAAGATTAAAAGATAACAAAAAAAAACATATATATACATGTATAACAACTGACAGTAAAACCCTCTCCTTAAATTATGTACTGTTTACAAAAGAAAAGCTAACACGAATATTACAAAAGAATGTAAGGTAGAATGGAAAGAAGACATACATTTAGACCAGAAGTAAATTACTGTAAACTGGTTACATTCAGTGAGGAGGTATGTGACCATGGATCTACATCTACTTCGCATCATAAATCAAATAAACAGAGAGCTCTTTGTGTGGTCGATGGCAGCTTAATGTGTGGTCAAGAGGATGTGGTTTAAAGTCACACTACGCTGTAAAATAAGGGACACCACCATTTCCTCTCCAAAGCCCAGCAAAGAAGCGAAGTTTGGTTCCTTTTGTATACAGCTCTTGTACTTTTTCTTTTCACTCAGATCAGCCTTGGTCAAATCGTCAGCAAAATAAAACTTTTCACGTTGCAGAACTTCCCTGGCGTTTTTCATTACATAAACTTTATCTCGGTCCGAGATGATTTTCACAATTATGTGCCTTGGTTTGTTCCCCTTCCTTCCATCACGATGAGCTCGCTCCACCTTCACATCCAGCTCAAATTTACTTTTCAGAATATCCTCAACTAACTTGACACAATCTTCAGAAACATCTTCTTTTGGTTCCGCTATTCCAATGATGCGGAAGTTATTTCTCCGTGAAAAGCGCTCAGCTTTATTCACCTCTCTGTCATGGCTCCCTACTCTCTCCTGCAAATCTTTGCAAACTTTATCCATTCTGTCTATTAAAAAGACTCGGCGAATTTGTTTACAGAGACTTGCCAGTTGTATTAGCTTTACCGCACTAAGTCGAAGACATAATGCCAAATTGTTCATTAGGTTGTCTTTTCCTGACCCCTAGTATGTTTTTCCAAAATAACAGTCAGATAAAGTCGGTTACTTTGTAGAAGTAGATATCAATTAATGAGAGTTAGAGAGAGAGAGAGAGACAGAGAGATCTTTCTGTATATAATTCCAGTTATCAAGTAATTGACAACCAATTAATTTCTTGCATTCCAATGATTTCACCTGTGCAGGCCCTTGAGCACTTCAAGCTGAGTGTGATTCGGCTATACACCTCCCCTAGAATCCAACGACCCATCTGGCTTAACCTCATGACCTACCCCCAGCAGAGAGGTCATCTGTGTGAGCATCTTGTTCGAGAACTGGGCAGAGTCCTGGAGACGCACAACAGCAAACAGAACAATTTGTAAGTGTTTAGAAAAGGCCTTTGGTAGGGGTCAGATCTTGGCGTTTCTATAATTCGATTTTTTAATGTTTTATGAATGTAAATTGAAGTCATGTCCCTGTTTGAGAATAAACTGTACAATTCCGAAATAAAATGAAAATAATATTCTCATTTCAAAATTGTGAAGTTTATTCTAAAGGCCAATGGAGATGCAAGAAAGAAGTACCATGAACTATATTCAGAATCCTGTGCTTTTTATCAGTCACCTCAAGTCTTCTGTAAATTTATAAACCATTAAGATAAGGATTATTTAAACCAAAATGAAATATGAACCCTTGTTAAAAAGGTGAAACTCCAAATTTCTGCTTTTAAAATCAGTGGTTGAGTCATGCATTTGTCCATAACCAGGAGGAAGAACTTGATAGCAAATCTTTCTGTAATGGTGTCATTAATAATTATAATAATAATACTTAGATCAATTTATATTGTACAGTTACTATATGAATATACTTTACTGCGCTGTGATGAAAACAAAACAGTGTTACTTTACAGACACACAGTAAAACTATTCAACAGCTCCTGAAAACAACTGAGTCTTTGAAGACAGCATCCAATGAGGCTTTTGTTTTGTCTAATGGTAGGTTATTCCAAAACTTTGGTATTTTTTGTATAGTCAGTAAAATAATTAAATAATTAAAAGTCTAGTACATCTTGAAGACCCCCAAATTCTTTTGTCTTTTTAGTTTCATGAGTCGTCTGATGACTGGAGTTCTGATGCACCATCTTGCCTGGGTTCCCACGGTGATGCCAGCCGGAGCAACGCCCAGCCGCGCCTTCCTTGATAAGCACTCATCAACAACTGTAAGTATGCTTTAGAGTCGGATCGAGGATATGAAGATAAAGCATACAGAAGAGAGATTAAATGTCAGATTTTTCAATTTTCAGGGATTATTTTGAGACGAATGGTCCAGAATATTGTGATTCATATTGATGTATATGTTTTTATGCCTCCGTTACGAAGTAGCCGGAGGCATTATGTTTTCGGGTTGTCCGTCCGTCCGTCTGTACGTACGTACGTCCCGTTCTCTTGATCGCGTTATCTGAAGAACCGATTGATGGATTCCTGCCAAACTTTGGTCATGTATGTATCTTGCAGAGCCGATGAACTGATTAGATTTTGGGGTTACGAGGTCAAAGGTCAAAGGTCACAGGGCTCATTTTGTATGCAAAAACAGCTCGTGATCGCGTTATCTCAAGAACCGAGTGATGGATTGCTGCCAAACTTAGGTCATGTATGTTACTTGCAGAACCGATGAAGTGATTAGATTTTGGGGTCACGAGGTCAAAGGTCAAAGGCCACAGCGCACATTATGTATGCAAAAACAGCTCGTGATTGCGTTATCTCAAGAACCGATTGATCGATTGCTGCTAAACTTAGGTCATGTATGTTACTTGCAGAGCAGATGAACTGATTAGATTTTGGGGTCACGAGGTCAAAGGTCAAAGGCCACAACGCACATTATGTATGCAAAAACAGCTCGTGATCGCGTTCTCAAGAACTGATTGATGGATTCCTGCCAAAATTAGGTCATGTATGTTACTTGCAGAGCCAATGAACTGAGTAGATTCTTGGTTCATAAGGTCAAAGGTCAAAGGTCATGGGCTCATTATGTATGCAGAAATAGCTTGTGAACACATTCTCATTAGAACTGACAGATGGATTACTATTTAACTCAGGACATCTTGCAGAGCCAATGAACTGAGTAGATTTTAGGGTCATGAGGTCAAAGATCAAAGGGTCATATATGTATATGAGAAATTGCTTGTAATCACGATATTCTGAGAACCTGTTAATGGATTACAATTGAACTTGAATTCGAAAAATGTGTTCTGTTTTGGTTTGTAAAATTGCTCTATGACGGAGGCATCATTGTCGAATTCCATCTAGTTTCATATCAGTTAGTTGCTCAGTTCAATATAGCTCTAGTTAACATGTTTGTTACAAGGAAGTATGATAGTTAGAGACATGAATCTATGGATGATTGAAGTCTCTTAGGGTCAGTAAATGAATGAGCCAGCTCCAGTGGATTATAAATTAATATGTCTTTTTTTATTTCTTTCACAGCTGGATATATTAGCTAAGTGTCATCCTTACAATCCACTCTGGGCACAGTTAGGGTGAGTCTTCATTTTTTTTCTGAATCTGTTTATGAGTGAGCATGAGTATACGTGAAGCTGTGTGTTAAATATCTATGAAATTAATAGAATGTAAAAGATTACATTTTGGAAGTAACAATTGTATTTTTTTCTAATAATTGAAGGAAGGAAATATACAGCCATTTGATTTTCTTTTATTTATTATATCCCTGCTAAATCTTTTAAACCGTTGAAACTTTGGTTAGTTACATGCATTTGAATTTAGGCTGTTTCTCATTGTAAATTTGTTTCCAGTCAACTAATGCAAGGAAGAATAAGATGAATCATCTCCACTCTTTTTATTTGCTAACATAAAAGCTGTCATCTTGTAATCTGTTATAAAGTGAATATTTTTGTTGCATCTTTTTTTTATGTAGTAGGCTTGTGTTACTGTTCGATTCAGGATCCCCTTTCCTTCATCTCATTTACATAATTTTGTTCTTCATTTACAGAGACATGTATGGCAACATCGGGCTTCCAAACAGGGTTGCAAAGACGGTTATAGTCGGGAAGCGTGCTGACGTGGTGTGCAGGCTGCTCTACGTCTTATCCTACTTCATCCGATGCAGCGAGGTCCACGAAGTCAACGAGAAGTGCGAAGACATCATCATGGAATGTACCGAACTAGCACTGTCTGAATCGGAGGATTTGATTGATCGTCGAAGGACATTGACGGAGGAGCTGGTTCTTGCCAAAACAGAGGACAGTGGGATCGAGGATGTAGGAGGGTTGACTCAGAGCGAATCGAGCAATAAACCGGTGTTCTACATCCCGGATATGCCGAAGGGTAGCGATAGGCTGTTGCCTACGGAAAATTCAAGTGATGATGGTGTGGGATTTGAGAATGAGCTTCAAGTTGGTGTAGCATTGAAGAAATCAAGTTGTATTCACGAGCTAAATAGAACTAATGTAACGCTGTCCAACAGCAGCAATTTCAGGATTCACAATCGATTCAAGGAGAGCGATAACGTTTTCAGGGACAGTTCCGATTCTAGAACGCCTCAACACAATCAAGTGGTCGCCGGAGGAGATACTTGCAAAGTTTCTGAAACAACAGCAAAGTCAAACTCACAAAATGTTCGGAATGACCAGGAATCTTCTATTGTGTGCAAGACTCTAGACACCAGTTTGCTGGAATCCAAGTTGGAAGTTGCAATGCCTGTTGGTCGTGCTTCAAGGAACATCGAAGACCTCCTACGATTTGACATTGATGAACCTGTGAAAGATTCATCAAAGGACAGGAATGATAGAACGTTAACAAGAATATGCGATAGCAACGAAAATGATAAATTGTGTGTGATCCCCAATCTTGCAAACGAAAAATTGTTGAAATTCCAAGGATTAGTTGAGAATGTATCAAAGCCGGATATTGTCTTGTCAACTGAACTTAAATCAGACTCAAGCCACTTGAATTCACACAAAGTTTCAGACTCCATAGAAATTACCACAAACTCTTGTTTGAGAACGGTGGCCCCATCGAACAAGGAGCATACAGCGGATTCAACGCAGCATCGGCATACCTCCCACACTTCTACTCATACCTCATGTAATCACTCGTGCCAAGGTGTTGAACAGAATCAACATCAGATGTCTAGACTCGACTCTACAGAAGGGCCAGGACACTATGATCGTTCTCCTGATTTATACAAGCGTTCGGTTTCGAGTATGTCAGCTGTATCATGTGCCTCATCAGCTCTCTCGGATCATACTTGCCTGGATCATGAAGAACTTCCATTGGCATGGTAAGGACTAGGGGCCATATTCTGAAAGGAATTAAGAAACAAATGTTATTTGTCATAACAAACTACAATTACGCAGAACTGACGCTTACCTGTGGTGTTTGCGCAGATGTCTCTTAACTACACACAACTATACACAAACGCAGCCAGCTTTGCGCAGACATTAACCAATGACTTTTCCTAATCTTGATTTGTTTTGACAATTAACATCATTTTACTAACTTAAAAGATAACATTGCTTTTAGAATAACACCACCGGACCAGTAGTCACATGCCAGAAAACTAGTCACCTGACAGACTACTCTATCCTTTTGTTTACGAGTGGAATACCAGCCATGTATTTTTGAAATACATAGTTATGAATACGGTATTTAAAACCCTTCTGTGCGTTGGGGGTCAAATATCCCTAAGAACATGTTTTGTCAGAAGTTTGGCTTAGATACATAGTGTAATCTTATTGTTTGTTTTTGTTTCATGATAGATCTTCCCCAATTTTTCACTTGTAAATGAGATTCCTTAGGGCAATTCTTATATTTATTCTTTGTTTTCCCTGTAGAGGTTCATAGTCATCTACTTTCTTTTCACCGTTATACAATCTCATTGTTTTCTTTTTTCCTCTCTGTATTTCTTTCCCTCTTCTGTAGCTCTGAGCAGATGTTTGAACTGGAGATAGAGAAGACCAAGTCCCATGTGGATAACTTTGGTCGTTCCCTGCTAGGGGGTTACTGCCAACACTTTGTGCCTGACTTTGCCCTTCAGGGTGTGCCCCAACTCGACACCAAGATGGTAGAGAAGAGTCTCATTGAGTCTGCACAGGTATTGCACTAATTATCCTTATTTCTTGCTAAATGCTATTTGGCTGTTTTAAAATAAAGGAGGGAAAGAAAAAAACTGACTAAATATCAACAGGTCAGTGACACAAAGACGTAACTCCCTTTTGGCCATTTTGAGAAAAAGTGGTTTATGTGTCACTGAGCACTTGGGCCTTAAGGAGTTAAGTCTATGTTTCACTAGTCATTGACTTCAATGGGGTGTTGGTCGGAGTTAAGACTTTGTGTTTCCTGGAAAGCGCACATTTTTTCCGAACATTTTGATATCAAATACTTGTTTTGGCAAAAATATGGAGTTACCTCTTTGTGTCACTGAACCCTGGATATGATCTTTTTGTCTAGCATCCTGATGAAACTTATTTGGAATAGGCAGGTGTACCCTTACATAGGGCTTCCCTGTTTCTCTTCACAATGATTGCAGTGGGTCATTAAATGATGTTTAAGTATGGCTCTTCTATTTGTAGGATCTCCATTTCTCGGCAGCGAGTGTGTTATGAAGCCTGAGCGTTTGAGGCATGTTCCAATTTTGTTCAATGGTTGACCTCATTGAAGGATGCCAAAGGGCCTAGATATATCGATAGACATTCTGCAAACTATACTTTACATGTCATAAATTTTTCAGGAAGTGTTAATTTGCCCACCCATCAATGTGAAACTCCAAATTCTCTGTATTCTTTTCCCACATAGCATCCAGTCCTGGACGACTCTGACCTGGAAGATGTGTACCTGGTGGCCAATACAGACAACTGGACGGTGGAGACTGTGTCTTGCGAGAGGTATCAAGGACGTAGCAACAAACCTGTCACTCAGGATGTAGGAATCTCTGGACTTGTTGATCAGCTCCTGGATTCAGTAATGCAGCTTAACCGCATGAAACTCTCCTCAGACTTTGTGAGTTGATGTCACTTTGTACTTTTGAAAGCATAAAAAATGTACCTTTTACAGTCCAGTGGGTTCAGTTCAAGGTTTAAATGAGATATTTCGGTATTTAGTCTTGTTTGTTGTTTTGTATGGGTGGAAAGGGCTTCAATGCAAATTAGTTTTTTTTTATTTCCAAAACTGATCATGATTATATTTGTATTGACAATAAATATTCCTTCTGTTCTTGTTACCCAACTGATACGAATAGTTTGAGTATAACTCATATTTCCATAGACTTCAGCTTACATTATCTCAGTATTGGCAATCAGGGGGTTGCTAAAGAGTACCAACCAGACTTGTTGTATTTAGTAAACATTCTATTTAAATGTTGAACGCCATCATTCCCAGAATATTATACATATACCTATTATATAACTCTCATTATCAAATAAGCATTAAAAATTAAAGAGAACTGTTGCTGACCTAGCGCCATGAGCGTCCCTGGACGGTGTGTGAGCTCTATAAGTTTACACTATTATTATTATTATTATTATTATTATTATATAAAAATGGAGGAAATCATCTTGATCATCTTTTTCTTCCTTTCGACAGTGTCTGATGCACCTAGAGGATCGTCTACAAGAGCTGTACTTCCAGAGTACCTCGGTAGCCTCCTACCTAGAACACAAGCCCATGATCATGGCCAAGGCCCTCGCTGGAGCAGTGGGCGTCGACTGCACAGATCTCCCTTTACTATTGGCCGTAGCAAGTGTCCATTCACCACACATCATTGCTAACGTCATGAGGGAGACCATTGAACAACAGCGTCTGTTGCTTCAGCAGGACTCGCCCTGACGGCTTCTATCTTCACAGATGTTTCAGGGAGACCATTGAACAACAGTGTCTGTTACTTCAGCAGGACTCGCCCTGATGGCTTCTATCTTCACAGGTGTTTCAGGGAGACCATTGAACAACAGCGTCTGTTACTTCAGCAGGAATCGCCCTGACCTGACGGTTTCTATCTTCACAGGTCTTTCAGTTCTTTCTAGTGACTATAAACTGTTTCTGATGCCTCTGGGTTTTCATCGGAACTTGACACCTGACATCCGCCTCATGGCATCTGCCACAGATCCCTGAAATGAAAGTCCACTTTATAGCGACTTGCTTGTCTTATGTAACATGCAAATCATTCAGCAACTCTGAGCAAACTGCTAGCTGGAGGGACAGCTGAAATGGAAACTTTCTCATGAAGTAATGCTTAATGTTCTTATGATGGATTCACAGATTCAGAATCGAATCTTCTAGTATCTCAGCTCAAAAGTTTTCCAATGCCTTGTTATTCTATGATGATGCAGGCATCCAGAATTCCTTAAATATCCTTTGCAAGAGATTCATCTTTGCGATAACCTGCTGCAAGAGATTGGTGTTGGCATATAGATACAGAGCGGGCGATTCTTTCTCTGGCAAGAATTTGATAACTTAAAGAGGATATTTCATTGGGCTCTATATTCATATACGGTAGGTCTGTTATTAAAAATTCATGTAAGAATATCTTTAAAATCACAATTTTGTAACCATTAGACATGTGGGAATGTTTCAAGTTGCCAGCCAAACAAATTTATTCAGAATATTAGAAGTTGTTGAGAGCAAAGTCGAAGGAAAACTATTTTGAAATAGCTTCTTTGCAGTAGTTTTGATTAATTACTTTTGCTAGATAAGAATTGTAGTGATTGAAGAAAATCAATGAGCAGTATAGTATTTTCTATACACTTGTATCTAGATTTCCTTTTCAGATGAAAATTATCTATTGTTGTGGAAATACATATGTAATTAGGATCGTATTTATTCACATCGTGCAATTTTTCGTTAGATTTATACATGGAATGTGGGTATATGCACTGTGTTATTCCTTTACTGGAAATGTTTCACAGCCATTTGGCTGCCTCTATCAAATCATCGGTTGGGAGCCAGAAAGGCAGAAGCTATTTATTTCAGTTAAGGGCCTTCTGGCTCTCAGCAGACGGAAGTGATTGTTAAACTGCCTCTTAACTACCTTTAGTGTTTGGCCATACTGTGAGAAAGCTAATGATTTTTAGCTGTATTTAAAAAAAACATTTGAAGTTCTCTCAAATATCAATGTAGAGGTGTCGTGGTCGAATGGAGGGAGGGAGGCACTGATGAGTGGGAGCAATCAATGTGACTTAACTAGGCAACTGACACCTGTAGGGCCTATCACCATCTCCTCGCTGTGTCCCTTTCCTCTTTTCCATCTCCCTTGTTTTCTCTTATTCAATTTTTTTTTTTTTTTTTTGGGGGGGGGGGGGGGGGTTGGGGGAAATGTGCCCCCTTTGCCTTTTCTGTAAGTATGCCAATGTGCCCGGGTATCATGACGTGAGCAGTGAACATCTCATTTTCAGAGTTAGGGCAGAAACTTGTTCAATATTTCATTAGAGTGTACAATGATGGTAAATTTCCAGTACTATACATGTATATCAATTCATGCATTTCATGATATAATGTTTAAGGTTTATTATCACATAATATTTGTAGGCATAGAATTCTGAAATTATTTCAAATGTTGACTGTGAAATAAATATTACTTATTTATGCAGGAAGAGATTGTTAACTGATATGTATTGAAAAATTAAAGCACATTTATTTTGCAATTAAATTTGATGTATAAGGGCGTAAATAGGATTATAACAAATGGCTCTTCTTTTTAAAGTTATGCATTGAATTTTCTTTCTTTCCTAGCAATTTCAAATTTGGCTTGTCTACTGCTTGAGGGGAATTCCCTTTTGGAAAGACAATGTCTGGGATATTTCTGTCTTTCTTTTCTTTATTTCTTCCTTTCTTTCCGCTCTCTTCCTTTTTTTGCTTTCTTTCTGTTCCTGCTATCTTTCTTGATTTCATTTCTTTCATTCTTTCTATCTGCCTTTATTTACAGAGTAAACTCTGCTCATGTAACAGAAAAAGCGTTTTGAAAGTATTGAAAGATTAAAAGTTTCAATTCGTGGATATGCAAATGCATATTCAAATCAACTGAAATGTAGAAAAACAGAAAAAGAAACTACCACTATTCAGGCTTCTTGTTGAAATACTGGAATATGTTGAATGAAAGAAAACATTATTAATTACAATATTCTCAGCTGTTGCATTTCTTTGAGTTAGAAGGGGAAAAATATCACATCTTAAATCTGAGATAAATGAAATAATTTTGTTTCATGTTCAATCACTGCCTTAGTTCATGCTTGCTTTGTTAATAAATGTATGGCCATATATTGTAATTATCTGTAGATTACTGTATCAAGATTTCTTGATAATTTTGTTGTTTGTATTTACTTGATATGCAATCCAATGATCAGTTTATTACTACAGTGTTAAGTAAACACAACAATATGAATATATAATTTATTATTTCATGATGAAACTTTTCTTTGTATGATATCTGATGTATTCTAGTGAAGTAAGAATCTTGCTATATATTTTTTTCTTCAACCTCTCACTCGCACTCTTTCCCCTCCTCCCCTCCCTCTCTTTCTCTCTTTCTCTCTCTCTCTCTCTCTCTCTTTCACTTTCTCTCTTTCCACTCCCTCTCTCTCCCTCTCCTTCCTCTGTTGCTATATTTCTCTTTGTTACACTCTGTTGGTCAATATCTTCTCATTTATATTTACTAAAAGGTATCCTACATTTATGTTTGATAATAGACTACTGGTATGTGATTCAAATCAAATTGTTTTGTTACATTGTCATTTACAATTTCTCCTTCATTATCACTTATTAATCCTCTACCTAGACAATCTTTTCTAACTTTTTCTTTCTTTTTCTACACCTTTCCCTCCAATTTCTCCTAAATTGGATTTCTATATCCTTCTATATCCTTCTATATCTATTCCGTTTTCTCTTTCAAGTCATGCAGAGGAAGTCCCTTTGAAATATTTGATTTCCCTCTTTCTTTTTCTTATGCATTTGTTTAAATTTTGTTTTGTTTTTGACCTCAAAAGAGTGATTTTGTGGCCTTGGAATATTTATTTAGACAGTCAAACATTTACGGTAGACTAACCAGATATTTTTGCAGGTTTCAAAAATATTCTTGTAGAAGTAGTAGATATGACTTGTATATTGTAAAGTCTTGGGCTGTTACATTTCAGTCTTGAGATACATATTCAGTAGTTACATGGAGTGAATGAAACTCTAATACAAAAAATAAAGTGCAAATCACCATTGGTGAAGTATTATACAAACTGTGGATTATATTGTGTCTCATTACACCATCTCTTATTGAGTAATATCTGACAAATATTTTTTGTCATTTTCTGTTTAGATGTAATGTCAGAATGAGGATGAATGTTTGTAATATTAATAGCTGGGTATGGATTTATGAGAAATGGAGAGAAGAGACATATACAATAGAGAGAGAGAAGAGACATATACAAGAGAGAGAAGAGACATATACAAGAGAGAGAGAGACAGACAGACAGACAGAGTGAGAGAGAAAATGTGGAGGAGAAAAAGAGAGAGCGAGAGAGAAGGAGAAATTTAGGGAGAGCAAGAGAAAAGGAGAGAGAATATGGAAGAGAGATAGGAAGAGCAAGAGAAATGGAGAGAGAGAAATGGGGAGAGTGAGCGAATATGAAAGAGAAATGGAGAGATAAGTGAGAGAAAAGGAGAGAGATGGTATATGGAAGAGAAATATGGGAAGAGCGAGAGAAAAGAAGAGAAAAAATGTGGAGGAGAGATAGAGAGAGAGCTAGAGAAAGGGAAGTGAGATAGAGGATAGAATGCGGAGACTAGGAGAGATGAAAAGATACCTACCATACCGATACCTAGTCAATGGCAATGCAACCCCTATAATGTGTGGCGCGCCGGTCTCGTTCCCAGATAAAGGTCCATCAAGGAGTTTCAATATGGCGGCGATATCGCAAAGATTGAGACTGAATGAGATGGAGATTGTTTAGCTTGGTGGTGAAAAGTAGAACAAAGACAACTTGGTAAGTATCAGTAGAAGTCGTAGATGCTATGGCTAAATATAATTGTACGCAATTAACAGTTAGAATACGACATATTGCGATAATAGAACGTACAAGCTCGAGCGTTTTGACCGCAGCTGCAGCTACATGACCGCCCGCTAGTTACCCCTATGATGGGGGCTCATTGCCTGGCCAGACTCACGGGCACGAGCGATGTGTATATTTACATGACTTATGGGACACTATGTATCATATCATTGTATGCGCATCTAAAATTTCACTCTTATTCTCTTAATATCTGATCTCATCTTAATCCTTACATTCTTGATAGTAGGTGTGCTGAAAATCTCATCAAAATTTGAGTAAGAACATTGTCATTTTCACAAGGAGGTAGACTAGTACTAGATCTAGTAGTATGGAGTCAATTTGACATTAAACATATGATGGGGGATTGTTACTTACATGTTATATTAAAAGGAAATCTATATATAACCCTAAATGGTATATTAACAGGACATCATAAAAACTGGTACCTTAACCCCTACCCTAAATTCAAAACAATATAACTAATTTGAATGACTAAATGACTAATGAATAAAACTATTGTTTCTTTGAGGCTTTTAAGTTTCCTCTGCCTGCAAACATACGTAGAGGGCAGTAATTTTATTGTTAAATCGTTAACAGGACATGCCTACTTAATGACTAACTTTTCACTACATATGTCCTAATATGACGCTGTAGACTACTATATATACGAACGTCTTCACGATTATTTACCTTTTTTCAGGGTACAATATACAATGTACATGTATGTGAATGCGTGAAAGTAATCAGGCTCATGATTATTAAATTGATATTCCGCTTTACTTAGTTTACTTGCAACTAAGCGCTTTACAGATATATTACATTATTACCCCGGTCATCGGATTCAGACTTGCCTGCACACAATGTATGCACATTCTCCACTCCCTGGGGAGTGGGGAGCATTCCGGCCAGTCGAGATTTTACAAGCGCACACTTCATCCAACCACATTAACTTTCACATCCTACCAGTTACCCATTCAACACCTGGGTGGAGAGTGGCAAATGAAGATTAACTTCTTGCCAAAGGACATTAGTGCTGCGGCGGGACTCGATCGAGCCCCGTACCTTGTGATCTGCAGTCAGGTGACTTATCCACTAAACGTCAACACCTCTTGAATAGAAGTATAAACAAACTCACATACATAATTATATACAGAAAACAACTTAATTATTCATACCATTACCAAGTTCTATAATTTATTTAAGTATGTGAAAAATTGAATTGTCAGAAAAATTGTTCCCTGAGAATGTGGCATAATTATTAGAGATAAGAGACTGCAAACTTGCGAATGATTAGAGGACTTGCGATTTATTCGGATCAATCGCAAGTCTTTATAAGACGGGGTCCTGACCTTCATTACTATGCAATACACCATCCACCACTGAGAAAACTTTGTCCAGTCAAATAGAATAAAGTGTTAAGTGGTTTACATAATTTATTGAAAGAGGAATAAAATGGATAACAACAAATATCATCTGTACAATAAAACAACGGAAATTGATATCAAAAGTACAAGAAAATGGAAATGTATTGTACCAATAAAAAATTGCGCCTAACAATCATCGAGGGATATGAAACATAAAACATATAACTTTAGGGAAAGAGTATACATGCTTTTATTTTATACTGCAGTTTGTTCGTTTTTATTTAATTTTCGCTTTTTCGTCCGAATACAAAAACTGAATAAAAAAGAAAATTTAAACGTAAGGTATTACTACAAATATGTAAACAATCATAATTTATGTGAAAATGTGATTTACAGTACATATTAACATGTAATAACTTACTTTATATTCATATATTAATCTGGATTTATGTAGCGCTTATTACGAAATACAGTCTCTAGGGGCTTTACAGACATGATTACCCGGTCATTGGAATCATTCGCACACAATATGCACCATCTAAACTGCTTGGGGAGTATTCCTATCATGTGGTTACCATGAGGGCATATGGCAATTACAAACACAAAGGTTTCCGTTATTCTACCAGGTCCCGATTTATCTCATGGGTACACTGTAGGCTATGGAGTGGAAAATGTAGATTAATTACTTGTGAAAGGAAAATTAGTGCTGTGCTGTGTCTAGTATATAGTATTATGAATTTAAAGTATTAATCTAACTATCTGTGGAAAAGTGCTGGAGACCACCAACGCAAGAGAGGCTTGACTACGATGGCGGCCTCAATATAAAAATCTTATGTTGAAAATTTAAGTAAAAATGTGTTTACATGAATTTTGTTTACAAATTGATTAATTATTGATTGGCCTATTTGCCAAGAAATACTACTTGTCTTCAGCTCGAGGGATTTTAACGAATTTTCTGTAAACCAATTACACTTTCCGACCAATAATTGATAGAATTTGTTGGCTGAACGATATCATGATTTTTAAAGATGAGTGATTTAATCTGTACCAATCACCAACAAATATATTCCTCCGCTAGGGTTCCATCGTTGCTATACAATATTCAAAATATCAACTTAAAACAAAATTACTTTAATAACGAGATATCGCAAGTTTATAATACATTTTCAATGAACCAAATTCAATTCAATTCAATTTGTTGTATTCATTTCCATTTTCGATAAAAACAATACAAAGGTATATACAATGATTTAGCATTTGCAATATATATGAAAATGAAAATAGGTAACTAAAAAAAAGACCAAATTGTTCCTCGATAGAGGAACTTGAGAGTAGACTTCTTGACGCACGCGTACGCGCTCGTATAAACTATTGCCCACACGCACAGAGCCCAAGACCAACTTGGAATAGGTTGCAGGGTCTGCTATTGCTATCCAAGCTGATGAAAAGCGGCCAATAAGCACTATCAAAGTTACATTTCATTTCAATGTAATTAAAAATATGTGAGTTAATTGAACAAAGTCATTGAACTAAAGTGTTACTGGTAATCTTTATGTCCTTCCCCCACCTTCTCCAATAGCCAACAAAATGTCGGGTTAAGTTTAAAGGTAAAGACCAGTTTTGGAAATGCCCCCCTCTCAAAAAGTGAAATGGTAGCTCTTAATTCCAATCATGTGAAAGAATATGTTTTGACTAATACGTGATGATACAAATTTTGCCGAGAAGCCGCCTACTTATTGATATATTTGGTAAATTAGTTTATCTATTTGGATGTGATAGATATTGCACGTGTGCGTAGTCCCATATATATCTTTCTGTGTACAGTGCTTGTAACTTTACCAAGACTGGGCCAAATTTCTTATCATTTTGATGATTCCAGAACCTTGCAGTACACACCAATACTTATATTCTAGATGATATCAACCTTTCCTGATCGATTCCACAACGTTTCTTTCACAATGTAATCGCATGACCAGAACTGATCTTTATCTTTAATGATGAGGATGACTTTTATTGGTAACACTTTTAACAATGTAGGCATTTCTTATACACCACAAGCCTGTTTCCGTCACAATTAATTAGTTTACCAGAAGGGTTAATAAAGCTTGGTCCAACCTGAAAAGAGCCGTATTTCACGACTCTCTCAGACGTGCCAGCACCTGACACATGATCAACTACGAACATGTCACGTGAACCCTGATCAATGGCGGATGTCTCACGGGGATTTCTGTATGTTACGTAGATTGCGTCTGTCAGCTTATCGACGGCAAACCATGACTCGCCGTACACACGATCATATACTCCAGTCATCTTATTTGCTGATCTGTCGAATCCCCAGAATTCTGCATAACCTATACATGTACCGAAGCATCCGCCGGATAAGGCATGTATCCCATCATGCACATTGAGATCCGGTAGCTCTATAGTATCCACTAACTTACCATCAGTGGGGTTGATGACGTAGACTTCGTAGTGACCCTCCTGGGCCGCGAGTATCATCCCGTCCTCGTCTACATCAACCCACAATTCATTGTGAAAGGCGTTATCTTCCGGTATCACAATATCTCTAACCCACCGCCATTCTCTGTCAAAGAGAGTGATGCACCCCTCTACGGAACCACCTCGACAGTTGAACCTACGTTTGCCACATACTATTAAATTGCTGTTGATAGGAGCACATGACGTGATGCGGGTGTCAGCGCTTCCATCGATGACCTTCTGCGTGTGTCGTTTCTTCAGATTGGTGACATACAGATCATTAGTCTCAGAGTCCAGCACACACATTTCATCATCACTGATGAAACCACGGAGTAGTGGACCATTAACGGTCAGTGGAATTTGGATCGAACTGACCAGTTCCCATCTCTGTTCTTGACCCTCGATTCGTGCGAAGTACTCGCCCCCTACCCGACCACCGATAAACTTCAACCCCTGGACCTGCCGCTCTATCTTATCTAGATATTCCACCAGGTCAACTTCATCATCGACATGTGGAGTCAACGTATCGTCCAGGACAGACATCACTTGAGGAGCTTCGCATACTAACGCTTTGTCATCCAGTTTGATGCGTTTCATCTTTTGACTGACATTAATCACTGTATCTATTTGATGTTGATTCTTTCTTTGCAGATCTAAGACCTTTGTTCCCACAGTGTCTTGCATTTCGTCAAACTCTAAAATGAGCTTGGCATGCATTCCTTTGATTGCAATTTGTTTCTGTTGAGCTTTCTCGAGGCATGCTTTGATTCGTCTGTCCCTCCTCTCCTTGATGATGCGTATTTCTTCGTCCGCTTCATCGTTGATGACACGAATCTCCTCCTGTTCTATGGTCTGTTCGACATTCTTCATTTGGATGTAGCACTCATTTTGAGCTTTCTCACTAATCGACTGGAAATGATCATGGAGAAAATCTAAACAAGACTTTAATTTAAGGCCAAGATTCGTCAAATGCGGCTTTGCAGTCTCGATTTTCAAGAGTTTGTCATTGAGCTTTTCCCCCATCTCCAAGATGACATCCTCGATGTCGTCTAGTTTACACGGTTTCTGGTGATCTTTCATCGCGCATGGATGGCAAATGGGGATCCCGTGTTCTTTACAGAAGAATTTGATTGGTTCTCCATGCTTGTCACATGACCATGTCAAGTCATGACCTTTTCTACTTTTCAGCTGAACATCGATATCTGTTGGGAACTTGGACGCCATGATGACATCAAACAGATCTGAGAATGGTACCTACAATGAAAACAGTTTTTTTCTTTTAGAAATCAATACACCTCAGGTGACCAGTATTATACTATATAGGAAATGTTTTCAAGATCTGTATGCAGGCCTTATACAATTTTTCAATTCAATTGATTATAATCGTATTATATTAATCCAATCTTTGTAATAAACGCCATCCGATCAACATCGTCATCTTTACATACATGTTTATTGAGCCAAAATTTTGATCATCGCGAAGATTGAGTATATTTAGCATGTGCCCGCCCAGAAGAGTTAAATTAATATCTAGAATTGCTAGTGTCTCAGAGTAAGTACCAAATATATTATTTTCCCTGGCAACTGATGACAAGGCAAGACCAAAGAGCAAGGGGATGAAACCTCATCGCATCATTTTTGTTCATTATCAAGGTAAGACACAGGGCAAGAGTCCAATAATTAATCTAGATGTTTCAAAATCAATAGGTAAAATGGTAAATGAAAGCAGAATACACAAGCAGTCAGAGCGTTCATAAAAGCTTTAAAGTTTCATGAAAAACGGAGCACACAAAATTTGACTACTATGATACAACGTGTATAGAGCTCTTTCAAGGGGTTAAAAAATACTCTACATTATAATTTGCATGTTGTCATCCATGTGATAAATCAAGAAAACCTTGCGAAAGCAGCCCATAACCATCCTAACAGTAAGAAAATGTGCTAACGGACAATTAATTTGCAACAGAAAAATCAGTAAGCTTAGTTAACATACCTGGTTTAGTTGAAAAGAAATTTTCAAAATACGACCAGAACAAAATATTTCCTCACTTCGTAGGCCTGAGGCTATTACTCCTGGAACAAGACATACAGACACCGACCAGTCAGGACAAAGTTATGTCCGCCGTCGAGTAAACCAGAGACCATTATCTGAATAAATTACCAGGATAACTTGATTGAAGGACTTGAATCCGTTCTGAAATGCTTCATTTCCTGTATGTTTTCTTTTTATTAAACCAGAAACAGGAAATCGCTTCCGGTTGGACCTATAGAATCCTGGTTAGTTTAATGGCTAGGAACTGATGAAGAATTATAGAGCAAAGTCCTCGGCCCTTTATACACATGCACCACACAAATAATATCCCTGCGAACGAATGTCTTCAAGATTGTTGACCTTTTTCCAGAGTATTATATTGATCTAAAGGCTTGTCGTGGATCTCATCAAGGCAGGGAATGGGTGATTTTGCAAAGCCACTGTGACTGTATTGCATAAAGCACTCCTTCAATTAATGGTCAGTTTTTTTTCTGTGTAGAAATGCTCGTACTGTAGGCAAACGAGCGACATTGCAAAGACACAAAGAAAGCAACCAAAGTGTTTTTGAGGAATAGGAAACACATGGGTCTGTTTCACCCTTGACTAAGATCACAGTTTAGAAATAAACAGTTAAAAGTTAGACTAATTCCTTATGTTAAACCTGATCTTAAACAAAGTAGAAAGCTCATTTCTGGTTTAAATTTTATTATAATACAGGCCATTAGATTTGCGCTAATAATCCTGCTTAGTCTGATGACTTTACAACATTTTCAACGAACCACGGAGCGTTTCTGAAAGTGCTGGGGCTGAATAAGCTCGGCCAGTTCTGGAAGAAACTTTCGGAGCGGTGGTGAAAAGGGGGGTGGGGGGGGGACTGTGAATATTTACACGTACATGTATAGAACGGTTTAATACCAACATGTGAGAGAGCATATCACAGCATAACCCAACTACATAATATTTGGCAAACCACTGCAAGTGCATAACGACGATGGGGTGCGGGCCCACGCGCGTGCGTTAAGTAAGCGACTGTAATCTCAGATCCTCATCAAATTCATGCAAGTAATTCACATTATGAATTGATGATGATGATCATTACGGTTGATAACTTCACGCACGCTCGCGTACCTGCACCCCATCATCGGTACGTATACGGTATGCACTTATACTGTGCAGCGGTTTGCCGTGAAACCTGTGAGAAAGTGTCTTCGTTTTTAGGGAAAATACTCTAAAACAGATAAGATAATTGACACGAAACAGGTAAGAAAGATAACGACTTTTAAATCATGGCCATTATTTGAACAATTGCTGAGGATTTAGTTGATTTTTGGGTTGATATACATGTACATGTAGTAGGGTATCTCTACGCCAGAGTCACAGGTCGAGATACAACAAAAATATGGTCTTACAGTTCTGAACTAGCGCTGAAAATTGACCACAGTAACATCAAACCCTGCATCAAATAAACACTAACCATCATTTATAAATATTGTCTAATATATTATAAAGTCTTCTTCAAATTGCTGTTTTAAATCAACCGTCCGGATCCAACCTGTCCGGACATGCAACGTCTAGACTCTAGGATATCTACGGTTGTTCTGCTGAGAACATAGGGCTTCACTGGCCGCCCTTAAACATATGTGTATGGGGAAGGTTGAAAAATGTCAGTTTTATTCAAGAATGACCCATACCAGGCGGTTATTTCTGTCTACGTCTGGGTAAAACCGTGTCTGCCCACTCATTTACTTAACACGCTGTGCACGATTTTTGGTGTGAAAGATGGCATTTTGTGTGTCGAGGCTTGTAAATGAATTATCAAATTAGACTTTTCTCATCAGTTTTTTTACTTGTTTCTTACTTGTTTTTTTGCATGTACCGGTATACATATCACTAAAATAGACATGAAGATTTTGTGTTCGTTGTGCATTTTGTTATGTTAGAATCGTGCAGTCAATGAGTTATGTGTATGCTCAGACAAGGGCACTGCGCGGACATGGGTATAGAAAAAGGTATACCCAGTAGATCTAATGCATACTAAAAAAATAAATGAGGGAAAATTTAATTAAATTTTTAAATACTTAAGAATTTATCTCTCAAAAATTACAATCTTTAGTTTTATGGTCTTCAGGAAGAACTTCTGATATATATATAATCCAAGGTTGAAATCATGTCCAAAAAGGAAGAAATTCCTGTTGATATTTTGCACCATCACATTTTTTCTTTTCTAGCAACAGTTTTGGACTTTTGGTATACTCTGCAAAAAAAGAAAGAAAGAATTAGTCACAAGAAATTTGGTCCGTATCGCATGACATAAAAAATCAGCACATATATTGTGTATGCGATAGGGACCAAATTTTTGGTGGCTCATTTTTAAAAATCAAGTTATCTCAACAATACTCCCTGAACCTTTTACACTAGACCAGTTTAAACTAGTGTTTATAAGAATGGAATTATAGACATATTGTCTCATTGGGCAGAATGTGGGCCCTGCATCTTAATGTCATAGCCACATTAACCGATTGGCTTCCACCAAAAAAAAATAGCTAACATTATTTTTTAATCATTTTGACAAAAGTTAGCATTTACCCATCAAAATTTGACTGTTTTTTAACTTTGTTCTCACATTGAAACCCTCAGTTAAATAGGGGGGTGGGGGTCTCAATATTAGGCTACTTTTCTTATTCTAAATTTTTTAAAGATTTGATTTGTTTGATCTTAGTGCCTTGAAAGATAATTTTGACTTTAGTATTAACTTTTTTGTTTTTGTTTTAGGAGAACCTGAACATTCTTGTACCATGCCTCGTGTTCAGTACAGCCGACTGCCGATAGAGGACAGTGCAGACAGCAACAAAGCCAAAGACTCTGTGGCCTTTGACTTCAGCTCTGTGGCCTTTGACTTCGGCTCTGTACACAGCTTCAAGTCGGTCTTCTCATACAGCAAGGCAGTTCCACCTTACATCAATGAGGTGAAAGGTGAGGCATGGTCCAAATCAGCTTAAAAAATACACGGGGCTTGGGGCGAATAAGCCCCCAAAATGTTCAAATGAGCCCCCGCAAGTAATAAAAGAGCCCCCAAAATTGCATAGAGTTCAATGCAAAACAGAATAAAGAGTGTTATTTTCATGCAAGCAAGCTTTAAAAGTAGCCCTCGAAATGTTTAAAGTATGTTTTTCCCTGGTCCAAGTAGGGATGATGAGGCTTTTGCCCTCGTGACATCTACTCTAGGCTCTAGGCTTTTAGTCTAGAAAACATATATTAAGAGATGTTTTCCTTTTTTTTTAATTTGGGAGGGTCCTAATAATAGACCTTTTCAATATATACCACTAGATTTATGGAACTTCAGGTTCTTAGGTTTGCTACAAACCATCTTTAAATTAGCAATTAGCAATCAGCAAGATGTAATGACAAATCACTTTGCTAATTCAAATCACGATTGTATTCACATACCTGCCAACCTTTCACAGCAATAATTAAGAATCTCCCAAGGCAAATTATGAATACAGGCTTACGCAGAGGTTTTCAGAAAAAGAGATGAATCTAGGGTTTATAACATTAGTTTGAAGGCCAACACATAGGAATCACTCCACCGAAGTAGAAATAGGTGGCAGCTATGTGTTTATCATAGTCGATGTCAAATAGTTGATGTTGCCTTACGTACGCGTACCTTTTCCTGTCTCCCAGGAATTCTTTTTTAACATTTGTTGCTATCCATTTTCTACAGAATACAAACCACCGGTCATATCCTATATCTGCAATTCCGTGGTCATTCTCCTGAGTTTTATCCTGCTCCTGTTGACTTTTCCCTTGTCAGGATGGTTAGCTATAAAGGTAGGTACAATATTCTTATTAATGACAATGATGGCAGCGTCTTATTTTTTGTACTGCTTATTTCTGTCAAGCCGTGACAAACCTAGCACTAACTGCACTATAAGATTATTATCTCAGTCATGGCTGAGCTGCCAAATATATAGCGCTTTGTCATATCAGGAATTTTTTTACAACTGGGTAGATATATGTAGCCCAAGACAATACAAAATTACCAAGAGTTGCAAGACATAAAAAAGGCATCTAGTAATAAAATAAAGCATAACATCATCGATAGTATTATCTTTTTTTTTCTTCAGATGGTTCAACAGTTTGAGAGGATAGTAATCTTCAGACTAGGTAGAATGAAAGCACCACAGGGACCAGGTAGGAATTCTCTCCTTTTAAACTTCTAACTTACTTCTTTAGCGACTCCATTGAGAAGAATGCAAACTCATGAATGCTTTGCTATTAACAAAAATTGATTCTTAAGATATTTGGCCTTTACTTTAGATTACATCTAATTGCAAATTTCCAGCAAATATTGCAATTCCAGTTCAAGCATTTGTTTTTACTACAGCAGAGGAGTTCATTTTTTATACTCAAATGATATATATTTCTAAAAATGTTAACTTGTAACTTCATACAGTAAAACATGTAGAAACTTCATATTTTTGCATTAAACAGCCTATAACAAATGTTCTGACTGATCGCTAAACAAAGTACATGTAATAAAAAGAAAAGCATCTATGAGTCTAAAATTTACTGTTACAGGTATGTAACTTTGAAATTGGTATTAAGCCTTTATTTGTTACAAATGCAACATTTGAAATAATTGGATGAGATTTGTTCTGATTGTCGGTTTGTTTAACATTTGTGTCTACAGGTTTTGTTCTTGTCAATCCTTTCATTGACAAATGGAAGAAAGTCGACATGAGGACCAGAGCCTTCAACGTACCACCGCAACAAGTAAGTCTGAGTCCGAGTCTAAATAGCATACCGTATCTATTATTGACTACAATTAGAAAAATTTTGTTTAAGTATTCAATGATAAGATTGCACTATCCCAGAGATGCCAACCGTTCCGTTTTTGCCGTATTTGTTCCGTTTTTTTTGCTATGAATACGGCAGTATGTTTTTTGTATGTTTTACTTTTTTTTAATTAAACAAAATTAATTGATGTTTTTCTGAATTTCCGATCATCGGCTTTGTGTTGTATGTGTATAATGCACCTAAGTCGTCAAACGATGCACGCAGGACCGTGATACGGGGCCCTAAACTCTGCACTTTGTGAACAACCCACGTGTACTGTATACACGTCGCGCTCTGATCCGGGGTCGTATACGTGGTACCGCTGTTTTTTAAAAGCTGCTCGATTGGGCGATATGTTAAGTTGAGAGATTTTTTCAAGAGCAAACAGTTTTTAATATCATGATTAATAAACATCTGTGCACTCCTGTCTTTGTTTTATACATGAATCTTTCTCAGCTATTGACTTCCAATGGAGCGGCCATCTCAGCGGGAGCGACAGTCTACCACCGCATCACCGACGTGGCCCTGTCCATAGCCTCCATCCAGGACATGAACCACGCCCTGCGGAACCTCGGACAGACCATCCTCCTCAACCTGCTCAGCTCCAAGGAGCTCTCCGACATCGAACGTGACAAGGCCCTCATCACTCAAGAGATGCAGGATCTCATGAACACTGCCACGCTCAACTGGGGCGTGGAGATCAGCAGAGCAGAAATGTGAGCTTTGACAATATTGACCCACTTTTGTTTAGTATAAACGACACTTTGTATGCATAGAAAAGATAACATTTTTTATTAGTGGGGCTGCTGATGATACAGTGATTATCCTGGGTTTGGGGCTGAAATATGTCAGAAATTTACTTCTGGAGGAAATTGGTCAACAAATTTTCCTTTATATATATCACCTGAAATATTTTTCTTTTCTTCGCTCGTCTTATAGAGACGGGAGAGCCTAAATCTTAGCAAAGGATCTGAAATGATGGTGATAAGATTCATTCCTGCTCATGATATCTGCACCATCTCCTTGTGATCTTTGAAATTTGATCTCACATCACCGTTACTTACCTATACATTTTCATGAGAAAGGGAAAAATAATCAGTCCCATCCAAATGATTTTCATGTAATGGTGATATCTTCTTTTTTTGGATAAATTCCAATTACTTGTAATATCAATGTTTATGCAACGTTTCCTCCTTCTTTTCTCTATTTTCTTAATCTTCTCTTTGTTGTCGTTGAAATCTTTTCATTTGAGATCATTTTCAACAAACTATTTATGTGCTTTTCATGATTCTCCCACTTCAGATATGTTATTGTGTTTGTTAGTATTTTGAAGATTATATGATATTATTTTTATATTGATGTGGAAATAAATATGTGAAAATGCAACCAAATCTTATTCCATTCTATATACATATAGTTCTGAGATAACAGTGATTCAAGATGCAGTGTCAGGATCTCTAGACTTTGACAAAATGACTGGTGTGTTGGGCCAAGTTGCAGGCCAAATGGCAGGCCAAATGGCAGGTATGAGAACAAATTCCTCTATCAGGCTCAAAATATGTATGCAACCTTTTGGTTTATTAATCTGTTGTGTTGGGGATGCAAAGCTGTTTTAAATTAAAAAACTGAATTTGTAATTGTTACAGGAGTAAATAGTACACGATGGTTTTCTAGGGAGGCAGGAATGGGTAGAATTGATGGAGATGACATGAATTTTGTTCTGTAGCATTGTTCAACTTCAGAGTTTAGAAAGAAAACATCAACCATTTCCCTCCCCCCCCCCCCTTCATTTTATGCATTCATTGATTGTTACATGTACATGACAATTAGTTGTTCTTATGTATGTTGACACTTTGAACTAAAAGTCTCGGGTCATTGCATGGTTAATAATATTGGGTGGTATTCCGGTAGCGAGTACTAAGTTAGCGCGTACTAAGTTAGTCCACACTTTTATGGAGTGCCTGTTGCCAACTGATTTACCCTGTACAGATTATTTTAATCCTTCAATGAAAAGTGTCCACAAATTTAATTTTGCAATGAAATGGGAAGAAAAAGATAATATGAGTATGAACTGAATTTCAACAAGGTCTTTGGTATATTATATTTGTCATGAATATTGAAGGAGGAAGATGAAACCTAGCATTCCATAGAAGTGTGAACTAAAATTCTTGTTTAGTCTGGACTTAGTCCTGGCTTAACTTATGAGAATACCACCCAATAACACTAATAATGATATGTCTTGTTTACCTGGGATAGCCTTATAAGTATTACTATTGTTCTTGCTGCGGGCCCTGCAATAATATTATTTGGGATGTACATGGTTATATCAAATTTAATTAATACCTTTTTTTTTTTTTACACTGATTAATCAGCTGGAGCCAAAGAAAAAAAGGGGGATCCGTCGTCGGGCCTTGCATCCCTCCTTTCCATGGTAACGGCATCATCCAACCAAAACCCTTCCCTCACAGTGGCTTCCCCACCCAACCCCTACCGCCAACCAAGCCTGACTGCACCTCGCCCTCCTATACCGGTCACATCAACTCTGGTGGAGCTGGGGGGTAATACTCTGGCCACGCCCGAAGAGCTCCTCCAGCTGGTCCAACCCTTACTGAATGAGCAATTGGTGGAAGAAATCGGTGCTGTCTTTAAGTTCAGCGTGACTGGTGCAAGTGGTGGGGTCTATTATCTGGATTTAGCAAGAGGTATGTGTCTCTCACAGCTCCCCATTTTCTTTTTTTCTTCCTTTAAATTCTATTGAATGAATTGAAGGATTAATACCAATGCAAGGAAGCTGCACTATATCAGATACCACTTAGATTGGATAAATTTGGTTTTCATTCGGTCATTAGATGTGGGGACAGGAGGTAGAATATTCAAAATCAATGGTTATTATTGATACGTTAATGTCATATTTGTGATTATATGTTTCAAAATGTAGTAAATAGAGTATTCATGGAATTAGAAATTGAAGTGTGTGAATTCCTCATTTGAATCATTCATACACTAGGCATTTGGAGAATTACAACTTGAACATTACTTTAAAGTCACATGCAGCCATATCTATTAATATATCAAATTGATTAAAGCATTCAAAGACAAAATCATGCTTTGACTAACTCTTTATTTGCTGCCAATTGACACCTCAGACTGCCAAATTTTTAGGAGGACTACATGTGTGTTCTGTATACCTAAATTGTGTAACAAAAATTGATTGTGTTAGTTGACAGCTTGTTCCATTAGTCGGCCAAAGCAAGTAACAAGTTAATCTATTTATTTCCCATTTTCTTCTCATAACAGGTGCAGGGCAAGCGGGTGTAGGACCACCCCCTTGCACCCCTGATGTTACCCTCACCATGTCTGTAGATGACATGCGGGCCATGTTTGAGGGTGAGCTGCGCCCCGCCATGGCCTACATGGCGGGTCGCCTGGAGCTAGAAGGCGATAGGAATATTGCCATGACATTGGAGAAAGTCATCAGTAGAATACGAGAGGACCACAGATGATCAGCAGTTAGGAAGTGTGGTGGTTGTGGTACAGACAGAGAGAGAGAGTGGGTAGGGTTGGGTTCAGAAGAGAGAGAGAGGAAGGGAAAGTGTGAGAAAGAAAGAAAGAGATAGAAAGAGAAAAAGGGAGGGGGAGAGAGAAAGAAAGAGTGAGAGAGAGAGAGAAAGGTAGGGTTAAGAGTAGGGAGAGAGACTGACAAGATCAGGGATTGAGTAAAACAAAATAAAGCAGAGAGAGAAAGGAACATTGTTTAAGGGTTAGAAAGAGAGAAAAAAAGAGAGGGTGGGAAGGTGGACAAATAACAATGGAAGGAGGTCAAACTTGTATTTATAAGAGAAAGTCATGAGTAAAATGAAGAGATGGTGAAATATTATTGAAACTAGTGCCATTGAAGATGAAAAATTCCACTGACAAATATTAATGTACTAGTATTAATTCCAATTGCCCTGTTTATAATATGATACAGAGTAAGAGTGTGAGGGAGAGAAAGAGAAAGAGAGAGAGAGAGAGAGAGGGATGTAGCAGAGCTGCCAACCATTCCGTTTTTGCCAGAATTACTCTGTTTTTTCCTCCAAATTACGGTATTACGTTTTTTCTTCATAATTTTTTTTTTTTTTTTTTTTTTTTTTAATAATTTTTTTTTTTAATAATTTTTTTTTTACATACCGCATGTCAAACAACTGCCCTAAAATGGTGATTTGATCACAAATTTCAATAGAAAACTAAATTTAAAACATACTTGAAAGGAAAAATATTCTCAAAAAGAATGAAATGCCGATAATAACAAAAATAACCACCAAAAAAAATTCCTGCTTGTATGGAAAAAACAGCATGATGAATGAACATTTCTGCATTGGAAGTGTGTCGCGCGTGGTTGTAAGTTTCGTTTTTATGAATTCCTTTTTTTTGCTTGAAATTCCTTTTTTTGCCATCATGATTCCTTTTTTTGGTTGCACAAGGTTGGCAGCTCTGATGTAGGCATGGAGAGATATTGATGAGAGATTTTAATCCTTATCGTTAAATAAGGGGTAAGAGTTGTGAGAAATGCTAATGTCAAACTTATAATTTATGCTAACATGGAAGAAGCGATAGCTCAGAAAGATCACTTTAATGAGATCTGTATGTATATCCCTTGATAAAAGAATGTATGCCAGTTAATTTTTGAATGTGATAAAAATCATTTAAGTCTGTGGATCTTATTCAGAGTGGGAAAAAAACTATGCATGAAAAAATATATTGCTGCATGTTATTTACTGTAGATTATCCTATGCTCATTGATTTGTACAAACAAGTTATTTATTTGAAACTGAAGAAAAGTACTAAACCGAAGTTATGGAACTCGAATACTGATTTCTTTTACAAAATATTACCGGTTTGTTTGCCTGTAATGTTAAGTTTTTCTGCTTTTGTGGTATTGATGTACACTCAATATTTATTTTGCATGCCAACTCTCATCCCCTCCCCTCAGCAGTACCCAACAGTATTTGTGTGAAATTATGCTGTATACAATGTTGATATAATGTACTATTTATGTGTACAGTAGGTATGTAGATAATGAAGATATAGTTTTTAATATGTAAATAAAGGAAGATAAATATATTTTTAGACTCTTGTTATTGTTCAATCAACTCTTTTGCTGTACCGTAATTAACGTTGTATTAACCGCCCTCGTGTATTAACCGCACCCCTCTTTTTCGCCCTAAAAAAAGTCTTTTTGTTTTTGTTTTTTTTTGCCGACTTTTTTTGCCGACTTAAAAAACAGTAGAGGACCTAGGATAGAACCTTGTGGTATGCCGTGTAATAGAAGAAAAAATTGGAGGAATTATTATTATAAACTACATATTGAAATCTATCAGAAAGATTATACTTTCAAACCAAGATGACAGACAAATTTGAGTGTTGTTCTAGATTCTGAGTGGTGAGTCAACACACCGATTACTGAGCTGGGAGACATTGCCAGGCATAGCGCCAGGTGTAGGGGCATAAATCGAAACTTTATAAACCGCACCCCCGACTTTGAATTTTTTCGGCGGCAAAAAGGTGCGGTTAATACACCGTTAATTACGGTAAATCAGCATCCATTGATCAGTGTAGAAAGAGGACTTTTGAATAGTTTTGTGATTTATAGACTTGTGGTTCTTTGCATGAAAAGGCATATTATGCAGGCCCTCTATATCCTGCAGTGTGTTCTGTTTTTATTTCAAGCAGTTTTCTATCAAGCTTGGTACTCAGTGTATGTATGTTCTACAAAACAATGTGTTTATAATGATAATGATGATAGTTTTTTCTCTGTAGGGATAAATGATTCTTTTTTTCCTGTCAATGTTTGTGCAATAGAAATTGTTGTACTATCAATTATGACCATTTTGTTTTCGTTTTTTGTCTGGTGATGGATGTCAAGTGGAGGCTTTGTTGCTCAGAGGAGAAATGGTATAGGGAGGAAGAGATGGAGAGAGTGGAAGGGAGAGGGATCGAGAGAAAGGGAGAGTGGGGAGGGGTAGGAGAGAGAGAGGAAGGAGGGAGAGAGACAGACAGACAGACGTTCAGAGAAAAGAGATGGAGGGGGTAGGATAGTAATATGCGACTAATTGTTCTTTGCCACCCGGCCTCGCAATTATCTCATGATGGACAAAATATGAGGTGTAATAAATGAACGTCAGACAGAGAAAGATAGAAGGAGAAAGATAAACGGCAAATTGTGAAGCATTGTGTAACTGCAAGGAAAAAGCACTACCGGTATACCAACTACCGATTGGAGAGAGAGAGGTGGGGGGGGGAGAGAACAACAAACAAAGAGCATGAGATAGGGACAGAGAAGAGAGGAAATGTGGGTAGTAACAGTTTCAAATTTACCAAGGGATGTTCCAAAAATGTTCCAACAAAAGGAAGAACACCAGCAAGTTGACTTGATTTAGAGGCTCTCCTTCCTACACATAAATGTAGATGAATTTGGCGGAGACAGACGTATAGTCTCGGTCTCAGCTGACCATTTATCTATATCTCTGAACGATTCAGACAAATTTTTCAGTCTAATGCAACTCATGCTTAGTCAGAAAGACTTTTAAAAATATATACTGGGTAACTCAGATTCAAAACAACTACCAATTGGGTGTCAGACAGCTAGGGCAAGATATACAATTCAATTTCAATTTATTCATGTTTCCAACAAAACATTACAAATCAATTATAAGCATTTAAAACAAATGTAAGAAATACATGTTGGAAACAGAGGGGTCCACTAAAAAGCAATGCTTGTACAAGTGTGAACACCTCAAATGATACTTGGGAATAATGAATTTAACTAATCCATAACTACAAAAGGAACTACAAAATAGCTAGGGAAAGAAAAAGGGGGATGCCAATTACAGAGACTCGAGAAAAGGACAGGACGTTGCTTTACACTACAAAGATATATAGAAGAACACGGTCATAATACAAAGAGTAGACAATGACAAAAAGAAGTGAGAGATCGGGGGTACAGAAAATAATACAAAATGATGAGCTGCATGTGGGGTTGAGAAGAAGATAAGGAAAAAATAATATAAACATATAATGGAAACAGAGGGGTCCACTAAAAAGCAATGCTTGTACAAGTGTGAACACCTCAAATGATACTTGGGAATAATGAATAATTAAATTAACTAATCCATAACTACAAAAGTAACTACAAAATAGCTAGGGAAAGAAAAAGGGGGATGCCAATTACAGAGACTCAAGAAAAGGACAGGACGTTGCTTTACACTACAAAGATATATAGAAGAACACGGTCATAATACAAAGAGTAGACAATGACAAAAAGAAGTGAGAGATCGGGGGTACAGAAAATAATACAAAATGATGAGCTGCATGTGGGGTTGAGAAGAAGATAAGGAAAAAATAATATATCATATTACATTTTGAGTCAGCGAGTGGAGAATGATCTTGTATTAAACAAAAGCAACAACAACATATAATTCAATGAGGTTTATATGATTGTAAAAAAAACAATTTCAATTTGTTTTTCTTAACAATATTATTTGATGAAGCATTTTTTATTTCACTATTACTTTTGAATTCCAAAACAGAACAGAAACATTATATTAGAGTCATTCATCGCCAGAATCATGAATGGGAGAGCTAGAGGATTCTCTGGCAACGACCCCTAACGTAATTAGGCAGGTCAGATGCATTCGGGAATTGTTGGGTCCCCTTCTTGATCCACTACCACCGCACCGTATACCACCCCCCCCCCCCCCCCCGTGAATTCTTACAACACCACACCAACTATATTCACCATTTGCCCACGCCCTCATCACAAAGGCAAGAGCGTTCACCGACAACCAAGACCAGCATGAACCGCATGAACACGCACGCAAGGCATTGCACAATTAAGTGACAACGTGACCAAAACTTCTAACCAATCAACAGTAAGCAGTCCTCTACTCTTGTAATTGAGGTAAGCTTTATTGTGAAATTAGTGATAAGTAAATAGTTCATATTATCATTTTACACCTTATGGTATTGATATTATTACACACACAGCAGTACGGTGACAGTTTTGATGATTTTTGGCGTCGCGGTGTGCCATCGCGTCGTGATGATGCATGGCTCCCCTGCTCTGCGGGCGCTGCGATTGGGGCACCACACTCGCCCTCCGCCCTGGGATGCAGGCATTTGATGATGGGGAGTCGCGGTAGGGAAGAGCCGTGCCCGGAGAACATTTGCCACTCTTCAGCTGCGCGGTGCAAAGTTTATGTTTCTTGCATGGTAGCCTACATACAGTGCGGGTTATGCTGTGTGTATATCACGGAATATCTCCTTTGCACCATCGGGCTTCTAGCAAGTAGAAATCAAAACACATATGGCAGTAAATTCACAAGTTGTCTGATCGAGACTCGGATTTAGAAGAGCTGCAAAGTTGTGAGGCATATATGTTGAAAAAATTGATGAGTGCAAGATGAAAATCATTTATTTTCTGATTTTGTGTGGAATGCCATGGCAATTGATCATTTCCTTAAAAAAATAGATGAGTTGAACATTTATTGATTTAGTAGTGGGAAAAGTGGGTGATAATTGTCAAGGTAACTTGCGCTCAGTATTAAAAATGCCCCCTGTTTAGCTTCATATCATATTGTTATTGTTGTTTTGATTATTATTATAATTAATAATTAATATTATTACATATATTATTATTAGTAGTATTATTATTAGTATAGTATAGTATCATATAGCAGTAGTAGTAGTAGTATAATTATGTTATTATTAATACTATTATTATAATGATCATCATTTTCATCATCATCATCACTATCATTATATTACTATTATCATCATCATTAGTAGTAATATTTGCACACACCTTTTTCTTTGAAAAAGGAAGGAAATCGGTCTTCAAACTCTGGATTTTAATCTGTGGTGATCAATTTCAGTGTTAAAGGGAAATCCGACCGTGATAGCAGACTCTTCTAGAGGAATTCAGAAAAATCAGAGAAGCAGACTGGCGACATTTTTTATAAAATCTGACTAAAAATGTGAAAGTTATGATTTTTTTAAACTTTTCCATTTGTTCCAACAGACAATTTTTATTTTTTTCAAAAGGACCTATAATATCCGCGATATATTTTGAACAGTGCCCAAAGGGAGAAGGCACTTAGTACTAAAACAGAAATCGATGATATTTTTGTACACGACAAACGGGAAAGTTATCTGTGTTTACATCGCGATACAGCAACCAAATTTCCAATGTGAGATTCATTTATTTAATGATTTCATATTTCAGACATTCATAACTCTCTTATTATCGATCCAATTTATTTCAAACTTTCACCCTTATGTTTATCTTATTTTTCTGCTTTTATACTAATAAACTAATGCAATTACTATTTCCCATATGTCCTTTCCTGGTAATCTAGATTAGCTAACAAGTAATGTTACTGCATATAGTACTTTGTAGTACTGGAAATATGACTCAAAATACATACTTTAACATACTGAACAAAGGTCCCATTGTACTCAATATAGGTCCAACACCGTGACCTATTACACAATTCTTATTGAATACAGGACCTTTCGCAAAAAAGTTGATGTGATATTGTTAGGAGCCAGAAGGGTGTTAACTCATATACTTTAACACAGATCCAGTTAACAACTTTCTGGCTCTGAACAGACATTTTAGGCCTAAACCAAATGAAAATAATGTTTCACAATTTTCTGATCCATGTGTTGTTTGAGAAAAAAACAAAAAACTACGTGACCCGTAGCTAAATAGCACTTCTCTTAACTTGTTATTAGGGTGTACATGTATAAATGTTATCAATAAAGAACTTTGTTCAAGTGCAATAAAGCCATTTACAACATTATTGCGCAGGCATATACTATCTAGTGTGTTTACCGTGGAAGATGAATTGTCTGTCACCCAGCTTTTCCCCTGCAGGAATATAATCTGTTCAGAGCCAAAAGGCTTTAACTTTATGTTAGAGTATATGACTTGATGTCCTTCTGCCTACAAACAGAAATTTGTTTAATGGAAACAAGTGCAGTACAAAGGTGAATTGTTTGCTGTTAAACAATCGCTTCGTTTACTGAAAGAAATTGTGCAAACAGTGTTTTATCATGGCTGTGCCTGGCAGTCTCATGTCTTTGATAAGAAATATTAATATGAGCTGAACATGAGAGGATAAAATTCATCAAACATAACTTTAATTAAGTTTAATAGAGGTATTTATGATTAGGTTATGGTTTTGTTTGTGGTATGATTGATTATAGTGTGTAAACAAAGATTTTTTGAGGGTATTTTTAACATGGTTGTAAAAGTAGTTGAATTTGGTTAGTATGACTTAAAATATAAGAGGAAACAACCTTAAAGAGAATAGGAAAAACTGAATGGTAAGGAATTATTTTCTAATTATGTAACTTCTGAAGAAGAAAAAAACTTCTATATGTGTATTCTGTCAGTCAAAAAAATAAAAGATGACAAATTTTGTTTGTGGATAGTCTTAGTTAATTTGGCTGGCCTAAAGCAATCAATTACCAACAATTACTTTGCTCTTGTGTACGTGTGTCTAGGGATTCCGTGCAAGTATACAGATTCCAAAGTTTATGATAAAATTGTATCTTTTAGTTAGAAAAGAAGACGAGAGGGAGAAGGAAAAATTCCCCTAAAAATGGGATGAAAGATAACCTATTGTGAACCCCTTCCTCATGCCTTGTTTGTTTTCTCCTATTTAGCAAATACAGAATTGTATGGGGAATTTGAGGAGAGATCCATATTCCAAAGGGCAGATGTTCTGTATGCTTACATTTTGAACTTTAGCGCTTTGTTGCAACGCCTTTCTGAGGTAATTGAGCCAATAATGAATTATACGTGCGTGTTTGCGCTCTGGCTCAGCAAAATTGATAGGAGACTAATCCACATTATTCTTAGCAGGATGGCAGACAGCTATTGTTTCTCTTCCTAGCATTGACACTTGGCCATCTCTTTTTAGTTGACAGAAGTTAATTTATATGCACCGGTCATACAGATTATTATCCACTCTTCAAGGTAAACCGGACTCGGTTTCAGATAGCTATATAAACAGCACTGTACTTTTGTGAGTTTCTTACATGTGTGCAACAATATATCATGGATGATACATGTATTTCTTGAAATGTATAGTTTGTATATAAACTACATTGCTGTGAAAGTGTGTGGCTGGTGTGAGTAGAGTAAGTATGAGAGTATACAACATTTGAAAGTGATTGAGAAATGCATTGGAGGTAGTAGAGAGTGCCATTCCTGTGCATGTTTATGAGATTCTCTATGGTGCACAGGTGTTCCTGGGGCTGTATACTGCTTTAATTTGGTTGTGTATAAAGATGTTGCAGGTAAATTCACATTTAATACATTCCCTTTTTCTCTCTGTTTGTAACGGCTAACAAATGTGCAGGTCTGGTATGGTGCTTTCTTTAGGAAATAATGTAATGCAATTTATTTTGTATTGATTACTCTGTTCACATTGATGTATGTTTCATATGTATTGTAATTTGTAAGTTTATTTGCATTTTCTTTTTGTTTTGTTTAATATGTAATTGTTTGTCATTGTATTTTGTTTGTTATAGTGCTTAGAGACTTCGGTAGTAAGTGCTTTATAAGCACCTTTTGTAGTATCATTATTATTAAAGTTGAGGTCCTTTCGTTTTATAGAGGTGCTGTGGTTTAGTGAATAAGTCTCTGGAATGTTAACTACAAGGTACGAGGTTCGAATCCCGCGGCGGCACTCGTGTTCTTTGGCAGGACATTTTAGTTTAAATTTGTCACACTTGACCCAGGAGTCATAATTTGGTACCTGGTAGGATTTATTCCTTGAATGCAGTGAGCGCTACAGTTGCCGGAGCTAAAGCCGGGGTAATAATTTCTGAATTCCTTTGAAAGTGCATAGAGACGTTATATCATATTTATATACGCTATTCAAAAACGGGATATTATAATACTCCCTTGATTTATTTGAATAGTTAACACTGCTTACTTTTTCTTCATTTTTCCAATAATCTTCTGTTCAGATTGTGAATTGACCTACACCAAATCCTGTGTGGTTATAGAGTCTTCAGTTTGGTGTTTATAACTGACTGGAAAAGGAATATTGAGAGCAAGGCCGAATGATCATCTACATGTTGGCTCGCCTTGTACTGTCTACTTCTTTGTAATGTAAACTTCAAGCAATTTCTGAGCAAGATTTCATATCAGGTGAGTTATACAGGAATAAGATGAATGATCGTTAAGTTTTTATATCATGTCTGTCATGAATGATATGACAAAACAGACCAGTGATTAAAGATGAAGTTGAGTTCTGGTCATGCGATTGCATTGTGAAAGAAACGGTGTGGAACTGACCAGAAAAGGTTGATCATCTAGCATATAAGACTTTGTGTGTATTGCAAGGTTCTGGAATCATCAAAATGATAAGAAATTTGGCCAATTAAGTCTTGGTAAAGTTACAAACACTGGACACCGAAAGATGTATATGGGACTACACGAACACGTGGCGTAAAAAGCCGGCGCCCCAATTTTTTACGATGTTACATGCATATTTAGAATATGAAGGCATTTGAAGAGCCATGCTTTTAAGGGAACATGTCTTATCTGATGTTCTTCCACACTTGCATAATAAGAATGAGTAATGCTCACAAATTATTTTTCACCTAGCAGTTGTACATCAAGCAGTTGTACATCATGTTCAGTTCAGTTCAGTTCTCTGTTTGGAGCCAGAAGGGCATTAACTCACAGGCTTAAAGCACTTCTGGCTCTGAACAGACAATTTATAATGTTAATATCATTCATGTATATCATAATATGACAATGATAACTGGCCTTTTTAAGAAGTTATACAATATTCTGTATTGCCAAAAGTAAATTCCTAGGATTATCCTTTGCATGTGTTCTATCTTTAGAACATTTTTGCCCCAAAGTTGGATATATATTAGAACAGTACAAATTTTATTATTTTCATTAAATTTAGGCCAAGTAAAATTAACTACTGCATGAAGTTTATTTTCTCTTTAAAAAAAAATGAAGAGTAGGGAGTTTTATTTTAAATTTGATACTTTTCTATACAAAGATCAATGCCATTGGGTAAATTTGAACACACAATTTTATTAATTCAATTTCATTTGCAGATGCACTAGAGAGGCTCAAAACAATTTAAACCTGCAATATATTCATGGTTTGTTTAAACCCCAACCTCAAGATGTCCTCAATTTATTGAATTTCAAAACAAAAATATCAAGTAACAGCCAAACTGAGATGGGCTGAATAAAAGGACTCGGAGAAGGGGGATGAGAAACTAGGAATCAATATCGTCTGGCCATATCCCTTTTTTTTTAAACTCTGCATTCAAGAATACATTTTAAAGAAATCAATGAGAGCCAGTAGAAAAACATTCCAACAATTTTGACATATAAAACTACTTCTTCCTATTAAAGTGGAGACTGACCGTTCCAAAGTCTATCGGTAATCTATCCATGATCCTCTATTCTGCTAATGCTAGTAACGGTCTAAACAGGTTTATATTTCATTCTATGAATAATTCCCAGACAGTAAGGAAAACAGGTAGAACATTTTGACTCATTCAGAAAAATCTGACAAATTATATTATACCCATTTGGTAACATAACTTTGAATATGTTATTCAAACTGGTTTAATTTTAATTCTGGAGTTAGAATTACTTGCAATGTTGTTAAAATGAAAAGAAAATCTGCTTCATGGTATAAAAAAGCACTAAAAATTGATTTTAGTGATAAGCTTCTGTATTTTCATGTTGTCCCTAGGACTAAATATTTATGACTCACAGAAAAAATGCTGATTTGGGGCATATTGAGGAAAAGATCTAATGGACAAGTGACCAATAAACCCAAAGAACGAAGATGCCTTGTCCATTTAACAGAATGATTCATGATTATTGTGATCGGTTATCTCTTACTGGTTTCAACCGTTGTTTGCCTTTCTTTCTTTCTGTCTTTCTTGACAGATCTGATCAAGGCAAAATGTCCTGCCTTTTAACCATCTTAGTTGTAGCGGCTACTGTATCTCTTGGTAAGAAAAATCTCTTAGTTCTTGGTCTTATCAGAAAGAAATATCTGGGGAAAAGAACATAATGGACAAACTACTAGAAAGTTGATATATTTTCAGCCCAAATTTGTAAAGTGAGGAATGTTTGGGGAATTAATGTACTTGCCTCCATTTATAATCTGAAGTGATAATTGTGATGTTTGTGTAATTAAATTTTACTTTATATCATAAAGACATGCTCTAGCATGCTAGGTTGATAATTTTTCCATTACATATTTTATGCTATGCATTAATCAGTATGTAAAGCTTGGCATCGCACACACTTACGCATACACACACACGCGCGCACGCACACACACACACACACACACACCCCACACATATAGTCAATCTTTCCATTTCTTTTATGTTGACTTTCAATTAATTATTGACTGACAATGGAGTTACTGACTGTAAATCATGTGTATGTATCAGTAGATGTCTTTAGTGAACATAATAATAATTGTAATGGAAATAATGATTATAATAATAATGATAATGATAATAATAATAATAAAAATAACACTAAATAGCATCATAATAATAATTATGATGAAAAAGGAGAATGAGGATGATGGTAACTTAGTAACAGGCTATGAAATATAGAATGAAGATCAAAATGGGGAATAATATATGGATACATTTTGGAGTCCAGAGTATCAAAATAGCAATAAATGACATGAACAGGAATAAACTGTTCATGTTCCATTCTGAGTCAGCATGCCCCCAAACTGTCCCAATAAATGTTGCTTTGCGATGCTTGCATTTGAAACATGTATAAGTGTTAACAAATAAGATATATATTTATATGTTTAGCACCTGCCTTAAATGTTTTTACAATGTTTACCTTTTGGGTTTGGTTGAGTTTTGTATGGTTTTGATTACCTTCGATCTAAAGTTCAAGATTCTAATGCCTCGTTCACAATCTACACCATATAATGCCGCCTTCAAAAATCCTGCGGCAATTACAATGGCACAAGCATATTGATTTGCGATATGTGAGTGGCCTTGGGACCTAATTTTGTGCTTATTAATATTTTATTCACCTTCACTCGACATTGTGAAATATATGTATACTTATAATCATGTAAATATACTGTTTTAAATTGTACACTCTTTTTTAAAATGTAATGTGTATCCATGTGCAATTCAGTATATGTCACTGCGATGCATGATTCAATAAATACCATACCATACCATTTATTTACGGATAAAAGATAAAGTGGTTTTTAAAAACATTTACTGTGTCATGTTAGAAAGGAGCCAAACAGATATGCATGTTATTGCATGTGCATAAACATTTATAGATTTATTGATATGATGTTTTGGAGGTAAAAGCTCAATGTATGATCTATATATACATTCACCATCATAATCATTAACTTTATATCATATTTTATTTCAACGGAGTTACAAAGGAAATTAACTCTTTTATATCGGTATGTTAATGACCTGGGTGCATATCATATTAATTTTAAATGTAATATGGGCGAACTTCAATCATTACACGCCTTATGAAAAATATCCTTATCAGATAAAAGAAATGCTGTCTATGTTTCGGCTTACTGGTCGTTTTTAACTGTCATGAATGTTATATGTTGTTATTTGGTAGGCCATATATTCCCTATGATATTTTTTGCACTGTTAAATAGAGTGATAACGTGTCCTCTTAACTTCAAAGCTGGGCCAAGGCTTGTTAACCTCTTGTACAATTACAGTACTTTGTTCTGCTGAATAAACATGTTATGAAACATTAATTGATATCACAAAGAAGTAGAAATCCATCAACTTAAAATTCAAGTGTGACTGCTAATCACATTGTTATCTATTTTTTTTAAAGGTTAATTTTAATAAAAGCTTCAAATCTCATTGAGATCTACTATGTAAGCCACCAGAAATCTTTTTTTAAAGGTGTTTTTATGAATAATTATAATCTGAAATTGTCACCTACACTGTAGCTGCCTATTTGTGAAAATGCCACATCAAGACTCAATTTGATTTTTTTTTGGAAAATGGCTGCTATTTTAAAGATGAAGTTGAGTTCTGGGCCCCATTTGCCAAAACTTGTCATCAGTGACAAATGACAGTTTTTGTTGTAAGCTAGTGAAATCCTTGCTTCCGATTGGTTATCAGCAGATTTGTCACTGATTTTTGTCATTTGTCATTGCAAAAAGGCTTTGTGAAATGGGTTCCTGGGCATGCAAAAAATGTTTGGAAACTATTGGGAAAGATTAATAATGAACCACATAAGAAGTGGTTTATACTGTGTGGTTTTGGAATCTTCAAATTGATATGAAATAGACTCAGACTTGACGGAAGTCACATTCACTGTACATAGACATGTATTATGATGATACTACAAAAACATGTGACATGAAAGTTTGATCCAAACACTTCAGATGTTACATTGTATATCAAATATGAGCAGGGTATTTGACAAGCAATCTTTTCAGGGTACATTTTCCTTCCTATTCCGCCACACTAACACAAAAAGAATTAAAATGCCTACAAAGTATGTTTCACCTTTCCCAGAACTAAACCTTTGAATGTAGCCCTTGTTCCTACTAACGCATTGTGGAAAGGAATGTATGGTCTAAATATTTCTTAACACTTATTTAACTGAGATGATTCATGTGACATAAAAAACAAACCTACAATCATTTGTAAAAATGCTACAATTTGTTATATCTTGCAATGAATGCTAGCTTTCTGTAAAATGAAATGATTGTTACTATCAAATATGAAGGAGATGAAATCAACTGTATCTTTTGATATTTCAACGCCCTGAAATAATTAGACGACTTCTGCTGTTTGAGCATTATTCCCATGAGGAGGAGTAATATTTGTTTGTACAGATGTAAACATAATATTTTTTTAAATTTCTTTTGATCAGGTCATGGAAGAGTAGAGTGGAGGGAAGATTTGCAATATACAGAGATTTCTGAATATTCAGAAGCAGGTACTGTATTCTAAATTTATGTTGCAATCTTCAATCCGTCACATTTTTGCACTATCAATACATTGGTTTTATATGTTGAAAGGACGTGATCAGAAGTTTTTAAAGAGATAAATTTAAGTCAATATTTACTAACCTATTCTATTGCCTAGATACAAATCAGTTTCGGATAATGTAATAAGTCATTGTAATGTTCACATATTTCAATAGGTAACGCACATTTAATGCTCAATTGGAATTGCCTTGGGGTTTTTTGTTTATTCTTTGTGATGGTGGTTATACTCTCTAGCATGAGTCATCAATAAATTTACTTTCTAAGCACAGTTTTTTAACCATTTTCCATTCTTTAGTACATGTTACCATAAAGTAGCTGCTACTTGTATGCACATTTAAGTTCACAGTGATTAATTGTTAATAAATTATATTTACAGTTAACAGCTAAATTATTCAGGTGCCCTTACTAAGCTTTGTAATTTTTTAATAAATATGTGAAAAAATAATATTTCCCGCTTTTATGTTTCTTATAATATTTAATTTTGTGCTCCCATTAGTTGTTTCTTTTGACTGAATAGGTGGCTCTCACAAATTATTCAGGAGGATTGAAAGTGTTAAGATAACAAAACATCTGTAAAATATTTTTTAAATGGAAAATAAAAGTGCCATTTCCATGATAATATATGGGTGAAAATAGAAATGGTCTGGAATTGTCCTTAAACAAACAATCGCATACTTTCAGAGAAAAATCAAGAAATCACAATAGTGAACTGTGAATATGATTAATAACTAGTTTTTATTGTACTTCCAAGGCAAAGCTGCACAGGTAATGATAGATGTTCAGACAAAATGGTTTCCTTTATTCTAACAGATAATTGATTTTTAAACAACGGTATGCACTTAATTCATGTTATGGAGTGAGTTGGATTCCTCAAATAATATACTATGGCCTCTATGTATTTTTCCATCAGATCATTATATTGGAACTCTCTTGGCCAATGAAACTACTGATGCATCAAAAACTTTCCTATACGGCATCTATCGAATAGATGCTGCTAATATCCCATCAGATTATGTTGATGCCTTTGACTACCTAAATGTGGATGCGACTGGCATCGTCACTGTAAAAGCTCCTATGGATTTTGAGGTAACAACAATAAATGCATTGTTTATCACATGTTCTATCATAAATAAATAATGTGACGTATTATCCATGCATTATCAATCATAAAACATGACCCGAGGGACGTTTCATAAAGCTGTTCGTAAAGTTGCGCATGATTTGAATGAACTTGAATATGAAGTGCTAGAGAGGATGCCCAAAGTATGTTCTGATGTTTCCAATAACCTCAATTAAATTATGGGAAAAAATATACTTTGCATTAAAAGTGATTGTTATAATAAGAATGTTAATCTACATCTGCACAGTTCAACTTTAGTTGATGCAGTTAAAAATTATTGAGCATCCCATTTAGCTTTTCATATTCAAGTCATTCGTAAAGGCATGCGTAACTTTACGAACAGCTTTATGAAACACCCCCAGGTCTTCTTCTCTTTCTACTTTTATATATTATTTTTTCATTGTTGTATCTTTAGGATTGTATATTATATATCGTTACTTCCTTCGTTAATAGTCATGATTGTTAATAAAAGGATATTTAAAAATGTTGGAACAATGGTGCTCAAAAGGGAATGATCAGGGAAGGATCAAAATTTGACTAGTATTTTCTAGAAATGTCTTCACAGAAGCTCTAATGGGAGGGGGGGGGGGGGCTTTAGAAAGGGTGTGTGAATTTGCATTCTAACCAGCTGATTCTAACTGTATCCTCTTTCAAATGGTTTCTAAATTGTTCTGAAATCGATTGATTAAAATTCTTCAGTTGCCTTCTATTGTACAAGCCTTTTGCTTTTTTGCAGGCGTAATCCTTTCATCTCTCGTTTTACCAATTTTTATTCAGTATTGGATAAGGATGATTGATAAAATTGACTTAGGTTGAAAGGAATAATGCTGAACCTTTGTTTATCCATTATGAACAACAGAAAATAGTGATTTAGGTATCAACACTTTGCTTGGTCAGAGCATTAATTTTGTTTTACCTGAATCTGATGGCAGCAGTGGGATTTGATACCATACCATATAAAGTTTAATGAAAGGGAATGAAAGGAAGGTGCGAGCAATAGAAAGCAAATATGTACAGAATGACTCCATATAATAAACACTTCCTGTCAAAAATAATAACTGGATAAAAGTTGGAAAAACATCACTGCCTTGTAAAGATGCCTGTGATACATGTACTGGTAGATTGCTTACTGCCATAATGATCTGTGTATATGAAGCATGATAGTCTTCCATTTCTGATATTACTGACTCTCTTTTTTTTACCAGACATTTCAGCAAATGAAAGCTCAATGGGGAGCAGATTCTGTAAGGGTAAGTAAAAAAAAAAACATGTACATAAATTACTCCAAAAAGTTCTGCAATTCAGGTTTGAGCATTAAAGTAGACATTCATTGAAAATTTACAAGTATGGGCAATAATTGATCACTAGAAAGCAGAAGGTTTGCAGGTGAAAATTGTATAAGTTTTAGGTCAACTGTGTATCGGACAATACAAAATTAAGTTAAATAAAAGCACCTCTCAGGATCTGGGATATACAAGCCCTTCGCTAGAAAATTGAACAATGTTCTGATGATGTCACATCAGGAACCAAAACTGTATAAGCAGACGACATATTACTATTAAATGAACATATTTTCAGTGTAATTATTTCTTAGTTATGAGTTTGATTAATTTAAAAAATAAACTTATTTCATACCATTTTACAGGGGAAAGTGATGCTGATGCTGATAATTATAATTATTCACTTAGAACCATTTAGGGCAAGGACAAATGATTGATTAAAACACACAGAAATCAGCCTAATTGTAAATTGAAAATCCTACCGACTAATAGAATGGATGTGTACATTCTTGATTGAAATACTGCACACGTTGGTGTACGTTGCTGTATCAACAATGGTGCCTTCCTTACGAGCTACTACAGATTTTTTTTTTTCTTATTCTTTTTTTATCAAAATGAACCATGTCTGAATTTTTTGTGAGGTAACAGTTACAATGACACTGGTGAAGTAAGGGAAATAAGTGAAGAGGAGACAATGAAACAGGCACTCTAAATGTGTGCATTGTTATGGGACATTGTTTGCTTATGCTAATTTGATCCCTTAAGAGACATCTCAAATCTCAGCAGTGTCTCTGCTTTATTTGAGAAATTTTTTATTAATGAAATCTCCTTGGTTTTCATGAGTGGCAAATTGGAATCTTCCTGTATTTAAACGCTGGTGGGCACACCTTTTGGGAAACGCACATCTTTTTTGTACACATTAAATAGATTCACTGTTTTATTTTACTTTCCTTTTTAGAAGAAATTGGAAATATACACCAAACATGTTATTTTTTGTATTTTAAAAACTTTATTGTATATAGAATGAGTCCATTTTAAAAAGAAAAATGTGGTCTATTACAGTTTATTGCATTTAATTTTTGTATAATTTTGATATTTGTAAAGATTCCTTAGTTTCTCCAAGATATCCTGGTTTCTTGATCTTTTCAGAGTACTGTAGACTTATTCATCGGTAATGAGAATGATAATTCTCCGGAATTCCAAGATGAACCTTATTCTGCAGAGGTTTCAGAGGTAAGTTACACATATCACTTCAATGTCCCCTGAGTGACTTTAAAAAATATCTTTTCATCCAGAATTTTAGGAATTACACATTTTACATGAACAGAAAGAGCGAAACTTAATGTTTTTTAGACCATTTCTAATACTGTTCATTTTGTCGTGAATTGAATAAGAATGATTTAATTGTCAATACATGTTATCATTACGATTTCTAAATGGCAATGAGTAATGCAGTGGGAAATTTGAGATCATATATTTTTCTTGTATGATTCATTAATTTTTGTTGAATTTATTAACTTTTTATTCCCATTTGAATAAATTCATTGGGTCATTTCATATACATTTAAAAAAAATTATTTCAAGTATGTTTTAGTCGAAAATGATGAATAATTGGTGCCAATTTAAGGGGAAAGAAGTGATTTATTTAGACCTTAAGAACAATGTGAACTGCTGTGGCTTGCCTATATGATTTGAAATTGGAGATTGAAAATGAATAAATAAAAGATGGGAAGAAGTTACAGTTGAGAAGAAGACAGAAGTGAAAATAGCAGAAGGGGGGGGGGAGATAAAGAGGAGATGGTTGAAAAAGTGGAAAGAACAATATAAAAGATGGAATAGGTAAAGATGAGTAAAGATCGCAGTCTTACTCTGGAGAAAAAAAATATTTGTAAAAGGACATGTCAAGAAATTATATAATACAACTAGGGGTAGATTGAGAAAGAGAAAGGAAATTAATGGAAACTTATATGTTCTTTGTAGTTTATAATGAAGGTACATGTTTCATTATTACTTGTACAATCAAAAGTGAAAATGAACTTGTCTTTGACAATTGCTTTCTTAGTAAATCACACTAATGACAGTTTTAATGCCTAATGAACATGTTTATATTGGCTTTGATTGATTTTGAATTGAATGATAAAGGAATCTTAGATTTGATAGGGAAATTAATTTAAGTAATAAAATGAATGATTTAGTTTATTATGTTTGATTATGTAAGTCCTGGATGCTTGCAAAAAGCTGGGAGAAACTGGATCGAAGCTAGCCCTTTTGAAGAACACTAAGTGTCATTGCGGGAGGAAGCTTAGGGCGGGGGGGGGGGGGGGGGGGGGGCTATTATAACAAAGAAAGAGTTATACAGGCATCTCACACCATTGTCAGTACGATTTACATGCATCGTAAGAGGATGTTGCCTCTGTTTCAGTGCATGGACCCAGCCTAAGAAGCCAAAGTGAGATCATTTCTAAATGTCTAAATTAATTCAAGAAATACTTAAGTTTAGGATGAAAGAATCTTTTTAAAAAAATATGGAGAATATTGCTAAGTGGCAAAAAGCTTGTTCACCCAGATGGAGTCTGTTCAATGTTGTAGTTGTAGTAAGACTAGTTAGTTTACTTTTCATATTGTTTTTTTTTCTCTCTGAATTTCTTTGTCAGGATGCTGATATAGACTATAGTGTTACAACAGTGACTGCCACGGATGATGATATACTTGATACAATATCATATGAACTTTTTTCTGATCCGGTGAGTTTTTATGCACTTTGTCTTTGATTAAGTCTAGTTCGATTTTTAATATGTTAAAGCTTGATCTGCTTCTCAAAGATTTCCCTTATCTACAAAAATGGAATGGATCTATAGCTGTCGAGGATGATGGCCTATATGTGTGCCAATAAAAGAACAGATCAATAGCAAAACTTGAGGTCTCATTTTGTATAGCAGAAAAAGAGGGAAAATATGATATTTTGTAAATAAAATTGAGATAACTAATAAGATGGATATATAAAGTGGTAATCGTTTCATGTATTTGCACTGCCTTACGAAGAGAACTCTCACATTGATATCGTACACAAAAACCATTCAAATATCATTTTTGAATGTTTGTCAGTGATGCATTTATGTCTTTCATATTTCCACATGTCTTTCTGTAAAAATAACCCTCTTCTTTCATAAGAAGTCTGATCTATAATTTGTTCTTATACATGTATCAAATATCTGTAGACTGAGAAAAGCCACTCCCCTTTACCCCTTGAAATACAATTCATAAGTGTAGACATTCTACTTATCTTTGTATTTATAACCAACATTTTTGATTTTTCTGGACTTTCCTAATCCAATTTAATGATTTTTGTCACTCATTTTCGTGGTGGATGTTGGTTTAATCGGATTAAACCAACATCCACCACGAAAATGAGTGACAAAAATATCCGTTTAAATGAAAAGGAGTAATTCCTCCAGAAAGGGATTTTTAGGTACATAACATCATCTATCTTCACCATATAGTGATAGGATGGCATGCAAAAAGAAATGTTGTAGGAATCTCTTGGTTTAACTCTTTATATGCCACAAAAATAATCTCCCTGTGCCACATTGTATTTATCATGGCATATATATATATACCAAAGATTTTATGAATATTTATCTATTTCCACTGCAAGGTTGATCTAGATACCATTGTCAAAAGGGTTGTCATGGAGATAATAAAGTAAAGAAATATGGAATTTTGCAGATCCATTGTGTTGCACAGAGCAATCCTTGTGTCAGTTGGTGCCTATTGTTTTGTGCAAAATTGCATGTTTGGTAAATGAGCAACTGTGTAGAGAAGCGAAGAAAACAAAGGAGTGGATATAAAATGTTATATCACCCAACCAGTAAGAAAATATGATATCGCCCCATGGACATTACACCGAGTATTTATATAGGTGATCAAACGAACTTTTTTAGAACCAATGAAATTGTTAGCTACATAAGGGAGTACACTACTACCCTTTATCACTTAAAAAGAGTTAACTTATTACAATAATTTGTCAGTCCTCTAAGTTTTCTCATACCAAGCATTTAATAAGAAATTTGTTTCCAAAATTTGTTTTCAAAGGATTGCAAAATATATAAGTTTAAAAGAGTTAATCCATTACAATAACAATTCATTCTCACAATTCTCTGCATTTTCTCATACCTTGCATTTGATATGAAACTTCTTTCCAAAATTTATTTCCAAAGGATTGTGAAGTGGACCATTTTAGGGTGGGCCAAAAATCAGGTGAAATCTTTGTCAATGGTACATTAGATTATGCTTCAGTTGTGCAGTTTGTAGTCTGCGTAATAGCAACGGTAAGTATATTTGCCAATTATTTCACAAATTAAAGGAAAGATCTATCGCAACTTATAAAGCGCTATGCAGCCAAAAAGTGAATAATTCATTTGCAAATATCTCTTTAAAAGACCTTTGTTTAATTTGGGCATAACCATGTGAACTTAAAGTATACCAAATGCGAGTGTGTATACTGGTGCGTTGAATATAGTCTACCATCAAGTCATTTGTTTTTTAATTATAAGAGTGTATTTGTCTGTTGAGAGCCGGGAAGCTAGGTTATTAAATCATGTACCCTCACACAGTTTTAACACCCTTCTGGCTCTCAGTACCATGTTTTGTTTATGTTTATATTGCATGTAACACCAATGGAATAACACTTTATATTAGATAGCTTAGACAGATACCGAGATGTGAATGGTCCAGAGCTCGTCACGTGATATCAATTGTGAGGATCCAAATTGTTATATTTTCCTGGCCGGTCACTTTTCGGTGTTATATTAACCAGCTGGTGAAATGAATATATTTTTAATCAATGCATGTCGCCCTCTTGAGGACTGTATGTCACCAATTACACACATTACACCATTACCGAGGGTCATTTAAATTTTTCAATATTTTTTTTTCATGAATTTTTTTTCCCATGAAATTATTTTTTCCACATTTTCTTTGTTGGGTAAGAATTTTTTTTTTTTTTTTTTGTAAGTTTTTTTTTTCTTTCTTGAACTATCTCGACAGATTATTTTTCCGTAATTTCCAAAAAAAAAGGGGAAAACAAATTTCGGGCAATTTTTTTTTGGACCCCCCCCCCCCCCCCACACAAAAAAAAGGGCTATCTAATATAACAGTTATTGACTGGCAGGGGGTATATAACATTCTTTGGACCTGAAGGGAGTTATATTTCCCCTCGTGACCATATTTCCCTCAGCGCTGTGCGCTTCAGGAAAATATAACCACTTGGGAAATATAACTCCTTTCAGCGGTCCAAATAATATTATATTACACCCCCTGCCAGTCAATAACTGTATACTGTATTATATATGGACAATATAAATACAAATCTGAAACTTGAAACTTGAACTTGATAGTATGATAGTGGTGGTTATTTTACCTGACAGCTAAAGAAAGCAATAAATGCTTGTTAGTAAGCAACCAGAAGACCAACGGCGTTAGGTCCTCTCCGAGGGACCTGGTAATGAGGATATATGCCTTTCCAAAGAGCACTAGCGCATCCCCTTGGTTTCGAACCCGAGTCACCGGATTACGAGACCACTGCTCTATCGACTGAGCTATCGCGCCTCCTTGTACATGATCTTTTCCTTAATCAGTATGTCTCCACTTAATTTATTTCACCAATCACATATGATATTCACGACAATGAAATGTTTGTCTTATGTATCTGTATGGACATACTGCAAAAAGCAATTTCCATTCCTTAAGCTGTACCCATTTGGCATTCCACAAAAATTAAAGAGGTACATCTCATTTTAATTCTCGCTAGGTACGCATATAGCAATAGACATGCTCATAATGCGTTGCACCTCTGATACCTCGGCGATTTTGTAGACACACTAACTTCCTGTGATTCTAAAAACCGTATTCTGCTATACAACGATATGATAATACTTCATTATCTGCAAATCTTAATCTCGCTCGATAGTTACAAATTTTGAAAAATACACAAGCAGTGAGCATATTTATTATTACAAGCACCAGTATCGTAAAATGCCAGGACTTGGAGAAATTCTGTTGGAAAAAACTTGGCATGATGCAACACAAGTGGCATCTTTTCTCAAGCCATCATCATGCGCTATATACCGTGTGAGTCCAAAAAAAGTTTACACCTAGAAAATTGCTAATTATTTTTACAATCATCTATATATGAACAGTAAATTATTATACATCTTATGAAAGAGTGTTTTATCCCAAATCATTTGGTACCATTTTTGTGTGGTATGTGTTCACGCTTGGATGAACAGGTAGCATTGTAGAGTGCAAAAATTGACTTGCGCCAAAGTGATGCCTACAGTATGTATTATGTTGGGATTTGCAGAGTGAGAGAATGAATTGAATGTATCAAATAAAGTGCATTGCATATGTTTTTTGCAAAGGGCAAAGTCATACACACCCATACACGCGCGCACAAATGTTCGTTGATATTTGATATTCGATATTTGGTATGTGTGGCATTATTAATTTTGTTAGGGATGTTATTTGGATCTGCAAAGACCAAATTAATACCTAAATCCCAATTGTTTTATTCAAACATCACATAAGCAACTTTGGCGCAAGTCGATTTTTGCACTCTCGCAAACAATGTCTCCTGTTCATCCAAGCGTGAACATATACCACACAAAAATGGTACCAAATGATTTGGGATACAACACTCTTTCATAAGACATAAAACAATTTAATGTTCATCAATGATTTTTTTTAATAATTAGCAATTTTCTAGGTGTAAACTTTTTTTTGACTCACTGTATAATGTCAGTAATTTTTTTAAAATCTTCTTAATATGTTGCAGGGTCACGTATTTGAAGAAAACAAAGGCTTATATTTTGAATGAATTTACATCATTAGAGATTTTATGGGCAAAACTATATTTTCTCATTCTTAGTCTTATTGACAGTGAAGTGTGAGTCCAATACTGTGTGGCCCGTTTTGACCGGAAGTTCATGTGACTACAAAATCCTGGTGATTTCGCTAGTAAAACTAGAACGCCACTTACGTTGGCATGTTTTCATCTATATGCGGTAAGGAGAATTGTTAATCATATTTTAAATATGTGTTTTCTCAAATTTGCATATTACCGACAGGATGGTAAAGGTCGAAATGATACAACTAAAGTAGTGATCTCTATCAGAGATGCTCAGAACCAACCGCCCGTCTTCATTGGTCAGCCTTATGATAAAAGCATCCCAGAAGATACTGCAGTGGTAAGTAAAATTTCAAATGTACCAATCACCTGTTAAATATGTTGCTACATGATAATAAGAATGGATAATGCAAAGATATAGGCCCGAATTCACAAAGCAAGGTTTGAGCTCAAACCTCCTTTTGTTATTTACAAACCTGGTTTGTAAATAACAAAAGGAGGTTTGGCGAAACAAAAGGAGGTTTGAGCTCAAACCTTGGCCTGAGCTCAAACCTTGCTTTGTGAATTCGGGCCACCATGTTAAAATTATAGTTTCACTTTTTTTTTTTTTTCAAATTCAGCATTTGATTTGAAGTGGAAGTGGTGTCTAACGTATCTTATGATAATAATATTATTATTATCATTATTATTGTTGTTCTTGTTATTGTTATGGTTATTGTTGTTGTTGTGGTGGTGGTAGCAGTGGGCATTATTGTAGTAATTTTCTTAAAATTATCATTATTAGTAGTATTAGTAGTAGTATATTTATATATTATTATTATGAGTAGTACCACATTTGAATTACATTTCTAGTTCTATATTTTGAAGAAACATTGCAGTTGAGTATTACAGATGGAATTAGATGGTACATGTACCTCTGTCATATGCAGTTTTACGAACCACTCTACTCTCCCACTATCTATCTCTCTCATAATTCTCTTATCCTGCGAAATATTGGAATATTGTAACAATTGATAATCTGCCTTGATGGTCATGCTTGGTTTTACAGGGTGAGGTTGTTCTGACAGTTGTGGCAAACGATGGCGATCTTGGTGTGAATCCCAGGAATGGAATCAACTACTTTTTGATTGATGATGGTAAGACACTTGAGTCCTCCACCTTACCTTATCACAATTGCAACCCAACAAGAGTACCCACTTTGTGTTTACCTGTCGTCCCTTTCCTTGTAAATAGGAGGTATGCTTAATATCTTATTATGCATTTGCTATGAATATTATATAAGTGTTCTATTATTGTGTGGTTCGTTTGGTTCTTTAACATATCTTATTTCTGATGGATAACTTATGCAATTCTTTCAGATTAAAAGAAAAGAAAACATGTATGGAGACATCCAACACTAATATAGCTACAAGTCAGTTATTTTGTTGCCTGTGGTGTTGTCATTTCATAATGTTATTCACTTTGTGTATTCATGATGATTAGAAATTTCATGATAAAAGGGGTAATTTTCGGGGATTTGCACAAACTTCATTTTAGATGCTGCTTGTAAGTGTCGGCTTGCATGGTGATGTAGATATACAGTAGGTTTGCGGTTGCACCATGTGTGTGAGAGAGAGAGAGGTTTGAGGAGTCCTGAACAGGACTCTGACTCGGTAATCTTTCTTGGAGGAGTGTAGTCCTGAAAAGGACTGTTTGTTATCTTTCTTGGCATATAGTTCTCAGGAGAACTATGGCGCTTGGAGAGGATGAGTGGCTCGACGTTTCGAACAGGTTGACTATCCGTCGTCAGGAGTGGGGAATAGCTGGCGTGCGTGAGCTTAAGTCACCGGTGTGCGGACGTCAGGGAAAAATAGGTGACCGTATGTCGGCTTGAGTCATCGGGTGGGCATGGATGGTCGGCTGGTAATTCGTCTGACTATCCGTCTGGGCTGGAGTCTCCGGGTTGCGGACTTAGGAGAGTTTCGAGTTGATGAGTGGGGTGTGTTGTCGGCGAGACGCTGTGTGTGTCCCCGACGTAGGCGGCGTTGTAGTCTGTTGTCGTCTGCTGTGCAGTGTAGCTGCGAGGCTGGCGGCTGCTTTGAGGGTTCGGCGGGTGGCGGTGGTTGATGTACGGGTGTCTGTCGGGGTGGTGAGGGCGGTGCTGGAGGCGGTGCTGGAGGCGGTGGTGGAGGAGGAGCCACTCATCCTCTCCAAGCGCCATCCTCTCCAAGCGCCATAGTTCTCCTGAGAACTATATGCCAAGAAAGATAACAAACAGTCCTTTTCAGGACTACACTCCTCCAAGAAAGATTACAGAGTCAGAGTCCTGTTCAGGACTCCTCAAACCTCTCTCTCTCTCACACACATGGTGCAACCGCAAACCTACTGTAAAACTTCATTTTGTTTCAAAGAGCAAGAAATTTCACATAAAATGTCATGTATTTCAAAAAGGAACCTGCGACCCATGTAACGTCAGACAAAATTTCATGAAAATTGGGTAGTTTTAGTGAATTTGCACTTACCTAATAGGCCAAAATAGGGTTATAGTTAAAGCACATTTTGAACCTGTTATGAGGCAAAAACTTGAGACAAACATTTTCTTGAAAGTCTGCAAAGAGGGGGTCATTTTTGACTCCACTAACAATCATGCATTACTAATTTGAATATGAAGTGACTATACCACCAGGTTTTGGTGACAGCTTTGCTTTTATTATGTGAATATGTGATTGCACACCTAACAAGTCTTGATGCTTGTCACTTTCTATGATAATGTAATCCCTAACCGCTGTAAGTACTAATCCATTTTCAGCTAATGGCACTTTCTCTGTGCAAGCAAATGGAGATATTAAGGTTGAGAAGGCCCTGGATCGTGATACGGAACCAATCACTCAGCTTTATACCCTGATCGTGCAGGTAATAAAAATGTAGGAGATGAATATAGCCAAGTTGTAGACCATTAAAATCTACATCTTCTCTGAACTTCTCTTCCAACTTCTTTGGATGATATCAGGCGCGGATCTAGAAGAATAACATTTGGGGTGGGGGCAGGAGGGGGAAGGGGTAGGGGTTCTTGCTATACTTGTATACATGTGCCTTGCTTAAATATGTTAAAATAAAAAGAATTAAGGGGTTGGGAAGCTTCAGCCCCGAGGCCACCCTCCACCCCCCCCCCCCCCCCCCAAAAAAAAAAAATGCTACCGGATGATGGTGATGGTGTTTATAATACAGACTAATGCCCAAAAATTAAAATCAAGACCCTCTCCATGCAAAGCACATTTATACATCTATAAATGCAATCATTGCCAGGGTTTCTTTTTGACATACTGTCCTTGTTTAAGCTGCTATATATAGTGAACCTTTTGAACTCTGACTTTAGAATTGTAACTTTGATGTAATAGTGCTGGCATACTCATACATAACTTGTCGCCTCTCCCTCTGCTGAAAGGATTAATATTGCTATTAAATTGCTATTACATGTTAAAATCAGTTTAAAATGTTTTTTTTTGTATATTAAATGTCCTCGATCACCAGAACTTAAAAATACTCTTTTAATTTTCATTTCTTCCTTGTTCAGTTCAAGGGCAATCCAACCTTTTTAATGAGTTCATTTGCATGAAAGCATAAAATACATTCTAAAATTAATATTTTGAGAGAAAAAAAAATGGAAATTTTAATACTTTTCTGTGTTGAAACAAATGGGAGAGTTATCTGCCAAGACATCGCAGTTACATTATTGATTAGCTATGCCCATTTGAAGTTCCCTAATCTAACTTTCAAAACTTCATGACTTTCTTTTTGTTTGTTGGATTTATTGTTAAGACTTTCAGTAGTCTTTTTCTGCTGTGGTTCAGAGCAATTCGCTACGAAGTTTGGAATATCCTTTGAATATTATCTTCAATTTGAGTTAACCTTTGCTTGAATTCTTATACCTCCAAACTTAATGTTTATATCGCAGGCTGTCGAGGATGATGACACACAGCCTATTGAGCAGATTAATACAAATACCTCAATCTACATCCGTCTGTCAGATGTGGATGATAACCATCCTACATTTAATAAAGCAGGACCGGTCACTGCCATGATTCCTGAACACTCCCCAAGCGGAACCCAACTGGATTTCAGTCTGGAGGCTTTTGATCTTGATTCCGTAAGTGTTTCTGTTTATCCTGGTTATAATTCAAACCGGTGTGTTGGCTCAGTCTGGAGAGCGTCCCCCTCACAACCGGGAGGTCGTGGGTTCAAACCCCGGCCACGTCATACCAAAATACGTTAAAAGACGGGAGTTGCTTCTACCTTGTTTGGCGTTCAACAATAAGGGATAGAGCAACGTCGATCTGGCGCTGCTCAGTGGGTGCCGGGCTCATGATCCATTGGGCAAACAAAAATTCCATTTTCGGTTTAACTTATTAAAATTTGGAGTGGACTTTAAAAGATTATTATTATTATTATTATTATTTGATTTGATTAAATTCCATGAAAAGCATATACACATTCAAATCAGAAATACAGAACAGATTCTAATTATTGTACATTGGATCAAGGGTACTGTAAAAGACCAAGGTTGTTTTATCAAGATCTAGTCCCCTTATGAAATAATATACATGTGTACAAAGTAAAGTGCTAGGACCATAAGTTTTACAGGACTGGTGTCAATAATTTATTGTATTATTATTGATGTTTTCGCTGTTATTTTTATTATTATTATAATATTTTATATTTTTATAAAATATTGTTATTAATATTAATCATAAATGTTATCATTATTATTGACAATCAATGTTATTATTATTATTTTTATCATTATCATGTAATAGATAAATTGGACCACACTTTACTTCTTATTAAAAAAAAAAAAGGTTTGACTAGATCTGTAACATATTATCCATTAAGCCAACAGGATTTTAGTCAAATGGCCTAACATTTATAGTAAAGCTTTGCATACTGTTTTCAAATGGTTGAAAGGATTGGATCCTAAATATTTGACTTAACTTCTTACCCAAAACATACAAAATAGAAACCTGAGGGCCTCCCAAACGTCTCTCCTTAGTAAGTGTCCCTTTAAATACTGGTATATATACATAGTTCTTGTGATCAAGTTTTTTTTTAAAGTTGCAACAGCAGAGCTTCGGAATAAATTGCCAGAATACATTGAAAATTGTGATACTGTTGAAAGCTTAAAAACTCGTCTTAAAAAATTTATTTTTAAAATCAATTTCCTTTGTTAACTGATGACTTACAGAAGAATGCTGAGCAATTCTCACTCTTCTCTATTCTTTTCTTTCCTTCTCTCCATTATAGCTCATAAAGAGAAGTGTGATTTATTATCATTATTATCATTAAAATTATTATTATTATCAGTATTACAATTATTATTATTATTATTATTAATAAAATTAATATTATTTTATTATTGTTACATTTTTAAATCATTATTATTATTGTTATTAATATTATTATCATTAGTATTATTATTATTAATATTAATATTATTAATATTATCATTATTTTTATTATTATTATTATTTAATGTAAAATATATTTTTCTGGCAAAATGTCAAATGATATTCATCTCAGTGCTGACTGTTTTCATGTAAGTGTTTCTGGATGATTTAAACACTTCATTTACAGGGTGAAGCAGGTCAAATCATCCTCTCTCTTGAAGATGATGAAGGCATCTTCTATCTTGCATCAGATACCATCTTCAACAGCGGGGTAGTCGATGTTAGGGTTGATAACTCATCTGCTTTGGACTTTGAAAGGATTTCTGAAGTTACTTTCCTGGTGGGTTGATTTTTGCAGTCTGTGATTTATTAACTCTGTATGTGCTACACAAACAATCTCCTTGCATGTGCCACGTTGGAAATCATGGGGGAAAATTAATACCAAAGGCTTCAAGATCATCTACCAGTAACTGTTTCCAGTGCAATATTATCTACACCAGTGTTAAAAGGCTTGTCATGATGCTTATTTAGACCTCAATGGGGTAATTTTGTAAGACTATTGCATTGCACAAAGCATTCCTTCTGTCAAATAGGAAAAAATTATATGCGAAATCGCATGGGTGGCAAACAAGCAACTGTGTGAAAAAAGCAACTTTAGCGTTAATAAATATGCTCTACCATGATTGATGAAATGTATATTATTATTACCCTCAGCATGTCAGCTCAGCCACCACGATAAGGCTCTCAAGCATTAAACAGGGGGGGCGTTTCACAGAACTTGACATAAGTGACAAATGACAGTTGTTGTTATAAGCTACTGAAATACTTGCTTCTGATTGGTTATAAACAGATTTGTCACTGATTTTTGTCATTTTTCATTGTAAAAAGGCTTTGTGAAACGGGTCCCAGATTTCTTCTTACATTTACTTTACCTGTGAATAGCTGCCGACAGCAAAGGCCTCTATCTCTCTACTACTAATACTATTTATCTAAGTATGTGACCTCCCGCCATGCTTATCTCATCAGCGACCTTTTAAAAAGCAGTTTATCCCCTCATAAGGGAACAGGGCTATAGGTTTACATTCTGTTTTCTGTTATCAATGTGCATTTGCTTGCAGATAAAAGCTTCAGCTTATCAAGGGGATGAGTCCAGCATAGTCGCTGCCACAGTGTACCTGACAAACATCAATGACAACACTCCAGTGTTCAGCAAGAGTCAGTATGATGTGTCGTTGCCAGAGAATTCCGTCGAGAACACACCTGTTATTCAGCTGGAGGTGAGAATGTAAAATGCTCCCTGTACCCTCGAACGATTATAAGAGTGGAACGCACTTCCTCCAGCTGCAAAGAATGCTCTACATCTGGCTACATTTCAAATAATGATAAACAGAAAACCTTACCTTAACTCAAGCAGTGCATGATGCAATGATGGTCTGCACATCGATGAAGGCAAAACAATGAATTGTAGAAGAGTTAAAGCTTCCACAAAAAACTAATTTTATGCCAGAGCATCAACTACTTTACACTCTAAATTTCCTTTACCTCTATTTCGAGGGCATCTTTGGTAACTAGAAATACCGGTATATAATGTAATAAGCTTATATTTGAATACGGATATAAACTTAATTAGATCCAAAAATAAACAGCATGGATGTCATGTCATAGTTTGTCCTCTGCAAGCTGGGCATTGAAGATATACTCTCAAGATAGTAATGTAATAATGGATTAAAATGCCTTTTAGGAAACAGTCAATGACATTCATAGCGCAATATGTGAAAATGATGTGAGCGATTTTATTTTCTTTTTTCAAAGTGTCAATGATCTCTTGTCCATTTTGTTATACGTTTTTTCAGGCTACAGATGCTGACAATGGTACAGAATTGATCTTTGAACTTCTAGGCTACAACAATGAGTGAGTTATAATTTTACTGGTATCAATTGAAGAGACAGAGGATGATTCTTTTTTTTTCTTTAAAGACTTAAGTTTCCTTTTCAATGTTGTTCTGATTTTTATGTTGTCCAGTTTTCTGCCCCTACTTTAAAATGCCTTAACAATGTTTGATGATTGTTGTACATGACTGCTATTGTGTTTGCTTGTAAGTATAAGCAACCAGGGGGTCGACGGCTTTATAAGCCCTCTCCAAGAAACTTGGTAACGAGGATTAATTCCTAACCAAAGGGCACAAGCACATTGACTTGGTTTTTAACTCGGGACCTCCCGGTTCCGAGACTACGCTCTACCACTGAGCCATCGCACCTCTTTCATTAACCTTCAAATTTCTCTCTTGTTCCTAGATTTACCTTTCAATATTTTTTATTTATGTTGTCGAGCTTGACAGAAAAGCAAAGATCCAAATATAATCATGAGATTTCTATTCCCGTTGCAGCTGGTTTAATATTGATTCATCAACTGGATACATAAGTGTATCAGACACTGCTGATTTCAATGCTGAGCTATTGAGTGTCTACTTCCTGACCTGTGTGGTTAGTGATGGAGAAAGAGTATCTACAGCTCTTCTGAATGTTACAGTGACCGATGTGAACGACAACCCTCCACTGTTCCAGTCAGATCTGTACCCTGTCTCCATTCCTGAGTATAATGTAGATGAGATCGAGGAGGAGGAAGGTCTAAACATTCTTCAAGTTTTGGTCAGTCAATCTCTATGGGAAAGAACATTTCATAGATCAAGTCATGCAAGACTGCTCACATATTAGATAATAATAAGTGACAACTTATGATTTATATAGTGTGTAATTTATGAACAACATCTCTTAAAGTGCTTTTCAGATGTTTTCATTACCCCAGTCATTGGATTCATACAAACAAAATGGATGCACAATCTTCACTCCCTGGGGAGTATTCCTACCATATGGTCCCCATTAGGGTAAAATAGTCAAAAACCGGTTAAAACATAGTGAAAAAATAGCAGAAAACATAGTGAAGAAATAATGACATTTTACTGTTTTCAACTCTGACTATAATTTCATCTATATTTTGATCCAAATCCTTAGCTTGAAAATATGTATTTTCCATTTTTTCCATTAAAGGGATAGTTGAGTTCTGTTGCAGAGGGCGCTACACAAAATAATTTTTTTGTGAGATAATGGAAAACTGAGTGTCAAATTTGAAAGAACATAATATTTAGATTTAGATTGATATCCATAAATATAACGATTTCGTACCACCACAAATATTAGATATTTTGAAAAATTTGAAAAAACCGTTGAAAAAACGAAATAACGGCTTTTAAGACGTATTTCAGCCAGTGCCGATGTTAGCTTTTTGTTGGCATTTTCGTGATGCTTGTATTAAGCATAACCAGCCAGACCAAGTATTGTTATTTTTAATTTAAAAATTAATTAACGGTCACCATGTTTTTTTGAAAGTGGAGCTGTATTGGTATGATCGTATTGGCTAAATTCACACATTTTGGGGTCTAAAATTAACTGTTCATAGCAATTTTTGGTTCTAAAAGGGCACTAGAAATGTCCTAGATAAGAATAAGAGCAATAACCATGCACTTTGAAGGCATTTGCAGTCTGAAAACAGAACTCAACTATCCCTTTAAGAAATAGGGAAAAGTAGTCAACTTTACTAGGAAATACTATAAAAATGATAGAGAAATAGACAGAAGTGCTGTCATTAGAAAACGATTATTCCAGGATCATCATCGTGAGGCAGTTGCCAATTACTTTAGCTCTACTCAGGAACTTTTACAAGCAGTACAGATTAATTAAAAGTTGCATGCTGTCAAATTATTTCTACAACCTTACTTGTCAAACGTGATAAGAATCACTGCCCCCTGATTTTTCATGTGAACAAATTTCATGCCACAAAAATGTTCGGTATTAGGAAGGTCGGTATCTAGTTTAACAGTATTTCTTGATGTGGTGTGTTATGCTTGCAGGCAACAGACGCTGATATCAATGTCATCAATAGGATGTTAACTTACTCCATTGAAAGTGGGAATGAGGAGGGAAAGTTTGACATCAACTCAACCACTGGCATGATCTTCAGGAAGGCTAGCATTGATCGTGAAACAGAAGAGGCAACCTTTGAAATGGTTGTTATGGCAATTGATGGTGGAACACCATCAATGAATAGCACCACGCTTGTGATTATAAGCATTGAGGTATTAAGCATTACCTTTGTTTTTTATTTAATATTGATAATTATTTTATTAATCAATTCATTATATAATTCTTTTTTGAATTATTTTTAAATGTAATTCTTATTGTAGCAAGGGATTTTGCCTGTTTTTAGATTAACCAAACATGAACGATGTTTTTTTTCAAATGCCTGCCCTTCTTTAACCATAACTTATGAAAGTAATGTCTACTAAACTTGTAGGAAATTTAATACCATTTCAGATGATACCAAATATTTCTACTTTACTTCAATTCATTCATGATCATTATTATAAAAAGAGGAGTTTTCTATTGGTTCTTTACGTTTTTTCCCTTCATTTAATGTTTCCCAATGTTTCATGCTCTTCATTGTTCTCCCCAAATTTGTATAGATTAGCCATTTTGAAGGCTTGATTCATGCTGTAAACATTGAAACAGTAAATATTGATGACAAATCTATCTTCTGGAGGAGCAAGGTGTGATTGAAAATACCGGGGCCCTGTTTCATAAAACTTGATATCAATAACAAGTTACAATAACTGTTATAACCTTCTGAAATAGCTGCATCTGATTGGCTTAGAACAATTTTGTCATAGAAATTTAGCATTTGTTATTGTGAACAAGTTTTTATGAAACGGGGCCCTGGTCTGTTTGCATATATGGGACATCGGCATAGCAAGAGTTAATTATCATATTTATTTTTATCTGTAGACTATGCAGGATCCTTGTGGTGACATTTTTACAACAGTTGCCAAATGTCCATGATATGTCAGAATCTAGCAACCACTATATTGGGTTGATGCTACTGGGGAATGTTTAAGAAGGGAGAATTTCTTTTAATCCTTTGTCTTTTTCTGTTGCTCATGTAGGATGTGAACGACAATAATCCAATCTTCTTAACACCCCTGTACAATGCAGAGGTTCGAGAGAATGCTGCTTTCGGAAGTGAGTCTTCTGAAATTATTTACAATAATTATTTAATTCATTAATGTGATTTTTTATTTAATTCTTTTTTTATGTAATTCTTTCTTTTCAAACGCCTGCCCTTCTTTGACCATAACTTACAGTTGAGAGTAACGTCTACTAAATCTAATACCATTTCAGATGATACCAAATATTTATTTTTTTACTTAAATTCATTCATGAACAACATTATTATCATTATTATCATTGTATACCGGTATATGGTGTGATTGCGAAACTGTTTCTCTCTTTTTATTGTGTTCATAAGATTGGTACACGGTTGACTGAAGAAGTAAGAAATATGCATGTGTACAATACGATTGTGAATGTCTCTACATTTTATCAACAAAACCCATTTAGCTAGGGTTTGGTCATAAAATGTTGAATGTTTTCACGTGTTTAACCCAATTTAAAAACTCAATTTGGGTTGATTTACGCAAGGTAATCGGATATCGATTTCATTGCTGGTTCGATAGACAGCAAAAACATGAGTCATTTATGAATTTTATTTCTATACAAGCATAACTTGAAATAATAAGGAATGAAATTGCAATTTCCTTTATTTGCAGCCCAAGTTGCCAACATTACAGCAGTCGATGCGGATGTTGACAGTCTTGCTGTGCTGTACACAATAGAAGAGGCCAGTCCATTCTTAGTGGATCAAGAGGGGCTTATTACATTGAGTGGGACTGTGGATTACGAGATGCAGATGACCTACAATCTTACTGTGACTGCTACAGATAGGGAGGACACCTCACGACAGGGATCCTGCACAGTTATGATAAATATCACGGATGTAAACGATGAGCCTCCGGAGTTTGTAACAACCTCGCCTTCTCCTTTATCAGTCAATGAGAGTATGTATGAAGGAGTTAACTCATAAATTCACCAAGAACCTAATCTAAAGGTTGGAAACGGCACTTTCCCATCTTTTTAAAACTAGTCTGATCCATAGCAGCTTATGATTTTCATCAAAGTAAAATTCATTGCCAGTGTCAAAACCTTCCATGAACCTCGCTTTTTGTCTCTGTGCACCTATCGACTTAACTATGAATACAAAATTTAAAAGAAAGGTGTACGAGAATTATATTTGGGATTTCAAAAGCATAACTTATATCAATCCAATTTGGTCCCAAATTGCGTATTCAAGGCAAACTTACTTGTACATCGTGCTTGAAGCTTCCCTCTCAATGGAAAAGCAATACCATCTGCAGCTACATGTAAAAGTTAATATTCATGCCACCAAAATTACTTGAGGTACTGTTCTCTGATGAGAAGGTGGACTACAATTGCAATTCTGAGATTACTGCTCTTTTAACAATGCAGGATTATTGAGAAAGAATTTCATATCCTCAGGCACTATATTGCAAAGTCTTGTTGTTATCTGGTAAGAGCATATGGTTGACCTGTAATGATTTCATAAAGTTGCCTTTCTTGATGGGGCTTCTAGTCCTTTCTATTTCATTTATATGATACACTATATCTTGCATGTTTAAATCAATTGTAGGATATCGAACAGCAATTGGAAGTATCATCACTATCTAGGCAATAGTAGGACAATCCACCTTCTATCAGCTAGTATTAATCAAATTCTAAGAAATTCATGTGACAAGTACCCCCCCCCCCCCCTCCCCTAGTGCGAAGACCAATCCACCGGTCATTTGTCTTTACAGGTGCTGCATATTGTGAAAGCCTACTGGTATCTGGATCTGATGACTGCCACGTTCTCATCACGCTTCAAGCCAAAGACCCAGACACCAATAAAGACCTACGCTACTCCATCTCAGAGGTCAAAGGTTATGACGAGAACAGCAGGCTGGTGGTAGGTAACTTCTCTGATCAGTTTGGAGTGGACAGTGAAACAGGTGACGTCTTTGTTCGGACGGAACTTGATCGAGAAACAGTTCAGCGCTTTGACGTCACAGTGGATGTGTATGATATGAAAGCAGAGGAAAACAATGCTACCCAGACTGACTCAGGTATGGTATCATTAAACCATGTAGAAAAAGTTCTGGGCATTGTTCATGAAATTGTCATAAGTACAAATTAGCCGCCATCTTATTGAAGTGCATGCTAACTCTGATCCAAGCATTTGAATGGGACGACGGCATTTCGTGAAACGCTGCGCTACATCAGGAAACTTTATTGAGGATCTGTAGATCTACCTTACAATAGAAGATATTGTCTGTTAAGAGACATTGAGGTGTTCACTTGTTAACTATACAAGTTAATACCCTCCTGGCTCCATGCCTGACAATATATGCAATATATATATTTACATTTATGTGTATAACAGGTAAAATGTATCAAATCTATGGGCCCTCAAAAATGTAACAAATAAAACAAAGGTCATATGCATACTCACTTATCTGTGTGGTATAGGATTAGAAAATTTGAAATGCAATATGCTTATAATTCACTTTTAAAAAACCGCTGCATTTTACCATGACATTTGTGACAATTACCCTTTACCAGGACTTTGGATGCGTTTTGAGTGGAAAATTTAAATGCTTTTTTGGGCTGATCACACAGTAATAGAAATAGGCTTGAAGCAAATTACATGTAGGAGCTACATCAATATATGCACTGCATTTTTGTTACAACCTCAAACTCAGATTGTTTCTAACTTCAAACTCATATCATTTCTAACTTCCAACTCAAATCATTTCTAACTTCCAACACAAATCATTTCTAACTTCCAACTCAAATCGTTTCTAACTTCCAACTCAAATTGTTTTTAACTTCCAACTCAAATCATTTCTAACTTCCAACCATGGGCGTAAATCCTTACGTAATACCTATTGTTCAGGGGGGTTGAATGAATAGATCATCCCCCCTGAACAATAGGTATTACGTAAGGATTTACGCCCATGCTTCCAACTCAAATCGTTTTTAATTCCAACTCAAATCATTTCTAATTTCCAACTCAAATCATTTCTAATTTCCAACTCAAATCGTTTCAAACTTCCAGCTGAGCTTGTGATCACTGTGCTTGATGTCAATGACAACGCTCCAGTGTTTAGAGACCTCCCAGATAACTTCACCACTCCAGAGACAGACCAGGTTGGCATGGTCATCTCTGTCAACATCCTAGCAGAAGATAAAGATGCCGAAGAAAACGGTATCGTCATCTATGAGCTACTGGACGATGCTGGGGGCCTTGTGGCTATTGATGAAACCACAGGTTGGTAACCATGCATGTTGTCTACATAACTTCTTTTCATTTATCTCTCTCATTCCATCACCCTTTTGAGTAATTGGCATTTACTTATGGAAATTAAATTTTGTATTTTAACCCTTTGTATGCCACATTAACGATCTCCCTGTACCACATTGTATTTATGAAATACCAAAAGCTTCAGGACAATAAACAAGTTCCAGTGCAAGATTAAAGGGAATGTATCATTATGTGACTGTGTCTTTCCCGTTGCCCTACTCGGGGGCCAATCGGGTACAATACGACTACGGACGACGCGACCACAGCATTTACGTGCGTGCAACATAAGCGAAACTGAAGCGTGAGGAGAACTTCGGTCTGTTTCGTGAACGCTAGCGTGCGCTGACCCAGATAATCAAGTCCATTCGTTTACGTGCAGTTCAGTGTCCAAAAAAGACGTAGATGGAGTTAACCAGTTTTTCTCATGATACACTCCCTTTCATCCATTTGTAAAGCGCTTAGAGACCTTTGTATTAAGCGCTATATAAAAGCTAAATATTATTATTATTATTAATGTATAGAGGTGTTGGAAGTAATCAAGACTGAAAATGGGTATCTGTGCAAAACCAATGTGTTGCACAAAGCAATCCTAATTGGTGCCTATTATTTTGCATTGTGCAAAATTGCACATGTGGCTAAAAGCAACCAATTATCAATAACTAAATCCACACACACATTGCTAAATTGAGAGGGGGAATGCATTAATAGATCCTGTTTTAGGCAATGCTTTCATAGTGCTCATTGCATAGAAGGGATGGCCTGTATGTACTGCTTTAGACGCACTTGGAGAAGGAGAGGTATATGTGTAAATAGACACTGAAGAGGATTGATTTGCAATAATCAAAGCGAAGTGGTACAATAAGAGGAATATTCACTATGAAATCATTTCAGATTGATGTAAAATTCATTATGATTCACTATCCTATAGTATTTGGACTAAAGCACAACAATTTTACCCATATGACTTAGCATGAAATGTATGCATTGTTATAATTTCTATTGAAAATTCCAACCATTTTATTCTTTGAATTGTCTTTTACTTAAAGGCATTCTTACAGTGAAGCAATCCATTGACAAGGAACAATACGATTCTCTGACCATCACTTTCTGTGCCAAGGATCAGGGAGATCCGCCTCTGAACACTACGGTCACACGTCAGATCTTTATCACCGATGTTAATGACAACACACCAGTGTTCAATGAGTCATTTCCAAGTCAAGCCAGCATTCTTGAGGATACCATCATTGGAAGGTTGGTCTTGACGGTGCAAGCAACTGATGAAGACTCCCTCTATGGGGACTTAACATATGACATTACAGCTGGGGTCGGTTTGGAGGATTTTCAAATTGATCCTGATAACGTGAGTATCTTTTCAGATTTCGTACTGTAGTGGACTAATAAGCAAAATAATAGCAACATCTCTCCCATTCAGCATTAAGAAAAGCACCTAGTATACTAGCGAAAAATGAATTATTATCCCCTTGCGACAAAGTCGGGGGGGTGTACTAACGCTAGCTGCTGTCCGTCCGTAGCAAATATGGTTTCCATTTGATAACTTTAGTAATGTTTGATGGATTTTAATGCAATTCGATATGAAGGTACATAATATAAAAACACAGCCTATAAATTTGATTTCAGTGTATGTTTTCATTCAATGATGTAAGTAATGTTGTCGAGAATGTACGTTAAAGGTCAAAGGTAACAGCTCTGTCATTAAATACGCCAAAATTGCTATATATAGGCCATTTGTACCCAGCTAGGGGATGTTACGCTTTGCGTTGAATTGTTTTTGTTTTGTTATTCTTTTCATGGCAATTAAATTAAAGAAAATCATATGTAATAATACAATTTTATATTTGAAGGTTAGATATGACGAATAGTCAATCTCTTCGGAACGTCATGGCTCTATCTCTCTGCATTCTTACCTGGTTCACCAGTACTTTCAGGAATCCGCTCATGAAGGAATACCTCTCTTAACATCTCTACCGCTATCCATACAATACCAAGTAGCCCTGCATAGCACGAAACCAACAGAATACCTCTATCCCATTTCAAACCCAATTAACAGTCCTTTTCATGACTAACCACATGGTGAAATTGAAAACTTATGAATTTGATATTAATTTGTTGTTTATTTTAGGGGGATATCACAGTCCAGAATGAGTTAGATCGTGAAGAGCAATCTCTCTATACTCTGACTGTAGTTGCAAGTGACGGTACCAGACAAGATAATCTAGAGGTGAGACTGAAGTATGATTGGTGAGATATACATGTATGTACAGTCAAACCTGCTTTAGTGACCACCTGTATAGAAAGGCCACATGTCTACAAAACCACATTTTTTGTTTCTCTTGAAAATGGTTTCTTATTGAAACATGTATTTAAGGAACCTGCACATAAAGACCATGCACTTTTCTTGTGTCCCTTAGGTGGTCTTTATAGATAGGTTCACTGTATATACATTAGTTAGCTCTTACAGATACAAAGCTGTGAACGGTCCACAGCTCATCATATTGATTGCTAGGATTGTAAATATTTCACTCCTGGTCATGTTTTAACGATATATTGACCACCCAGTCGAATGAGTTTCTTTTTGCGTCATACTGTATCCAAGCAATTAACCCTGCGTGCAATTGCGCGTACCGATGTTTGTATTGTCTTAACAGCGCACATGCGACGTGGAAGGCTGGATGGTTAAAGACTGCACACAAGAAATATTTTTGCTTTTCAACATTATAGCCTTCGAAGTGGATTGTAGAACAAAGATAATTTAACAAAATTATACTCACAATTTTGAAATACATACAAAATGAATGGAGAGTATCAAGAGAAAGTGTAATACACACACTTCTTATATCTTATACCACTGAACTCGGTGAATACGCGCAGTTACAATTCACTTACACATAAAAATAAACGTTGTCTATTTACGTCAAGTCTGAACGAGCCTGTAAGGGAGAGGGTCGTCGGGTTTCATGTGCAGAAGGCCATAATTCACTGACACCAGTCTTGGTGGAAATACCATTACTGGGCGTACAAGTCTGCACACATCAAACCTGTATGCCTATCAAGAAGATATCCCGCTAGTCTCTCTGAGAGTTTTCGGGTGAGGGAAAAGTAAGGTAATGGCTTTTCCAAATGGGGATGGAAAATACAAAGCATTACATATGGCCTGTTGGTCATAAATTGAAGGTTAATCCTGGTGATTAACAACCCCTGTTATTGGGTATAACACCCAGAATGGTGTCAAATTCCCTTTGCGTCTTTAAAGGGTGGTCAACCCTGATAATAATTTGGTTTTATTAAAATCAGACAAATGAGAAAAAACGGGTCTAGTGAAAGTTTTAGAGAAAAACTGATCACAAATAAGAAACTTATGAATTTTTATAGGTGCAATAAATCAAACATGAAATGGCAACCCTGTGATGTAATGGGCTTGCAAGATACATCACTGCTTCAAACATCAACTTGGTATCAGGGTGGACTTCCCCTTTAACAGTCTGTATGAGGTAACATGTATGATATGTTATACCTCTCTTTTTATGGAATTCAATCAGGTGACGATCACCATTCTTGATGTGAATGATAATCCTCCAGAATTCACAGAGAGCTTCCCGGAAAGTACCACTATTTCGGAGACTGCGGAGCCTGGATCGAGTGTAGCAGCCATCGTTGCTGTTGATGATGATGAGCCAGGAACCAACAACTCTGCTGTCAGATATTCTATGACAGATCTAGATCAGTCAGGTTGGTTATACCTGCTCTTTGTCTGTTTATGTTATTGATTTCTATATTATCTTTCCAAAACAGGTTTGTTACCAGCTCTTTGTTTATTTTGTTTGATTTTTCCATAATCTCTTTGTTTGTTTGTATCTTTGTTTTATTTATTCCTATATAATCCTTTCAAACAGGTTTGTTACCTGCTCTTTGTTTGTTTGTTTGTCTGTATATCATCTTTTCAAAACAGGTTTGTTACCAGCTATTTGTTTATTTTGTTTGATTTTCCATACTCTCTTTGTTTGCTTGTATGGTTATTTTATTGATTTCTTTATCATCTTTTTAAACAGGTTTATTACCAGCTCTGAATTTTCAACTCCCAAACAATACTCCCAAATAATACTTTTTCAGAGCAACCATAAAATGAATGAAATATTTCTGGTCACTTTAACCCTTACTGTACTGGGAGGCCCCCCCCCCCCCCCCCCCTCGACATTTTCGGAGATTGCGCCGCAACCGCTTGGAATTTTGAATTGTCGTTTCATGACTTTTTCCCTCAAGTCTGACGCACATTTTGATACCATTTTTGTCGAAATCGGACATACCTGTCAGGTGTTACATAACAATTAGTATGCGCATGTCATCAAAAATATGCTATAATTGCATATATTCATGTACAAGCAGAAATGTGAATACTATGAATTGATTTCAAATTGCTTTTATATGTTTCTCAAAGTAACTTGATGTATCCCAGAACAAAAAAATACATTAGAAATAAAACAATAGATATAATAAGAAATTTAAAAAAAGAAAATAAATATTTGAAAATCGCATCAAATTTGCATAAATTATCATTATTAATTACATCAATATAACCATTTTGTGTTAGAAAAGAAGTTTCATAGGAATAATGGGTTTCAATTAACATTCAAAAGTGGAGTCTGACAATTTTTGTAATGATTCTAGATCCCTGTATATTTCTAGATTTGATATTCATGTATGCGTATTCATAATTTATGCAAATTAACCTATGCATTTTCAAATATAAAAATAATGTAACCTCATGAATTTGAGATGAAGGAAACATTTATTCAATACATTTTCAACATTCTTCACAAGCCTACAGACAAATATGAAGAGTTTTCTGTAAAATGCATGAAATTAGCATTTTGCATAATTAATTAGGCTATAACAACAAAAATTTGCATCTTAGGGAAAACTAATTATACTATCTTGTTCCTTACGTAAATATCTACAAACATGCAAATTTTCACGCTCATCGGACTTACGAGGTGCTCAAAATAGCCCAGTACAGTAAGGGTTAAATAAAGAGCTCTCAACCAATCAAAAACAAATAATTTTTTTAAGCAGGATATTATACCGGTACTTGACATACCTTCAATTTTGTGACCATTTGTTTTACTCCAATCAGGATTCTTCAAGATCGATTACATGACAGGTGTGGTGACTCTCAACACCACCTCCACCGATGCCCTCACACCTGGTGTCTATGTCCTGGTTGTTGTGGCCTCTGATCTTGGGGATTCCCCTCTGATGACTAAGCCCAGGAACTTCTCGGTGATTGTCACAGACTACAACGATGAAGCACCTGTATTCGTAAAGCCTAAACTGGGAGAAACAGTCTATGTCGATGAGGTAATAAATGATTATCTCTTTAAAAGATTATTATTTTTATTATTATATGCCACAGAAATAATCTCCCTGTGCCAAAATTGTATTTGCTAGATATATACCAACGGCGTCAAGAGTATTTAACTGTTTCTAGTGCGAGAGTAATCTTTTCCGGTATTAACGCATTTGTCATGGAGCTATAATCAAGACTGGAAATTGATAATTTTGCAAAGCAATTGCATTGCACATAGCAATCCTTCTGTCAATTGGTGCCTACTGCTTTGTGGAAAATTGCATGTGTGGCACACGAGAGACCGCTCTGTATACCTGTAACATTGACTAAATAATATGTGATAAAGAAAAATTTGAAAAGAGAAGAGTCGATTTCCAAACAGGGGAGGGGAGGAACTGACGGAGAAGACTAAAAACAGAGAGTTGAAGAACAGCTCAATATCCATGTAAGCAGCATGTTCCTACAGGAGAACCATAGAAAACGATACTGTATCCGCTAATATAATTTATAAAGAAGCACAGAAACAGATTCTAGCGGACTTTAGCAGACTTAAGCGGTGAATGCGCACCGTAATACATTGTGTTGCGTGGCCTATTAAACTCTCTTAAGTACAGATTTGTTTCTACAGAACTAAGAAGGACAGCATCACAAAAAAATTCACCTCTGAAGACGGATACACTGCAATTAGCATTTGCATAAGTGTAATCTGGGAAAAGCCTGGAAAATAGCCTGGAACCCAACGCTATTTGAAATCAATATATTTAGCACCTAGAGAGAGAAAGAGAAAGAAAGATATTTGATATTGAAGTGAGGGAATGATGGTTTTTCATATATATCACTTTAGCAAGATATATATATATCCGAACGAATACATAACATGTGTCAGTAACAGAGTCAAACGTTTAACATGCATGTTCAACGTGTTATATCCTTAATACTGGATAGTATAAAAAAAAATTTTGCCAGAGATAATTTTAACATAAAAATGGTTCTGTAAAGCATTTTTTGGCTTTCAACGTTTAAAAAAAAACAACCTATGGTTGAGAATACTACGTGAGCAATTAACCTAACAAACAAGGAATATAAAAAGTTGTTTAATTTCGTTTTGCAAACTTGTTGTTGCAGAACTACTCGGGACACATTACAACAGCAGAGGCGACTGACGGTGATTTGGGTGATAATGGTGTTGTAACGTTTGCGTTCGACACAGGTCTTGGTGCAACAGATGACTATAAATATTTCACCATTAATGAGACGACTGGTGCAATTGAAATCACTTCCGAAACAGATAGAGAGACCCAAGAAATCTATATTGTAAGTGTTTACACTCTTTTGTAGATTCAACTATGACAAGCCACATTCAAGTTAATGTCACAATATCGGCCAGTAAAATGCATGAGTCTTAAAAAAAAGTCTACCCTGATCTGAAGTTAATTAAAGCTCCATTTTCTCTAAACAAAGTGTTTAATCATTCATGTATGTTTGTCGTGGTCGAGTGGATACGTCGCCGGACTGTCGATCACAAGGTGCGCGGTTCGAGTCCCGCCGCGGCACTAATGTCCTTTGGCAAGACATTGATCTACATTTGCCACACTCAACCCAGGTGATGTAAATGGGTATCTGGCAGGAATTAATTCCTTGAAATGCTGGAGCGCTGTATAAACGGCTGCTAGGCTAAAGCAGGGGTAATAATAAAATGTGCCTCGGAATAGAATTGTCTAGATAGATGGCGCTATAGAAATGCCTATTATTATTATTATTATTATTGTACATCTCTACACAACCCAGGCCTGTATGAAAATGGTAACTTCCTCCATCAGCGAATAAGAAAAATGGAAATTAGAGAGGACCGTGCAAAATATGTCACAGCGTTGCCAATTTGTGTTTTGATTTAATATAAATCCAAAAATTCATAAATTAATTTCTGATTTTTTTTCTTCCGATTTTGCTCAAGCTTTTTTGATCTGTTTCTCTCATTCATCTGCTTGTATTAAATTCTTTACATTACATGTGTTAGAAATGTCTAGTTATTTATTCTTTTTAAAGATTATTATATTAGCCGAAGCTAAACAGTTTGATTGTCCAATTTGGGACTCTCCTTGCTGGGAATGCTGGGGAGTGTTTCAGAAAGACTAAGACCGACTATAAGTTGAACTAAACTATGGCAGGCCTTTCATGCCACTAGTTCCTCTAACCATTCCTGGCATTGGTTTCTCAAGGGACGTACAAATCATGGTCACAAATCTTCAGTATTTATCTTTTTTGATAGTTCATTATTGAAAGAAAAATATTATCTAAAGATCATAATTGAGAGACCAATGGTGAGAGCAACTGGTGGCACAGCCTGCCATAGTTAAGTCCAACTTAAAGTCAATCTTAGTCTTCGTGAAACACCCTCAGGTGTGACCAGCTGTCAATAATTATCTGTTGGTGTCTGATGAACTAGCTGGCTATTGTTGGCAATTACACCATATAATTACAATTATGATAGTTTGTTCATATACAGTGCGTCCCAGAAAAAACGAAACCGAGAAGTATCGATGTTCTATCATTACTTAATCACAACTATAATTAATGAATGATACATATTTGGAAAGCTTAGAGTCTCCTCTTTCATGTGATGCTACTCAGATGATGCATATTTCACGCATGAGTGATTTAAAGCAATTTGAAGGAAGAAAACCAAAAAGACGTTTGGCGGGCGGTATCTGAATTTCGAAGAAAAATTCACATATCTAGAAAGTTGAGTTTCTGCCCTTTCATATGACACCTCAATCAGGAAAAATGAGCGAGGAATGACAAAGTTCTGTTAGTTTAAAGTAGTGCTTGCATTTCCATAATTTTATTAAACGAATTCGTTTTCACTGGCTGCCTGTCGTATCAATAAACGAAATTAACAAAAGACTTAACTCCGTTTCGTTGACAATCAGCCGTAGACTAGAGTCTTCATGCATGGCTGATTGTCAACGAAACGGAGTTAAGTCTTTTGTCAAATCTGCTTTTTGCTACGGCAGGCACCCAGTGAAAACGAATTCGTTTGTTAAAATTATGAAAATGTAAGGGCTACTTTAAACAAACAGAACTTTGTTATTCCTCGCTCATTTTTCCTGATTGAGGTGTCATATGAAAGGGCACGAACTCAACTTTCTAGAAATGTGAATTTTTCTTCGAAATTCAGATACCGCCCGCCAAATGTCTTTTTGGTTTCCTTCTTTCAAATTGCTTTAAATCACTCATGCGTGAAATATGCATCATCTGAGTAGCATCAACTGAAAGAGGAGACTCTAAGCTTTCCAAATATGTATCATTCATTAAATATGGTTGTAATTAAGTAATGATAAAACATCGATACTTTCTCGGTTTCGTTTTTTCTGGGACGCACTGTATAGCGCTTTTCAGGACCGCAGGCCCTCTCAAAGCGCTTTACAGATACAGATATATAAATATATATATATACCACACAATAAATTTAGAAGGGTATATTTCCGCTTTAATGAGTTGATGTGATGCATCTTTTCATTACAGCTTGGAATCATCGGAATGAATGCCAAATCTGACCCAATCCGTTCTTCGCAGGTGACCTTTTATGTTCAGGTCAATGATACAGACGATAATGACCCGGCATACTGGGGAGAGGTAAGGCTCACTGTGTACTCGTCTTATTAACCCATTTCACACAGGAACCTACTGGTTCGTGTTCTAACCTTTTGAGAATGACGGAATTCAGTAGTCAATGGGTTAAATTCAAATACATGTACACATAATTCACACTGAATCTAAAAGTAAGGTGTTCATCTGTCATCGCTAATGACATGGACCAATCTTAAAATGAATCTTTTTAAAATCAAATACAATGGTCTATTAAAATGTAGGAGTTTTGTTGTACAAACAAAACAAATGATGCATGTCTGAATGCATGATCTATCTGCTCTCATTGAATGAGGCAGTGCATGTGCATCTATCTGATACGTAGCCTGATAGATTTTTTTTCTTAAGGCAGATATATACAAACAGCATATACTTGAATGTGAATAGATTATATAATAAACGTGAATAGATTATATAATGAATATGAATAAATTATATAATAAACTCATTTGCATGAATCGTTTGTATGCCGGTTTGTATGCCGGTTTATAGTGATCTGATCCTGAACTAATGGCTGAGTTTGTTAAGGTAGATATATACACACAGCATCAAATTGAATGTGAATAGATTGTATAATGAACATGAATAGATTATATAATGAACTCATTTGCATGAATCGTTTGTATGCTGGTTTACAGCATACTGGTCTTGAGCTGATGGCTTTGTTTGTTAAGATAGATATATACACAAATCATTATATTGCTTATGATAGTTGGCCTCTGCATTTATCTTGATTATTTTTACTTACCTCCATACTTTCAAGTTTTCATTTATGCATTTTTATTTGTGTGTATTTAAGTTGTCACTCTTTATGTAAATCAAGTATATTATTATACAAATAATGAATGGTTATGAGTTCAATAGTGCGAATATGTTCATGAGTTGAAAGATTAACATTCTATTCAACGAGGCGTCAGCCGAGTTGAATAGAATTAACGTTAATCTTTCAACGAATGAACATATTTGCACTATTAAACGAATGAAAAACATTCATTATTTGTTTTATACAACATCGAAGAAGACCTAATCGAACGTTAATCAACAAATTATGCTTTACTCCTTATAAAGATAAATTAAAGTTTGAGTCAAGCCTTCTCGATTACATGCAGATTGCCTTCGCGTCAGATACACGCAGGGATACGCGCACATGCAGCAGAGAGGTACGCAGTCTGTATATAACCAAAAATGCACTGCGCATATAACCAAAAATGCACAACCGTGAGATATACCATCTATTGAATATCATGTGACCAACAATCGTCCAATCAAATGACAAGGATCCACGTAGGTGTTGTATAAATACTATTATTGTTATTTGAATGTTTTATATTTGATTGATCAATAAATGCAGAAACATCTGCAAAAAGAAAATATATATATATATATATAATGAACTAATTTACATGAATTGTTTGTATGCCGGTTTACAGCGTACAGGTCCTGAGGGGCCCCAGGATCCCCCTGACCCAGCGCTGCTATACGTGCAGGAGAACCTAGGAGAAGGGACGTTTGTTGGAACAGTTCCTGAAGCTGTAGATCTTGATAGTGACCTCTACAATCAAATCTACTATTTCATAGTCAGTAAGTCTTGTTGGTATATTGTTTGGTTTCTTTCTTTTTTATGTGGCAAGCCTATTATACTGTACAAACTGTATATACTGTACATGGTCTGTACTTTTCCTTCTTCTTCTACTTGTAATCTGCCAAGTGCTATGCAGGTTATTACGAAGCTACCTATGTGTGGAGATTACCAGCTGTGAAATCAATGCAGGCAAACTAGGGCTTACACCCTACTCTTTGCACAAAAAAAAAAGTATTAACGTTCATAGGGTGTGACTCTTTTAGCCTACATATTGGGACTACAGGTAACGTTCTATCCAAGGAACTGCACTATTGTATAAGAGTACCGGTAGGGGGAAACTCAGGTGTGGTGGTCCACCTGCACGCCCCCAATCAGTTAAACCGGGAGAAGACCTGATGGTTACAGTGATTCATTTCACTTTACGTGGTGAAGCCAAATAGTTAATAATAATAATACATACAATACAAAGCCTATCATTTAGCTAATGATATGAATAGATTAATAAGAGGGACAAGGAATGTGAGCAATTAATGGAACTCTATGTTTATATACAGTTAACAACTAGTTTATCCATACTTGAAAATCTGATGTTTTATTTTGTTTTTCATAACTCAAAGATGTGGATGTACTTGTTGAAATAGGGCCTTTATAAATAACTTTTAAATGTAATTTTTAATGTGTCACATTCACAAGAACACAAATTGGGAAAAATCTATTTTTCACATACATAACAATTACAGAACTTGGGGGGTATTTCACAAAGATCCTAAATTGAACTTATCTCTAAAGTTGGACTCAACAATTATGGAAAGCCATTAGCATCTTTGAAAATATCTTGTAGAAGTTATTTAAAAAGGCATTAAATGTTGATTCAAATGATTCATATTTTCTATTATCAAGGATATTTCATGTTCTTGATGTGGAATTTATGAAAAGTCTAAAATACTTGAATTTTTGCTCTTGAATTTATTTTATTTTAAGGCTACAAGTGGCTCTCCATAAGTCCAACTAACAGTTAAGTTTGACTTAGGATCTTTGTGAAATACCCCCCTGGCAAGGCTAAGAATAATTTAGATGTTAAATGTACATAAATTCCAGTTTGAGATCAGCAGGACATAACATTCTCAAACCTTCATCTCTTGCTCTGTGTAGGTGCAACAAGCGAAGACTACTTCATTTTAGACAAGTATTCTGGTAATCTGACACTTATGAACCCTATTGACCGGGAGGAGAGACCGGAGTTTTCCCTGGTCATCGCGGCAGACAGTGATCCTGATTATGAACCTGATATGAATGCTATTTACGACCCCCTGAAAGAAGACAACTTAGCTAGAGTGACTGTAACGGTGTCTGATGTCAACGATAGCCCTCCAAGGTTTGAGGAGGACAGGTATACAGCAGGTAATAATGCTAAAAAAGATGATGATGATGATGATGGTGATGATGAAGGCGATAATGATGATGGTGATGGTGAAATTATAATAATAACAATCATATCAAAGGTATAATATCATTAATGATAGTAATAATGATGATGGTAATAAAATAATACCAATAATAATAGTGATAATTGTGAAATAATAATATTGAGAATAATAGTGATAATGATAATTATAAAAATAATGATAGTGATAATAGTGATAATAATGACAATAATTATAATAATAATAATAATAATTATAATAATGATGGTAATATGGTATTAATTTTGACAATGATAAAATGGTTATAATAATATTAATAGTAATAATGATAATATAACAAATTGTGAATAATAATGATTATGATGTTAATATTAATAACGATGATGGTAATGGTAATAATAATGACGATAATGAAGATAATAATGATAGTTATGATGAAAGAGTTAATTAACTCATATTTTAAGTGAACTTCATTGTGAGAACACAATTTTGGGGCAATTTTACATCTAACTATATTTCTCCCAACAATATGCATAACTTTTGTTTAAACGATTGCTCACTTTCAATCTCTTGACAGAAGTATCTTCTGGTCCTCATTGCTGGTGCCGTACTTTAACAAGTTAATTCTATTAAAATAAGCATTGAAATATTTATTTTCTTTCAGGCGTGTTGTTCTCAACATCGTTTGGCGTAGAGGTTATCACTGTCCACGCTGTAGACCCTGATCTAGGCGACAATGCTGTTACAGTCTATACTATTCTATCACAAAAATCATATGATGCAGGTAAGCTGTGAATGTCATTGAGGGAATAGTATAAAAATATACATTTACATATATACACTGCCATGAGAGTATATAGTGACGTTGTGGTGACTAGGGTTGTTAGGGCCCTGCAGAAGTGCATAAACACAACAATATGATCTTGAAATGATTAAGTTCCTTTAATAGATTATGTACAATTTTACCTAATTGCATATGACAACATTTAATATTGTTTTATTTTACGTTTTGAAATGGAAATGAGTGAAATGAAATCATGAAAGGACAGAGAAATTTTGTAGACGTTGACATTTACATCCACTTGCCATTCCTCTGTTTGCCCTCTTCCCCCAGGCACATGATGAATGGTTGTTTTGAGTGACAGCAAGCCGTTATATTTCATTATTACCTGGAGGCAAATGTAGTTGTAATAAATATGAAAGAAATAAAAAGTAAAGAGATGGCTTCATTACCTTTTTCTTACTAAGAAATGGTCTTGTGGGAAAATCATGATATTTTAGCCATTATCATCATCATCATCATCATAATCATCATCTCATCACCATCATCACCATCATCATCATCTACACCATTATGGTCATCATCATCATCATCATCATCTCCATCATCTTCATTATCACAATATTAATAATAATAATAATCATCATCATCATCATCATCATCACCATCATCATCATCATCATAACCATCATAGCCATCATCATCACCGCCACCATCATCATTGTCGTCTGCATGGCATTTTCAAGCCAGGGTTTTGATGCATGTTTTTTTAACTTTCAGATGGCATAGAGAAGAGCGCCGAAGTGAACGTCTTTGCAATCAATGGCGGGAAAGTCATTAACAGTGTTACATTCCAAGCAAGTGATGATAGCTACTACATCGTGGAATTGCAAGCTACTGATAATCTAAACCCCAACTTTACAGACAATGCAACTTTATCGGTAAGCTTTATGGTATTTTTCCACATTTCAAAGCTACTTTAACAACCAGACTTGGCCTAGGTTTAACTGAGGAGACTTATTAGCTTTGACTTTTCTTTCTCTATTTTCCCTCTATCTCCTCTCCCTCTATATTTGATCATTTCTATTATTATTCTTACAGTTTATAATCCCAGACTATCCCAGTAGGTGAACATTTTAATTCTAATATAAATATGGAGGAATGATGGCTTAATGATAGAGCAGTGCATGGTCTCTATCTAGGAGGACCAGGGTTTGAAACCAAATTGATGCAGTTAAATTTCCTTCAGTGTTTGGGTAATAATCTTATTTGAAGTCCCTTGGATAGGACTTTTCAGTCAAAACTGTAGGTCCCCCTGTTTCTTACACACCTGCTATATTACTAGTGATAAATGTTTAAGTTAAATATTACAAGATACTATTTCTGTACCTTTTGACAATTGTAAAAAACAGAAAGCTTTGCATGCATGTGCTCTAGATTCACAAAAGTTATAATTGCAGAGTTTCATACCACAAATGAATGAATGTATGAATGAAATAATGGAAGTTTTGTGAAAGTTGCTTCGCCGGCAAAGGTTTTAGTTTGCAATAAAATTGCAGTGTTAGACACTATACTGCAAAAATAAGAGCATTAAAGAGCTGTTAAGATTACAAGTATTTAGTAAATTTTCATATGGCTGACAGAAGGCCATTGGCACATGTACATCCGATAAACAAATACCGGTACACAATTAGTTAAACATGACAGGGATTTTTCTCTTGAACAACTAAAAAAAAGAAAAACGGGTTGTAGCTACCTACTTTCAGTAGTTTTCATATCATACACAGGCATTATATTTAAATCTACAGGGTTTTTAATGCCAACGTTTGTCCTTCTGCATAATACGATAGTGGTCATCTCCGTTCAGTAGAACGATGCAACACACTTTTAGGCCCTTCTGCCAGCCAAGGGACAAAATATACGCTTTTTATATTCAGCCAATTTTAATTTCTCATTAACAGGTGTACTTGATGACTGAAATTGACCAAGTGAGTGCGCTATTTGCAGATGAACCGGTCAATGTGAGAGAAACACAGGATGACTTTATAAGGTAGGCTTCAGAATTGTGTTATTATATCGCATATAACAATCATATTGCAACATCATTGGCCAAAATAATGTAATAATGATGCATTACTTTCATCACCTTAATTTGCATCATTGTCACCATCATCCTCATCACCATTATCCTCATCACCATTATCCTCATCATCATCATCCTCATCATCATCATCCTCCTCATCATAATTATCATCATCCTAACCATCAACATTATCGTCATTCTCATTCAGCCATCTGTTTTCCTTGCATCATTATGACATTTTCAAGGAAGTGTTGGTAATTTTAAAAGAACTTACACTATGCAAAGATAGTAAGATTCATTACATGACTGTTCTGATGATTTTTTTTCTTCGATTCTTAAGAGGAAAGTGGTAAATTTTGACGAATAATATTTAAAGCAATAGAATTGAAGAACTACTGTTTTCTATTCTTGTTTATTTCTTTGTAGACTGCTAGAAGAAATCATGGAGACAGTAGGAGGATATAGTGCCGTCTCTGTCAACATCGATTCCATAGCTTACCAGTTGGATGCAGATGGTCTTGGTATTCCAAACAGGTCAGGCTGATATTTCACCTTTTACTTCTAAAACTGTATGGAGGCACTCGATGTACAGACTTGTGTTATAAATATGATATAAAAAATTGTTAAAGATACTGCAATGTATATGTAGTTAATCCAAAATCCACACCACAAAAAAAACATTCACAACTATTGCAAAACTTGGCTCCCAAATGATAGAATCACATGACGTCATAATTATCTTTGCAGTTAAAAAAAGTTTATTGCCTAGGAAAAACCACTATTCATACATGTTTGTCAAAGTCTATGTGAAAAAATGTACAAGCATAGAAGAGACATACAGTAATTTTAGTCAACAAATTGTACTTTCTTTGATGTGTGGATTCTTTCTTCCCTTCATCTTTTTGAAAATTATTTTACCTTCTAGCATTCCTTTCTATCTGCTTCCCAAAAGCAAGACATTTTTTTGCTGCTTTTGGGATAGCATAAACTGTGCTTCACAAACTGTGCCTTGCAATTCTCTTTTTTTCAGGCCATTCATATACTTATATGTATAAATCTTTTCTACATCTGTATGTTTGAAAACTTCCCTCAAAAACATATATCTCACATTGTTTCACATGTGTTTGTTTCTCTCTTCCAATTTCTTTCTCTCTTTCTCTCTCTCTTTCTCTCTCTCTCTCTCTCTCTTTCTCTCTCTCTCTCTCTTTCTCTCTCTCTCTCTCTCTCTCTTCTCTTTTTCTCTTTCGCTTATCCCTATCCTGTTCTCTCTTATATACATGTACCTGTCACTAGGTTTTGGGCTTTTAAATATCCCACATAACCTAGTTGCTAGAAAAAGAAGCACAGACAATTTTTTTACTATTGTCAACTCTGAATATATTTTCATCACACAACTCTAATCTATTTCTAACCCATCTAACAGAAAGTCATTGAATTTCTTCCTATATCTTCTTTTTTTCAGGACAGAGATGTTGCTTCATGTAGTGGATGATGTCACAAACACAGTCATTTCTCCATCAATAGTACAAGAGTAAGTACAGGTCCATTACATTTGTTTATAAATGGTTGACAATTTGAAAGAATTTACCCAAAAAACATCTTTGTCAATGACTTTTTTAATATGCATTCAGCTTATGTGTTGAGATGTTGTTTTGAAAAAGAGCGAAAAATATATTTAGTCATTCCTCATAATGAATTAAATTTAGGAGGTACATTTGCATTTAAAGGAATGCTGGGAAACTGAGCATTCTTTTCATATAATGGAAACTAGTAATGAGTTATACAGTAGGCTTGCGGCTGCACTCAGTGAGAGAGGGGGAGGGTTGGAGAGTCCTGAAAAGGACTCTCTGTAATCTTTCTTTCTTGAGTGCGTAGTCCTGAAAAGGAATGAGTTCTTTCTTATCAGAGTCCACTATTCAAACATGAAATTGTATATGTAAGTACGCATCGACTGTCAGGCCTCCAAGTGCTTTGTCAACACCTCAGAAAAGATTTGGAAATATTTCTGATGATGAGAACCCATGGTACTGTCATCTCTTTGATGGATTGTATTCAATTTCTAGTTATATGTTGGAAAATTATTCTTATATGATATGTTTCTTCATTTGTTACAGCATTATTGATCATGCATACGGATACACAGAGGAGCTGCTTTCTTACCATCTCTTTGATGTAGAGGTAGATGTGATTTATTGTTTTGGGCATATAGTCCTGGGGGGGGGGTGTTTAACAAAGACTAAGATCGACTTTAAGTTGGACTTAACTACGGCAGGCCATTTATGCCACTGGTTGCTCTCACCATTGGTCTCTCAATTATGATATTTGGATAATATTTTTTCCTTCAATGATGAACTATCAGAAAATGTAAATTCTGTAGATTTGTGACCACAATTTATACTCCCTTCAGAGACCAATGCCAGTAAGCGATAGGATTAAACAGTGGCATGAACGGCCTGCCATACTAAAGTCCAACTTAAATTTGATATTTGTCTTTGTGGAACACTCCCCAGGTCTTGTTTTAACAGTCCTGGCATTTTTGGCTATTCTTATAAACTGTTCCTAAAATGAGAATATGTAAGTATATCTTATATTATCATATGTTTAAAAAAGTGAATGTGAGAGAGTCTGTTGAATATGAACCCCTTAACAAAGTTTGGAAACTCAAGTTTGACTGATTATATCTCTTTTATCATGGGATAGTTATTGCTTTGTATAGTATCATTAGAAAGTATTTTTATTTCCTCAAACTCAAGTTTGATTGATTGTAATTTTTTTGTCGTGGGATAATTATTGCTTTGTTTAGTATCATAAGAATATGTTTATTCCTCTTTGAAATGATAAAAGTTGCAAAATCCACTGGTAAGCATTGGTATTGCTATGCAGTGCTTAACACCGAAGCCCAATATGCTCTTGAAAGAAAGAAGAATGCACAGCCGAACTAGAGTAGTGCATTTTGCAACTTTTCACTTTTGACCTTGCCCCTTATTATGATGATGTTATCAATGAGTGAACAGTCATAACACATATGATATAATTTTAAAGGGGAATACAGTATAAAAACACATTCTAAAGATACTAAATATAGCAATTAATATGCCATATAAAGAGATGTATTCAATCAAACTTGAATTTCCAAACTTTTTTTTGAGGGGCTTATAGTTTGTGAAATAATCTTCGCCCAATGGAGATGAAAAGCCTGAAATAATTATTGAAAAATTAAATTTTACTTGCTTGATGGAAACTTGGTTTGTGAAGAAAAAAACATTGAAATCCAAAAAGTATTTTGTGAGTTACCGGTAATTAAATAAGAGCTACTAAATAACTAAATGGATGGTGTATCCCAAAAAAATGAGGCGTTGAAGGTGTTGAAGTTTTTAAAGCCAATTTATTTGTATACTGGGACCAAGAAAAGTGTGTCTTTTCTTAATTGAATTGGACTATGACTTGATAAATTTCAAAGTTAAATAAATAAATTCCAAAGTTAGATAAAAATAATCTTTTTGTATCAGGATAAACCATATCAAAATTACCACTTATCTCACAAAAAATATTATTAGTGATCCACGTTTGACTGTAGTGTAATTGTTGAACTGTCTTCTAGCACCATATGTTTATTAGGTTCCGAATGGTGAGTATGATTTAGATGTACCCAATCTTCACTACAAATGAGTTGACTGTTCTTTTTTTCTTTTTTGGTCATGTCTGCAGTTTAAAACCAAGCAAGTAGAGGCTGATGTTCTGTCAGCCTTACAGACCGCCAGTTTCTCTCTCGCGTTTTTGATGTTCCTCCTCCTCGTCTTCATCCTAGTGGCTTTTTACTGGATTGTCGCCGGGTAAGTATTGCGCTTTAAGATGACTACTGGTCCTGTGATAAGCATGTAATGAAAGGACAGTCTAATCAGCAGAGGACATTGCGGATTGTAACATTGTGGAATCATGAGAGATAATGACAATTGACCCTACAGCAAATATAATGTCCAACAGTAGATGGCAACATTTCCGCTTCTATAGAGAATGTAATTCATTATTTTATTATACTATTGTTCAGGTTTTCACGAATTAGGCCAAACAAAAATATATAGTGCTCTTAATCCCCTGAACTTGTAACCCTTGGATGAAAAATTATTGTCTTTTATCTTTCTGCATCATCAGGTATAGAAGGCGTATACGAGCATTAGAAGCATTTGAAAAAAATGAAAAGAAGGAAGCCCCTGCACCCGGTACTAACAAGTATGCAGATAACAAGTAAGAAGATCTTTATATCAATCTGTAGGCAAATATCTGGTATGTGATCGTTTGGTGTCCTGTAGGTCATAAAGGATTTTAAAGTTTTACAAAGAGTTGATATCAATTGCAACTATGTACATAAGAGATAGGAGTCTGCAAACTTGTGATTGAATTGAATCAATCGTAACTCTTTGTATGATGGGGCCCTGAACATTAATTGAAATTAAATGTGTCTTTTTGCTGCATATCTGGGCCTTGTTTCATAAAACTTGTTATCAATATTAAATAAGTTACAATAATGACTGTTATAAGCTGCTGAAATCGTGGCTGCTGATTGGCCATGAGCTGATTTGTCGTATAATTTTAGCATTTGTTATTGATAACAAGTTTTTGAAACATGGCCCTGGTTTGATTAAAGCTCTAGTAGGGCTATCACCTTAATAGAATGATCAGATGGTAAAATCTGAAATGGGATCTGTGGCGTACGGGATAGAGAAAACTGAACTAGCTATTTTATAAACCGTGAAACTTGTACCGAAAGTTTACTGAAGGGAGAAAGTGGCCTTTACAGACAGGTGGTCTTTATATACTTAGGCTTCCTTTAACAATGAGAAACAATGTTTCAGAGTAAAACCAAAATATATGATCATTATAGGTGGTCTTTCTATACAGACAATGGCTAGAGCCCGTTCAATGCCATAATGCAAACCATTTTTACATGTCCATGGTCGGTTAAACGCTTTGAATTGCATTGTTTAAAGGGATCCAGTAACTTTGTCTCAGATTCTGAAACAAAATTCTGGATTTAGCTCATGCTGCAATGATAATTATAAACCTTTAGGTCATTTAGGAACCCCATGACTTGTACAAGCCGATCACCTGTCTTATTATCAAGATATCTATGATTGGAATTACAAATTTTGAAAACCGTTTGCCAAACGGTTTTCGTAACACTACAGTCTATTGGGGAAAACGAGTATGGTAAAACCGGTCACTCAAAGATTTTTACTTTTTTGAGGCACTTCTTGATCATTTTGAAGCGCAATTTTTTTAGGACTTCGATATTACACCATATCACATACACTGATAACAAGTAGGGCCGTGTATCTCAGATTTAACATGGTTAAACGATCCTCTGAAGTACCTGGTAATATAAAGTTCCAACTATGCCATGGCATTGGAATTCCATTGAATTTGCTTTGGATTCTTCCTCAATGTTGATATTGGTAGGGCTTTGTTTTTCAATCAGTGATTTTTCATAATGTTTATGTCATGATCATACTTGTTCTTTGTTTTCTTCCTTCATTTGTGAAAATGTATCAATAAGCGAAATGAAATGGAAATAATGCCATTTAAAAGAAAATTGTCATAACTATAACTAATGTATTCAGCATGAATTATAGAGCTAATTCTTCATGTCTACTATAAAGTCCTTTCATATTCTGCTAGTTTGCTATCAGATTGATGTTGATGTAGAAGAAAAATCTTTTTTAACACATATTGTAAACTAATGAAATTTGCATCCAAGTGAAATTCATAATTTTTTTTTTTACTCAACCAGAAACCCTATATACAATCCCAAGGCTACTGAGGTTAAGGAGCCACTTTACAGTGATGTGTAAGTACATTTAAACAAAAATTATATGCCTTCTTAATATAATGTAGCTGGATGTATAGTTCCCAACAAGACTGGAAGATGTACATTGTACGTCCACTACATGGCGAACAACAGTGAGAAGGGTTCTGTATTTAATAGGACAATTCTTATTTTCATGAAAACATCGTACTTCAGTAATGCAGTTTTATTATTATTATTTATTTGGCAAAAACAAAAAAAATCATTGAATACAAAACAGAGTACATTTGGAATTGCAGAATACTCATGTATAAATTCTGTTGTTGTTGAACAGATGAGAGGAGAAGAAAACTAGATACAAAATACACAACTTTTTATACCGACTTTCCTTTTGTTACCAATCTGTTATCATTATTTAATTATTTATGTATGGATAATATACATGGTCTCCATTTTACATATTCAATCTTTCCGGGGATTATTTTTGTTTAGAAGTCTTTAATTTTTTTTTAAATTTCATCCAATGCTTTCATTGAATGTGCAGAAATAGAAACAAATGCTGGGTTTATTCCCTCTAGATGTTTCAGTAAAAACATCAATTTTAAATGTATATATTCATCCTTTATGGGGGAGGGATGATGTTTTAAGAACCCTTTTATTATTATTTGATTAAATGCTTTCAAGTGAATGTGCAGGGATGAAGCAAAATTGAAACAATATGCAACTGTATCATGCTGATGTATATTTTTTGTTCTACATATTTATCAATCGAAACCCCCATTTTACATGTTCATCTTTTTGACAAGGGGGGGGGGGGTAGGTTCTTTTAAGAACTCCTTTGTTATTTATTGATATTCTTTTTCTTCTTCTTCATCTTCTTCTTCTTATTCTTATTCTTTTTCTTCCATCATTTGCTTATATTGAATGTGCAGGGATGAAGCAGGCAATGAAGCTGAGGAAAGTCCCAGACCCAAAGAAGAAGAATTCCAAGAGGTGGAAATCGACTTCGATGCGGAACCCAACAATGAAACCATCGGAGAAGACAATAACAAACTTCTTGACGACGTCCTAGATATATACGAGAAAAAGGCTGGTGTGAACCTCGCCTTTGATCCTGGAGAATCAAACCAAAATATCTACATGTCTGATGTATAACAACTTTTAATAATTTTCTTTGGACCCCATTAGAAATCAGCTAATGAATCGACTCTCATGGGTTATCATGTGAACATGCATGTATCTTTTTCATTGTGCACCTGTCATGTAGGAGTGGACTGTATGAAATCACATTAACCTGTTGACTACTGAATTCTCTGATCTCCATAGCCTTAATGCAGGGATCACCCGATCCCTGTAGGCAATGGGTCAATTACCTTAGTATCCCATTCTGGAAATCGCCTGTGATTTAAAAAAAAAAAATATTGATAATAACAATGACTGGCTCATTTTGGGGTAATACAAAACTGTTTGGGTTATAATTTATTGCTCTTGATATATCCATATTGCCCTATGAACTTTCCTGGGCTATACTAGTGTACTCTCATAGATTGCCATTCAAAGCCAGTCAATATGATGTAAATGTAAATGTACAACTTCTTGATGGCAAATCAAATCTTCTCGTAAGAAGTCATTGGTGCTCTAATTTTAATCTAATTTGCCTTAACCTGTTGATTGCTGAATTTTCTCATTCTTATAGCCTTCCCATATTTGGATAAGTTATAGCAAAAGGTTGAATTTGTTTTTACATGATTTAAGATATTGGGTGATATTCAGAAAAACAATGTTATCTTCTACATTGGTAATACAATTTCATAATTGTCATAACAAATCAAAATTAGGACAAATCATGGTTAATTGTCCTCGCAAAGCTGGCTGCATTCACATAAAATTGAAAGAGACTTCTACATGTGCAAGCACCCAGTGGTATTATTTTCAAGGATTTATAGCATTTTAATTTTTTAATGATAATAACCATCATTTTACATACGATAACAAATAATACCGTTTTATGAATATGGCCCCAGAATGTTCGTTCGTTCATTTATTTATTTTATTTTCATTAAAAACACAGCAAATGCAAATAAATTTCAAATGAAATAGGAGAACAAAGGAAAAGCCCACGGTGGCCTTGTTTAAAAAAGTTCTCCCGAATATTATAATTTATATTACTGAGTATGTATTAGTTAAAGATATCAGAAAATACACTACTTGTATTGTTCAAAGACATAAATGATATGGCTGACGATGAAAGATAGAAGAACTGATGATAAAAATCCAATAAATGTGTGACTAGACCACATGTATTTCCATATATTTGTAGCTTTTTATAATTGTCACTTTATTGTAAAGTAATTGTGTCATGAAATAGCTTGCATTTTCAACTCATTTTCAAGTAGCTTCACTTAGGATAATGATAGACTATCAAAGATATGTCATTTGTTTTAGCATATATGCATCCTTCTTCAAATTACATTGTAAAAAACAATTTGTAGTTATTTTCAGACAAATTCTGCTATTTTGTTTATTAAAAAATACTTTGACAGTATGATTTTTGCAGTAAGAGTCTACATGTACTTTTAAATACAAGTGTTCTACCATAAATTTTGATTATTTCCCTAAAAATAACCTTCCTTAAATTTGGTAAATATAATGAAAAATTATCCATTATGGTATATTTGATACACTTAAAGCTATACTGTACTGGAAGCACTACTGCAAAGCAGAGCCATATATACAAAGAGTTTGGCCAACCTCGTTCGAGTATGACACAATATGGCGACTACTAGCTCTTTTTGTTATATTAAGGACGATTTAAGTAAAAATCAAAATTTAACGTGTGTTTACTATATTTAGCCAACAGATTGCAATTGTCATACATATACCTGCTACAGTCTTTGGTCATATAATGTGCTATGATTCTATGTTATATGATGGTTATGATGTTCTTGTTACAAATGGCATGAAAATGGATTCATTTTTGTTTCTAGCTCTGTACTCTAGATTTGGTTATTGAAGGTCATGATTAAAGCCATTCATTCTTTAAATGCTTTCTGTCTTGAGACAGAAGGGCATCAGCATATTAGGTATTTTTTCCCCAAGTGCCTCATCACAACCTACATGTAATATTTTTCACTTGTTACTTAAGTACAGTCAGTACCACATTATTAGTTGTTGCTAGTTTAGAAAAGTTTCTAGTTTGAATAACTTTGTTTCGAAACAAATATATGTACATGAAAACTTTAAGAGTATGAATTGTCTGCTTGGAATCCTTGTTCAGATATGACACCGCAATACCGCAGAGGTTTTTTTTATGACGTTACATGAAATACGCTTCACAATTCTTTATCTTATAACACATAGCTTAGTAAATAGTTGCGTAGGACTTTTGTTGCACGCAGTTGCCATTAATTCACAAAAGTGTTTAAAAAGCCCTCTGTTTTACTGCGTCATATCTGAGCGAACCGTAATTTAAGCCTTGAAATAAGATAACTCATATTAATGTTTATTCAGAAAACTGTTAATACTTGTAAAGAGAGGATCCAATTACACGTACCTTAAATCTCTAAAAAGACAAGGAAATATAGGTGTTTTTTTTTAAGGGGATGGGAATTCAAGTCCAATACATTAAATCTACATGTATGATCCCCCTTTCCTCTGATTCGTCTCTGTCAAGTACTATACTGTAGTTATGGTTTCGTCAATGTATTCCGAGTAAGGTTTTATTGTTGTAGTTATGTATTGCATAGTTCTAAACTGTACATGCATTAATGAAATCATTGTCGAGAATCCTTTTAACCATCAGCATTTGTCTTTTATGTGGTAATTATGAGTAACGTGTATTTACATTCAAAATGTTTCACATGAAATTGTGTGCCTCAGAGTCTTTATGAAAGTGATCTTAGAATTTGTAGAATTTATATTTCGTTTTTGCCAAAATGTCAATGACAGCAGTTGTAAATAGTACTAAAATATGAATAAACTAACTATATTAAAATGCGATATTTACCACAAAGAAAATCTCTTGTAAACTACATCTGCAAGCTTGCCAGGGGTTTACTGACATAGCGACACACACTGTCTATAATGTACTACCCCATTCACATTGCCGAACCAACCTCAGACTGAATCCAAACCAAATAAAAAATTTGCCGAAGGGGTAATGTAATTATTTTGGTCAGTCTGGTGTTGGTATGTTGGTGTGACTCAGGTATAATTCTATGCATGGAAATGCTTTAATAATGTGACATATTAGTTATTACTATTAATTGGAAATTCCTGACAAGGGGCATTGTGGAGAAGCATATGAATTGTATTACATCTGTAAACTGATAAACTTTATTGCTAGAGTGTGGGGGAAATGTGCTGTTTACATTTAGACATGCGATCAAAGAGTAAAAGATATATTAAACAATCAACAAAGGGATAAGGATTATCAATCGTTAAAAATATTTGTTTATTGAAATAAACCATGTCTTCATAATGCTTGTGTTAATTGATACCATACAGAGAAATAAAAGCTTGGTGGAAAAGAAAACGGTCTGATTTAATCAGTTCTTTACTACCTTTCCCAAAACGTTTGTATTGAGCAATTTAAAGTACTTGAATTAAACAGTTTCAAACCAATAATGCCTCCACACCCCCCCCCCCCCGTCCCCCCCCACAAAAAAATCATCATGTTCACATAAATCTGTAATAACAAGTACATAATTCAGTCACATTTAAACTACCATAATACATGCATAAAAAACAAAGGAATGATTACAATAAAGTAAGAAAGACATTTATGCACTTGTACAGGCGCGTACGCAGGATTTTTTTTCGAGGTGGGGGAAGGGGGAGTTTAAAATGTGAAAATCACGCCGCAAAATTTCGTAACGACTCAGCCAGCCGCTGAATAAGGGGGGGGGGGGGGGGGGGGGGGGGCGGGATAAGAGCACTTTTTTGTGTGTGTCCCAAAATTTTGCCGAACGATATTTCGTTTCGTTGGGGGGGGGGGGGGTCCTCCAAAACACACACAAAACTGCGCTTGTATACATTTTACTTCAGAAAAGAACTTTTTAATTAAAAATGATTCATACATGTACATAAGAACAACATGTTCCATATACGAGAAAGCCAACCGCTCACTTTACCCTATGCAATATTATATCTCGGCACATACCTTGTTTGTTTTTTTTACAAAGGAATATAACAATAGATTCTTTGATAACTTTTTATGTAAAGCGCTGTGAAACAACAGTTAGTTCGTAAGAGCGCTATAGAAATGACTTTATTGTATTGTATTGTATAACAGCTGCACACATAAAATATAGAAAATAAAATTTACACCATTCGTACATAGCATTTCAATGAAAATCGGTTCAAAGTGAACCGATTTTCTTCTAATGCTTGATTATACTGGTCAGTACGACCAAAATCATTTTACAATCATCAAAATGTATTATTTCCCAGGAACATTAAGACTAACAAATTTTGTACATGATAGAATGATGATAAAACTATATATATGTACCGTTCATATAAAAAATAGAAGAATGTATTGTTTATCAGAGGTTTTGATCAAAATGCATGAAAAATCTTGCTAGTTCTTGGTTGCAATTATCAATATACAAAGATAGAGTGAACATCCAATACTACTCTATAGTTGAAGAAAAAAAAATCAATTCATTACTTACAATTCTTCATCTAACAAATTGCATTTTGTTCATTAAAACTTGACAACTGACACAAATTAAGAACAGATTCACAAATATAATGGCCCGAATTCACAAAGCAAGGTTTGAGCTCAGACCAAGGTTTGAGGTCAAACCTCCTTTTGTTTCGCCAAACCTTCTTTTGTTATTTACAAACCTGGTTTGTAAATAACAAAAGGAGGTTTGGCGAGACAAAAGGAGGTTTGAGCTCAAACCCGGTCTGAGCTCAAACCTTGCTTTGTGAATTCGGGCCAATAAGTATACTACAAAAACAACAACAGCCCTCTTACCAACAAATTATATACGACACCAAATATGGGGGTAAAATTAAACGACAAGTCCACTCCAAAAATAACCTACTTTCAATAGAAGCTGACAACTCAGACAAACCAATCAACAAAAGTTTGAGTAAAATCGGATAACTAATAAGAAAGTTATGAATTTTTGAAAAAGTATGTAAAACTATGGAATATTGAAAAGCACAAGACAAATTTGGAACTCACTCATCAGTCTGTGACGTAATGTCCTCACTATCCACCAAGGCTCAAAATACACGGGAGCGGTGGGCGATTCGCCCCCGTGAGCTACACAATCGCTTCCGTCAGAGTGCTTACGGGGGCGATTGCAAAATTAAAAATCGCCCCCGTGGAATTATAAAATAAAGATTATCTTTTTGTTATAACTTTCACACAATATTGAGTTTCAACTTTCAATGATATGGAACTATGGAAGTTATATTTTAATAGCGTGCAGGATTTCTTGCTCGAATTTTTCGGTGTCTAGAGGCTGCCATATTGTAAAGAAATAAACGTGTTTTTTTTTTGCCGCAAGATTGCTCTATATTTCCCATCTCAAAGTCTATATATGGGTATTACGGATACAAACAACGGAAGCTCGCAGTGCACTGCAGCAAATCATGAATCCTCTGAAATCTGGTGATTCCAAAAGACCAGCAAATAATGAACCTCGACCAGTAAATCAAACGAAAGCTAAAATTTGTATTAAAAGGAAACGTGTTGGCATGGATGCGAATGTATACGGGCTTGGACCAGAAATTTCGTACAGAGGGAGGAGATCTGACCATTAGCTGCATGTTATAACTTGTAAAGTTGTAAGAGGAAAATAATTCCGACTATTAATGATAATGATGAAATAGCAAAGAATTTAGGAGTATCATGGGTACCAATTCAATGGAAATTTGTATTAAAAAAAGAGCCCCCGTCAGTACTAAAAGAGTCCCCGTGAGAAGGCTCACGGGGGCTCTTTTTTTTGGAAAATCCCCGTGGACAAAAAAAATAATTTAAGCCCTGCTATCCACTAATTATTTTCTTTATATTGATAATATAAATTTCCTATTTTCCCCCTATGAATCTTATTTCTTCACACCAGAATCCAGGTTAGATTGATAGTAATATGTTTTAGTGTGTTGATGCACTAATATACAGAGTGAGTCAGAAAAAATGTCCCACTTTTTAAAAGTTGTATTGTTTGAAGTGAATATTTAATCGTGGGTTTCATGATATGTCTTGATAGAGTTATCCTCCCAGTACATTTAGGTAACATTTTCATTTGAATCTCTGCATGAATGACTGAACATCAGACATTCTTTATAAGACTGCCAGATCTCACTTGCGCCAAGTTGCTAGGTGAGGAATAAAAAAGTGTTTTGAACAAAGGCTGCCAGACAGACAAAAAAGCAACAACACACACACGCACACACACATTCAAATACACAAACCCGCACTCTTGAAAACCATTTACTCTTTGATGCTTATAATTTCAGGTGCTTTAGGTGATGAAGAACAGACTAGAAGCTGGAATTAATTATTAAGTATAGCATAACAGTGCTATAGTTGTGTGTAAATTGCCATATGAAAAATTATCAGAAGAGCTTGGGGTGTCCAAACAATGATGCATCCCGATGTCTACTCTCGCTTGTTGATCATGATCTCGTAGGGTACCAGAAGCCTTCCTGCATTAGCCTTGGTGATCATGTTGGTCAGACTCTCACTTTCCTTGCCAGGAACCTGCAGAGGCAACATGGAATTGGAACAGAAGATGGAGAATAATCAATGAACGACACAGCTAGAACGACAGCTTTGTAGTCAGTTACTACAGGTTATCTTTCTTCATAACGGTGGTTGCAATGATGACCTCGTGTTATTAGCCTTAAGCTCAACAAGTTAGCAAATACGTCTACTACTTCTACTATTTATTACCTACTACAAGGAGATATTGGAAAACAGAATTTGGAGCAAAAAGAATGAATGTATTATAGTTTGAGGTTCCTTATGCCGTCCAGCTAACAAACTTACGCTTGCATGATATTTTTTTGGATATGGAATGAGTGATCGAAATACAAATACTGAAAAGTTTCAAACAAAGTAATGATCTTTTTGCATTTAAAGAGAAATGTGCCCTTTTTCTGCTGTCTATGTCTTTTGGGGAAAATTCACAATGCATGCTGACCAAAATTGCGAATATTGCTAATTAATCTAAGTTTCAAAAGCAAACATAAAAGTGGTCAAGAGTCGGAGGTTATAAGGTCACCTTGCTGAAGGTGTAGTTCTGCATGAACCAGGTGAAGATAAGGAAGAGAATAGCCTTGCCAACGGCTTCACCCAGACAGCCACGACGGCCAGCTCCAAATGGAAGGAAGCTGGGAGGATGATCACGCACTGTGCCATTTTCAGCAAGGAAATGCTCTGGAGAAAAAAGATAAAAAAGAATGAATGATTTCTGGAATTGCATTTCTACCATTTTAAAATAACAAACTAACTGCTTACAGCACTCTCTAATGAAGAATGAAAAAGAAACCTGATTGAGAGGGAAGGGGAGGGGGCAGAGTAGCTGCTGTTAAAGTACATTAAAGGTCATGGTATGGAAGTGAATTGATACACGTGTACATATCGTGGTTGTAGAAGAGAATGGGGAATGTCCCTGGCCGATGCTAAGGCAAAATGTCTTGGCAGTTCAAGAAGCCTTTCCATCCTGGAGTGTCAAAGTGTGGTGTGTGGTGGTAGGGAAGGGAGAGAAGGGGAGTTTTTAGGACCTACCTGGGCAGAAGTTCTCTGGATCTTTCCACTCTCGAGGATCAAAGTGCATGGAGTAAACATTCATTATGACCGTTGTACCTTTAGGGATGACATGACCCCCTGTGATCAAGAGAAAGATTAAGAAAAATTCATGAATCAAGTGATTGATTGGTAAATTGACTACTACTACTACTACTACTACCCCTACTCCTACTCCCACTCACACTCCCACTCCGACTCCGACTCTGACTCCCACTCCCACTCCGACTCCCACTCCCACTCCCACTCACACTCCCACTCCCACTCCCACTCCTACTCCTACTCCGACTCCGACTCCCATTCCCACTCCCATTCCCACTGATTGTCTAGTCTGTTCAGTTAGTTGTTTGACTTCACTTGTATTTGAAAAAACGAACAGTCCTTTAAGAAAAAATGAAATACCGGTACAGTACTCACTCAAGGTAGTATCACACGTAGTAGCATGTGGGAGAAGGACAGGTGCTATGGAAGCATAACGCAACACCTCATATAGCGTGGCTTCGGCGTACGGCACGCTCCTGCGATCTTCGATGACGGGGATGCGGTCACGTCCGATCACATCGTCAATTTCCTTCCTGACCCGATCTGCGATCTCAGGGTGTTCGGTCATTAACGCCAACGCCCAGTAGATAGTTTCTGTTGAGGTTTGGATACTAGCTGAAGGGAAAAGTCCAAATCGGAAACCAGCCCTTTAAGAAAAGATACTACGACTGCTGCTGCTACTACTTCTACTACTAGTAATAATAGCAATATGATTTTAAATACACACGGTAGCCTCACCAGAATTTAAACTTTTCTTCCTGAGGTTCCTGTAATTCACGAATTCATTGTGATTGTCTCCGTCAATGTCGTCTCAATAACATTCCGTACATGTTTATTCCCTTTGGTCTCATCATGGTCGCCGGCAAAAAGCCGGTAGAGAATCAAGATAGTGATTTTACACATGTTAATCTACATGCGCAGAAGATAATTACTCGCCTAAATCATGGAAAATAGATGTGCAGTTCTGGCTTGTAATCGGAAATTGTTGTTCCGTGTACTGTACATGTATTTTTTTTTTGAAAGACATGTTGATATTACCAGAAAGAGGTTATTTTTGGATTTTTTGGTTGTGATTTAAAATCCCGTTTCCCCCTATTTCCTCATAATATTCCAGAGTTACAACGCACAGGGCCGATACAGATCATGGCCTTCTAATTGTTTTATAAGATCATAGGTGTGTGCGAAAGTTTGCGAATCAGTAATAATACATTTCATATCACCCAAATCGTCTGCTTTTCAACTTTGCTGCTCCCCATTGGGGATGCTTTTATTTAAGACACACTCTTACAGAGCACACCATCCAAAAAAAACCCAAGAGAGGGAAACTGCTCCTTTGTCAATGACCAAAAATGCTAAAGCAGTCGTTATTGTTAAAACAGCTGAATGTTATCATTAAGATGCACATAATCTGAAGGCGGCGACTATGATTGGATCAAAGAAAGAATCACGTTGAATGTCCACCCGTAATAGGTCCATGCCTACAGGAACCGGGTGGTTCATATATTAAGTCAATGCAGCAATTGAAGGACCAAGTGGTACAAGAGTTAAAGAGTACATCAACTAAAACGACAACAACATCCATTACAAAACTTAGCGATTTAATGACCCACAATTCAATGGGATATCCACTCACTTGGTTGGTTAAAAAAAGGAGAAAAAGAATCACCGAAGGTTCTGAATTGAGAGGAAAGCGTAATACATAAAGACTATCATGCATGGCAATCATTGAGCACACTTTGATCACACTTACCACCGAACATATCGATAATAGTCCAGAGGAGATGTTCATCACTTAGTTTCTCCATGTTGTTATCCTCTGCCATGGCTTTCTCTTGTGCATTCAGAAACATATGAAAGATATCGGTCACTTCACCTGCAATATAAAATAAATTGGAAGTTATTATTTATTGTCCAATGGAGCAGGATTTCTCGTAGGGGAGCAAGGGGAGACACCATTCTTTGCATCTAAGTCAAGTAAGTGTTTGTCCATTCAGAAATTTGTTTTTCATTGGAAGAAATTTACAGAGATCAATTTACAAAAAAAGAAATAATCATAATCATAGACATTTACAGTAATGATAAACTAATTCATTACAGCTTAATTAAGTTGGATAATTAGGTACTTGAAATACGTTTTTGTACGATGAAGATGCCGACAGAGCAAGAGAGTTGAAGAGGACCAAAACGGGCCACAAAGTATTGGACTCACACTTCGCTGTCAACAGCTAGACTAAACATGAGAAAATATTTCTGCCTAAATCTCTTACGATGTATAAATATTTAATAAAAATGTAGCCCTTCGGTATCTTCAAATATGTGACCCTGATGTTTATTATGGAAAGAAATTCTTTAAAATGACTGATGAAATCACTGAGGTATCGGAGGGGCAATGCATTATGGGAATGTATATTGCTATATGTGGTAGCGAGAATTGAGATGAGGATTACCTTGTATATGCGTATCTTTATGATCTCCTATCTGCTCCATGAAGAACTTCTTATTTTTAATAGTTTCACGGATGATATCACGCTTTTTGTAAGGTACATACCGCAGAATGGAGAATACATCCTCAGGGAGTCCTAGGCCTATGTTTTGGCCCAACTCGTCAATCAGCTTCATAGACTGCAGGACTTTAGGGTCATGCATGTCAAACCTAATAGACAATTTAAGAAGAGAAAAGAAACCAAATGTAAGAGAGCGACTGGACAATGGGCAGAGGGAAGATAAACTAGATGGAACTTCGAACTGTCGAAAATGATTCCTCCACCATAGAGCGATTTTACAAACCAAAACGAGCAATTTTTAAAAATTCAAGTTTGATTGTAATCAATTAACAGGTTCTCAGAATATCGTGATTACAAGCTTTTTTTCATATACATGTACGACCCTTTGATCTTTGACCTCATGACCCTAAAATCTAATCAGTCCACTGGCTCTGCAAGATACATACATGTCCTGAGTTTGATAATAGTCCATCTGTCGGTTCTAATGATAATGTGATCACATGCTATTTTCGCATACATAATGAGCCCCATGACCTTTGACTTTCAACCTCATGACCCCCAAATCTAATCAGTTCATTGACTCTGCAAGATACACACATGTCTTGATTTTGATGGCAATTAATCCATCCATCGGTTCTAATGATAATGTGATCACGAGCTATTTTGGCATACATAATGAGCCCTATATGACCCTTTGATCTTTAAACTCGTGACCCGAAATCTAATCAGCTCATTTCTTCTGCAAAATACATACATGGCCCAGGTTTGGCGGAATTCCATTTATCGGTTCTTGAGATAACGCGATCACAAGCTATTTTTGCATACATAATGAGCCCTGTGAACTTTGACCTTGTGACGCCAAAATCTAATAATTTCATTAATAATAATAATAATAATATTTAATTTGTATATAGCGCTTAATACAAATGTCTCTGGCTCTGCAATATACATACATAACACAAGTTTGGTGGGAATCCATTTATCGGTTCTTGAGATAATGCGATCACAAGAACGGGACGACTTACGGACAATCAGACGGACAACCCAAAAACATAACGCCTCCAGCTACTTTGAAGCGGAGGCATAAGAATAACAAGTCAACGCAAAGCGTAGCATCCCACAAATGGCTTATATACGTCAGAACAAGTTACCTCCATTAGACTATACTATTACATATAGGCAAGGAAGTTAACCACATTTTCGCATAGTATAATTAGGTATTTTTAAAGCATATTTAATGAGCTATGACCTTTCACCTTTGACCTTTCACCTACATACTCCTTTGGCAAGACATTGATCTACATTTTCCACACTCAACCCAGGTGAGCTAGTAAATGGGTAGCTGGTAGGATTATTCCTTGAAATGGACCGTGCGCTGATAAGGCTGCCGGAGCTAAAGCTAGAGTAATAAAGTCCAAAGCTCTTTGGAAGCGCATAGAGATGTTATTTCATAATCCAAAATAGAACTTACGCTGTGTTTTGATACCATGTACCTTCATATCAAATTTCATTAAAATCCGTCAAACATTAATTAATTAGTTATCGAACGGAAACCAGATTTGTATTTTTCGCATATTTAATGAGCTATTACCTTTGACCTACATTCTCTGAAATCGAACTTAGGCTGTATTTTGATACCATGTACTTTCATATGAAATTTCATTAAAATTCGTCAAACATTCATAAAGTTATCGATAGGAAACCAGATTCGCAATATTTAATGAGCTTTGACCTTTGACTAACAAAATGTGTTTTGATACCATGTACCTTCATATCAAATTTCATTAAAATCCGTCAAACATTACTAAAGTTATCGAATGGCGGCCGGAAACCAGATTCGCAATATTTAATGACCTTTGACCTTTGACCTACAAAATCCAAAATAGAACTTACGCTGTGTTTTGATACCATGTACCTTCATATCAAATTGCATTACAATCCGTCAAACATTAATTAATTAGTTATCGAACGGAAACCAGATTTGTATTTTTTCGCATATTTAATGAGCTATTACCTTTGACCTACATTCTCTGAAATCGAACTTAGGCTGTATTTTGATACCATGTACTTTCATATGAAATTTCATTAAAATTCGTCAAACATTACTAAAGTTATCGATAGGAAACATGATTTGTTACAGAAGGACGGACGGCAGCGTTACTCATCTCCGGCTTCGTCGGCGAGGGGATACCCTAGTAAAAAATAAATAGGAAAAAAATAGAAAAAAAATAGGGAAAAAATAAATGCAAAAATATATTTTTTTCCTATTTTTCTCATCCCCAAAAAAGCTATTTAATTGCTATAGTTTTGGAACAAAAAATAGGAAAAAAATAAAGCCACAAATAGTTTTGAAATATATTTTTTTCCTATTTTTCTCATCCCCAAAAAAGCTATTTAATTGCTATAGTTTTGGAACAAAAAATAGGAAAAAAATAAAGCCACAAATAGTTTTGAAATATATTTTTTTCCTATTTTTCTCATCGAAAAAAAAAGCTATTTCAAATAGCATAGTTTTGGAACAAAAAATAGGAAAAAAATAGGAGACTTGAATCTATTTTTAAAAAAATGGAATATTAATTGAATGATTGGTGTACTGTATAATTGTTTGGTAGCAATTAAATCTCTGTCAAGCTCTACTTTGTAGCACCTTGTTGTACAATATATGCATGTATATAGCTCCAGCAGCTAGCAGTAGCAGTCCAGTGAAAGCAAGTTGATCGTAATTCTCCAACACAAGAGTGGTTGTGTGGGACTGTAGGCATAATCTTGGTAATAAAATTCGATCCTTTCATTTTGTTCTTTCAATTCTTGCTCTGGAATTACTCTTGAAATTGTCCTTTCCTGGTGTAATCTACCCCTTATTCCCCATACTGTGGGTTTTACAGGAAGACAAATCTGGCGAAATGGCAAAATAATGATTGAAATATGCGCCGTTGAGCTGATCATCACAGAGTCTGAGTGAAGATTTGAATTTGAAAATAAACTACCGGTTGGCCTATTCGCTTTCTACCACTAGATGGCAGCACACATTTAGTTGTCTTTCATTATGATTCAACATTTGTGAAGAATTAATACACCCTTTCACCTTTGTATTTATTATGGGGAAAATTGTTACAATTCCATCCAATTGGATAAGTTCTAGTCACTATAACACTATAGTAGTAAGCTAATTCTTTTGCTAATTATATACTTTTTTACTTGAAATATTCAAAATAGATAGTCATTTAATTTAAAGATAAAATTAAAACATTCTTAATTCTTGATTAAATGTTCACAGGCCTAACCGATATATTTATGCTCCCTTAAAATGTTCACAGGCCTACGAAATAATTATGCTCCCTTAAAGGGAGAGTTGAGTTCTGAGGAGGGCCAGTAATTTGTCCAAATCATCTTTGAATCTATTTTTTTTTCATTTTAAAAGACGAAATATCACAATTATTTTTGTAACATTATAGTTATATTGTGAAATATGTTTTGAATTGTGCAAATATATATTTATAAAGTGTAACTAAGTTTCAACAACCTTAAAAATCAAATATCGGCCTATATGAAAAGCAAAAAGGTGACAAAATCCAATAAGTCTGTGAACATAGTAAACAAAATATATGGACAACAAATGGTGATAGTAAAAAAATTAAGTCCCTAACCCTAAAAAAAAAAGGAGGAAAATGGGTGAGAAAATTGAAGTCCAGAAACAAAGTAAAACAATAGGAAGAAAATGGCAGAGAAAAATTAAAGTCCAGAAACATAATAAAAAAAATAGGAAGAATATGGCAGAGAAAAATCAAAGTCCAGAAACATAGTAAAAAAATAGGAAGGAAATGGCAGAGAAAAATATAAGTCCAAAAACATAGTAAAAAAATATGAAGAAAATGGCAGAGAAAAATCTAAGTCCAGAAACATAGTAAAAAAAATAGGAAGAAAATGGCAGAGAAAAATCTAAGTACAAAAGCATAGTCAAAAAATAGAAAGAAAATGAGTTAGAAAAATCAAAGTCCAGAAACATAGTAAACAAATAGGAAGGAAATGGCAGAGAAAAATATAAGTCCAAAAACATAGTAAAAAAATAGGAAGAAAATGGCAGAGAAAAATCTAAGTGCAGAAACATAGTAAAAAAATAGGAAGGAAATGGCAGAGAAAAATCTAAGTCCAAAAACATAGTAAAAAAATAGGAAGAAAATGGCAGAGAAAAATCAAAGTCCAGAAACATAGTAAACAAATAGGAAGGAAATGGCAGAGAAAAATATAAGTCCAAAAACATAGTAAAAAAATAGGAAGAAAATGGCAGAGAAAAATCTAAGTGCAGAAACATAGTAAAAAAATAGGAAGGAAATGGCAGAGAAAAATCTAAGTCCAAAAACATAGTAAAAAAATAGGAAGAAAATGGCAGAGAAAAATCTAAGTCCAAAAACATAGTAAAAAAATAGGAAGAAAATGGGTGAAAAAATCAAAGTCCAGAAACATAGTGAAAAAATAGGACGAAATCTGGTGACAAAAAATCTAAGTCGAAAAGAATAGGGAAAAAATAGTAAGAAATAGGTAAAAAATAGGAAGAAAATGGCAGAAAAAAATCTAAGTCCAAAAACATAGTAAAAAAATAGGAAGAAATAGGTAAAAAATAGTTATCAAACCACCAATTCCTAGAAATAGAAAAAAAATAGGCTGTCATATGCTATTTTTAATCTATTTTTAATAAAAAATAGTGTTTAAATAGGGTTCATTCACATAAAAATAGGAAATAAATAGTGAAAAATAGGAAAAAAATATATTTTTCCAGAGCCCATTTTGACTAGGGTAATAACGTATCTGCGTAGACCAGTGGCGTACCTGGGGTACTCCGTCAGGGGGGGGGGGGGGCAAGCGACCGAAACAAACAAAAAAAGGCGATGCTAATTTTCACTTCTGGCGAGCGAGCGAGCAAAAAAAAATCTTTAAGTAACGTTTGGTATATAAACTGGTATTGTTGCAAGTTAGGGGTGGGAACATTCACTTGTTAGCGACGTTAATTTCATTTTTTTGCAAACGAGCGTAGCGAGCAAGAAAAAAATCACTTCTTTTTTAATAATTGCCACTTAAACTTGGTTCAATTGTCCCATGCAGGGCGCGGGAACAATATTGTGTTTAGGATGATTTTATACCCATCTTAGCTAGCGATCAATGAATTGCTATATAAAATTTGTTTCATTGTTGCAGGTCGGGGGCGGGCACAATCGTGTTTAAGGCAATGCCAATCCCATTTTGGCGGGCAGGCAACCCCCTACATTTCTCTTTTTAATGATATTGTAGCAGGTTAGTGGTGGGCACATAATTCCACGAGCTAGCGAGCGAAAAAAATCACTTCTCTTTTATAGGAAAATATGGTACATAAAACTTGGGTTCATTGTTCCATGTCAGGGACGTGATAATTAAAAGCGGTGTTATTTCTATTTTGGCGAGCGAGCGTAGCGAGCGAGCAAAAAAAAAATCCCTTCTCTTTTATAGGGAAAATATGGTACATAAAACTTGGGTTCATTGTTCCATGTCAGGGACGTGATTATTAAAAGCGGTGTTATCTCTATTTTGGCGAGCGAGCGTAGCGAGCGAGCAAAAAAAATCACTTCTTTTTTTTAGGGAAAATATAGTACATAAAACTTGGGTTCATTGTTCCATGTCAGGGACGTGATTATTAAAAGCGGTGTTATTTCTATTTTGGCGAGCGAGCGTAGAGAGCGAGCAAAATTTTTGTAATGATAATTGGTTCATAAATTTCAGATTTTTTTGTTGCAGGTCAGGGCTTACACAATCATGTCTAAGGTGATGTTTATTCCGTTTTGGCGAGCACGAGCACACCAAAACTTCTTTGAAAAACGTTTGGTACATAATTATTAACTGGTTGTTGCAGGTTGGTGGCGGGCACGTTAGCGGTGTCAATTCCATTTTGGCGAGCGAGCATAGCGAGCAAGCAAAACAAATAAATTATCTTTTAATAGAAATTAATAAATAAACTTGTTTTTATTGGTGCATGTCAGGATGGACGCAATCGCGTTTTACGCGATTCAATTCCTTTTTGGCGAGAGGGCGAAAAAACTCTTCCATTATTAATGATATTGTTGCAGGTCAAGGGTGGGCACAATTGTTTCCAAAGCAATGTCTATTCATTTTATTCGCAAGCGAGTGTAGCGAGCGAGAAAAATGAATTAGTCTCTATTAGTAACATTTGGTACATACATTGTGTGTTATTGTTGCCATGGTTGCAGGTCGGGGCCCGTCGGGGCAGGCACAATTGTATTCTAGGCAATGCTAATCCTTTTCTTTTTTCAGGGGGACGAGCAAGTGAAAACATTTAATACAAATAGGCTAGCAAGCAGTTCGCGCCAGCGAAGGGTTTCGAATTTGTTATATCACTTATATTTTCCTATTTTCATTTGTCTTAATTTTTCAGGGCCGTATGCGGAATATTTTTCTGGTGGGGGAGGGGGAAAGATGCGTTAAAAGTTTTTCGAAGAATCTCAAAAGCAAAAGGAGTGAAGGGAGTTCGAGCGACCGAACTGGTCATGAGGGTACTTTTGCATTTTCAAAAGTAGAATTGAAGGATTTGGTATAGGCCTACACTACATTTTCAGGAAAAAAACTGTACGTTTTCGAAATATCTGGGGTCAACTGCCCCCCCCCCCTGGTGCGTACGGCCATGTTTTTTTTTTTTTAATTTCCCCATTTTTTTCCTTTCCTTTTCTTTTCCCTTTTTCTTCCTTTTCTCTTCTTTTTACTTTTTTCTTTCCTTTTCCTTTTTTTCTTTTTTTCTCTTTCTTTCCTTTTTTTCTTCCCTTTTCCTTTTTTCTTTTTCTTTCCTTTCTTTTCTTTTTTCCCCCCTTTTTCTTTTTTTCTCCTGGAGCCCGTCAGGGGGGCACTCTGCCCCCCTGCCCCCCCCATAGGTACGCCAGTGGCGTAGACCCCCCCCCCCCCCCTCCAACACACACACACACACACACACGTGCACACGCGCACACACACACACACACACACACATCTTCTCCGGTGCTGAATTATGAGGAAAAAAATGCAGTGTCACATCATTAAATGAGCATCACATAAAGAATTTGCATCAAGTGCTAAATGAAATGTGTTCACAAACTATATGGTGGCCGACATATAATTAAGTGGCAGGCGCCAGATAATTAATGGCGGTTGCCAGATAATAAGCTGGTAGCCGCCAGTTAATTGTGGCCCTTATGGGCTTCCGTAATTATCAGCATAATAGCTACAATACAAATCAATGAATTAGTTACAGTAATTCAATTACTGCAACAAACCTACATTAAAAGAAAACTGGTTTGTGCTGCTCTCCCCTAAAATATGGATACTCTCAATTCATTTCAATTATTTAAAGACAATATATATTGATAGCAAACCTCTTTCCGAAGCACATCTCAGAGAAGGTGTTGTACAAGAGCAGCGAGATTAGGTCCTTAGGGTCCACTGGCTTGCCTGCTGTCTTGGCAACCTCAACTTCCAGCTTGGGAACGGTGGTTGAGAAGAGCTTCTGAAGAGCTTCCCCTGTAGCAAAGTGCCTGAAACAACAAGATAGAGTTGTGTTGGTCTATATAGTGGATGAGTCACAAGGTACAGGGTTCAAGTCCCCGCACATAAGTCACGTTTTTGACAAGATATCAATCTACAGAGGTACGTCAAAGGTTTGAATCCAAGTCAATGCACTGGTGTCCTTTGGTATTATATGGTACAATAGACATATTTTGGAGAAATTTGCACAGATTGTATACATGCATGTACCATGTCCATTCAACTATCAAATAAGCAAGGCAACCCATAAATACAATTGTAGAAGAATCACAAAAAAGGAAAAAAAACACATTTTGGTTAAGAGCTTACGTACAAATAAAGAATAATATAGATTTTACTTAAAATCCAACACAAAAAAAAGTGAGAGGGAGTACACGAAGTAAAAAATTCCCCACCCCTACCTCAATCATTATAACATTGGTCGACTCAAAGAAAAATAATGCATCTTCTTTCAATTGTAATGGACCCATAATGGGTTGGTGACGACGGGTTCAGAAACAAAATGAAAACGGAAGAAGCTCGGAAATACAGTTGAGGTCCACTTTATTATTTATAAACTCAGCCAAAGCTCCAGTAGTTCAAACAAAGATTATTTATTTAAGGACATTTTAAAATAACTTATTCTCTCAGACGCTGAGCGGCCCTATAGATTGAGCGAATTTAGCAGCACATCCATAAAATAGTAACGGAACGAAATAAACTAAGCTTCAAAATCCCGCACAAAATCCAATCAGGAGGACCTTAACGAAGACAACCAATTACAAGATAGGATAAATAAAATGACCCTTAGGTCATCCGACCTGTAGACATGTTCACTTTACCAATTAAGAGAGGAGTTATACATTTAATTAAATATAACCAATGACAAAGCACAATAGACTTTTGTCTAATGTATTTATCGGAAATGAACACCTGTAAATCTAATGCACGAATTCAAGCCCAGGGGTTGTTTACCCGTTCTAGGCATACTATCGGGAACATAATTAATGCTGTTCAATTTTTTTAGATGTATACAAAGTCAAGCTAATAACCGTACAAATGATCAACTTAAACTATATAAAATTATGCCTTTGAAAATGTTTGTATAAATGTACGGAATGCTTATGACATACTGACCTCAAGGCCGAGTGAGCTAGTTTACGGAGGAGTTTCAAAGTTTCGTCGTACATTCCAAAACCAATGTCTTTGTACCCATCAGTCAACAATGCAGCTGGATTTTTTTAAAAGAGAAGAACATTTTTATGATAACATTACAAATTTCTCGTACAGATGAAATACTCTTTGGCAAATTCGACCCTTATGACATACATGTTAGAAAAAAGAAGAACTTAATTGTGTTTTGTAGGTTTGCTGTACTACATTCTAAGTAACCCGCTTCAAATTTGACTTCTGAAAATATATATTCTAAATGTTGAAATACACTCACAATAAATATGAAAATTCTAATTCTAAGTCACCCGCTTCAAATTTGACTTCTGAAAATATATATTCTAAATGTTGAAATACACTCTCAATAAATATGAAAATTCTAATTCTAAGTCACCCGCTTCAAATTTGACTTCTAAAAATATATATTCTAAATGTTGAAATACACTCTCAATAAATATGAAAATTCTAATTCTAAGTCACCCGCTTCAAATTTGACTTCTGAAAATATATATTCTAAATGTTGAAATACACTCTCAATAAATATGAACATTCTAATTCTAAGTCACCCGCTTCAAATTTGACTTCTGAAAATATATATTCTAAACGTTGAAATACACTCTCAATAAATATGAAAATGACGGGTGAACAGATTAGTCAATGCATTCATACAAGCGTGTAAGCACCCGCACAGGAAAGGGTGTGTGTAACAGAATCCAAGTCCGACTTGTGTTCCGTTTATGGGAGTTTTAAGTTCTTCTTTATTTTCTTCATACTCCTTTAATTTTAACCCACAGAATGCTGGCTAAAATGTGGATGATTTCTTTTTCTACATACTGCCTGTACATGTTTCTTTTTCTTCATTTTTTTCCATATTTTTCCAATAGAAGTTTTCAAAATATTTCTCCTGTAATTATAAAGTTTGTAATTTGTCATTTTTACTATGTTAAATTCCAACATATATTTTTGTATTTTATTTCCATATTTTCCCATTGCCATTTTGACTGCATAAAGTTTTCTTCATTCAATAGTAAGTTGAGTGTGTAAAGTGCTTTAATAGAAACAATATGTTAATAAAGTACTATATAAAATAAATGTGAATTCATTATCATTATGATTTGACTGTTCCCCTTCATTAATATGGTAGACAACTGCAGAGTCTACATGTACACACCTGACGGGGATCTTGGACGACCTGCAAATTGGACACTTTGTTTGAGAAGAGCTTCCTTGATGATCTCTTGATGATTTAAGACGACCATCCAGTGTTCACCAAGCTTAAAACCAAAGATATCACCGTACTGTTTGATCCAGCCAGTAAAAATCTTCTCCAGGCTTTCGTCCAATGCTGAAATATTCAAATTTATTAATTTCAAATGAATTCATTGTTAAAAATTCAAACCTGACTCAAAGTGTTATCCATAGGAACCATATGTGTAAAGTGATCAATAACCATTTACATAAAATGCCCCTACAAAGAGGTCACCGTCAAAACAAAATTATTCAACATCTAAAGTTGAATATTTGTGGTACTTCTTTAAAAGTGAGATTTCATTGTATATTTTTTTCTTTTTTCTTGCAAGTGCTCTTTTTAATTTTCCAGGGTACTCTGACTTAGTTTTGAGCCCAGGACCTCCTGGTAACGCCACCATTTCTCTACCACTGAGCCTTATATTATACATAATTTACTTGAAGGGTTAAATACACTTACATAAGAGGCTCCCAACAATAGGAAGTCCTCTCGGTCCAGGAGGGAAGTTCCTAGGTCTGACCATTGTCCAAAGGGCCAGGGAGGTAGCCACTACACCTAGTGTGACTGTGATGGTCAAACCGTTGACCTGTGCCAGGCTCGAATCTCCTAGCAGGTCAATCATGATGATGAAATCAGTGTCTCAAAGGTCCCTACCAAAACAAGAAAAACAGATGAAAATAGTCCTGCTTAATGGGCAGATCGATATTTCAAAGGATGCTGCGACATACGCTCAGACACCAATTGCTCCAGGCTTTTTTTGCTAAAGAAATAAGGTTAGAGTTATGGTTGAAATTGTGTTTGTGGTAGATTTAGGTTTAGAGTTAGGGTTAAAGTAAGGGGCAGACGCGTACGCAGGGGGGGGGGGGTGGGGTTACCGCCCCCCCTTTGGTATTTGTTATGTGTGTATTTTGGAGGAAAGGTTGAAGATAACAATTTGGTTCAGGATATCGATGCACAACAATGCCACCATAGAATGTGTCGGACAATCTTCCTGAAAATGAAAATTTCTCTTGGTGCCAAGGATTTGTGAAGTTCTTAGGTTGGCCTGAATATATTGTAATGAAATTTATTTCAACTGTTTAATACAGACTGCTCTCGTTCTCGAACTCTTAAAGGTAATACAAAGTTTTGGTATATATAGGGTCATGAATTTGGTTCAAATGAACATATTGGAAGCATATGGCACTGTTTTTTTTTTTAACTATGACCAAATAGCTTAATGACCCTTTGACAGCCTGAAACTTTACAAAGATAAAGAATTAGAAATCAGTTACAATTTTTTCTTGTAGCATGGACCTAGGTTAACCTCCCATAGCTTAACGAAAAAATTTCAGCGTTGCTTTATGTGCATGAGGTATCCCTGAACAGCCAATTGTAAACGGAATTTTGTAACAAAATTGACATACATTTTTGGTTGGAGCCGAAAAAGATATATACCCACAAGCAATATGTTTTTTTTCTATTGATGATTAATGAGCATGGGTGGATCTTAAAGAAAGTTAACAGTCATCTGAATTAACTCCTGTATTTTGATGGAACAGTGCAATTGAAAATGGTGTTTAGGACGTTACATTTTCAGTTAACAATGTATGCCCTCATTTAACCCACTAGAACAATCATTTAATGAGATTTTTTATAGTTTGAATAAGCTTATTAGTTACTCCAAGTCATTAAATTAAAAGAAAATATAATTTAATTGTAGTAGCGCTTATATTAGAAATATATTCAAAATTTGAAAAAGTTGTCTCATTTTCCGTAAACAATTTTGTAACGTCCGAAACAACTTTCAATTTGAAGTAGCAGAAAATATATGAACTGCAGGACCTATCTTTCGTAACATTTTTTAAACATTTCATGGCGGCTACCCACCCAAAAAAAGAAATTTGCAATACATCATTACAATACTATTTTATAGTTAAAACCAATTTTCCGTTAACAGTTGTAACGTCCGAAACAAATGTAACGTCCGAAACAAAAAATACCAAATAAATGATGATAATCCATATTTGAGGGTATCTGGAGTGAATAATTCATTATGAAATACAATTGAGTTCTGGTAATGCGATTGCATTGTGAAAGAAAAGGTGTGGAATGGATCAGAAAAGTTGATCATATAGCATGTAAGTAATGGTGTGTAATGCAAGGTTCTGGAGTCATCAAAATCATCATAAATTTGGGAGAGTCTTGGTAAAGTAACAATCACTTACACAGAAAGATGTATATGGGACAACACACGTGGTGTCGGGGCTAGTACTACCCTGATTTCCTTATCCTTCTATGCTCATTACTCAGCCAGTATACATTTTCTTCCAAAATTGTTTGGCACATGACATTTATTTGTAATCTTGAACATTCAGTGTAAGTTTCGTTAGATTCTGTGAGAATTCATTTTCTTTTTTTACCAGAACTCCAGTTTATCTTTATTATAAGTCTTAACACAAGTCAAAACACAAATCAGGTCTTTCAAATCCAATAATTTTGTGTAAACTCAAGAAGGGTGTTTCGGACGTTACACTATTTGATTGTTAACACATAGTTTGCAAATTTCAACTAATTTTCGATCATATGTGCAAGTTACGATTTCACAATGCACACTCCTGTTAAAAACACTATTTTGATAATTTCATTTAGATCTAAATATAAAAATATGAAGAAATATGATGCAAAAAATCAAATTTTCCGTAAAATATTTAAATTTTCTGCGAAATTGACTTATAAAACAGAAATATTGAAGCCACACTTTGTGGTGAAAGGCATTGCTGGCTGCTTTAGTATATCCTTAATTGTAATTTATCAGAAAAAATCTCAATAAAAGTGACTCATAAAAATTATTCAGCCATTTTAACAGCACTTTCTGGTATGCTGTTAGCACGTTTCGGATGTTACATTAAACTGTTAACAGACATTTTCATACTTTAACTAGTTCAAATGAGGGGCAAAGATAGATGTGAGAATAGCAAATTTCAATTTTTCAACCTCTCCTCTTGCTATTTACATTGCTGTGTGTTTGCAAATCATCACGTTTTCATTTTTACAGAGGTTGTTCCAAATTATGTCATATAACCAAAGATTGTATGGTCAATCTAAACTATTTGGTAGGTTACAAAAGCTCAAAATCACCCACTTAAGCAATACCCAGTGTACATGTACATAACACGGGTATGATACAGGTATATAAAGTTGATAAAATCAAGCAAATTAAAATGTTTTTCTAGAAATTTATGGGAAATATGGATTTTCATTTGAAAATACCTTTTGAAAAGGGCACTCAGTACACGTAACTAATCTGTGCAGAAAGTACATACATGTATAAAAGAAAAGGGCATTACCAGTAATACCTTATTTAATGATCCTAAACATATACATGTAGTATCTTCCTCAAATGTATGCATACATACAAAATGTATAAACTAGTGTAGGGATTTATTTTGAACTTCTGAAACTCCCCTTCATATCCATGATTCATCCCTTTCATATTAATAGGTCATCCCTCATTCACATTCACCCTTTTCATCCACCATCCTTTCATCTGTCTATCTCTCTCTCTCTCATTGGTTTCAATGTTCACCTGATGCAGTCAAGCTTATATAGTATAATTTACATATCCTATGAATATTCAATATATACCCTTTGTTTATGTTTGAATATTCAAGAATACTTTGTGATGTTATACTTGTATAAGACTATATGAATATGTATTGATTTATTCTACTTTGCATGGAATGTATGTGGAATGCTACATAGAATGTTGTAATGCTTTTACACATTAAAACCTGGTCAGTTAGCCAGTAGTTTTCAATCCTACAACATGTCTGCTGGGCTGCCTCTGTGTTAAGAGTGCTAGGAATTATCTGTTAGAACCGCAACCGTACACTAGTGTGAAATATAAATGGGCTGTCCGTTTTTTTGTTTTTTTCCTCTAACGAAATGTCAAAGTTGGGGGTGCGGCGCTGCGGCCTTATCGCCGGCAAATACGGTACATGGTTTAACCTACACTGTATATTGTTTATCAATCGGTCATCAATTAAATAAATAAATAAATACTTATTTAAGAGCATTACAAAATGTTGTCGTTTGAAACAGCCTCCTAATTCAAATAGTGGTAAAGGATGATTGTTACCACAGTAGTATTATAACCTAAAACATACACAATTTTAAAATACATCTAAAATGTCTCATTCTCGAGATGTACATAAATTAGGATTCACTTATTTCTTATCACCGTACTTCCATGACTGGGGGTACTTTTTTATTGTTTTATTTTTTAAAAGATTTGTCAATGTTTTGCTTACATACATGTATGTGTTAGTGATATTATTGACTGACACACTATATAGGCAAAGAACATTAGCAAGCTGATTAAACATCTATATTGTAGAGTTTGTAGAAATTGATGATCTCATTGAAATGTTAACATCGTGTAACATCCGAAACAAACCATAGTATACATTTCACACTGTTGTTCATAACATGCAATAAAGAGTATGTTTCTAAGTGAATTTTCTAAGGAGTTTTGATGACTACAATTGCTATTAGCTTCATATTTCACTCTGTTAGATCACATAAGCATTTTTTAACTACCGGTACGCGTCTTATTTTTTCGTACCACGGCGAGGCCGGATTCCTGTTTTATCATGAATATTCATTAGGCAGGGTCGGGGAAAGTCTCGATTCTCTTAAATATTCATATCGAGGTGGGAATGCACGACGCGCGCTATACTCGCACAAAGTGAGAAGATTTAGTTCACGGAGAATGCATATGGGTGAGTAATTGATTGAAATATCAGTAGATTAAGAGAATTTAGTCATTAATTTGAAAAAGCTGTAATTCGTGATCTACTGTAATTTCTTTACATTTTGAGACTGTTCTCAACAGATTTGTGGGGAAAAGGCTAGGAAAATATTTCTCTTGAAATTGCACTTTGATTTTCATCGTCGTGAAGTAGTTTGACTGCGGTTTGCCTTCATGTCACCCTTTAGAGCCCCGGGGTTCCGGCAGGCCCACGTTGGGGAATTTCGGTGCTCATCTGCATCAAGATAAAACTTTCTGATCAGGTTTTATTCCAAATTTGATCGTCATCGTGAATCTAATTCACCAATCATCCATTGAATTTAAATCTAGATTTAACGTTACACCTTAAAATAATCTATGAAGAATCGATTTCTTTAATAATCCAAGAGGGTTAATTCTTGTTTATATCTTTAGTAGATGTCGACTCTGTTGGCTATAGATCTACTAGTATTACTAAGACTAAGTGCTATCCGTTCGCTCAGTTGCATCATTGGTGCTAGACCGAATTTTCCGTCTCTTTCGTTCGTTAGCCTCTTATTGGGGTAGGGTCGGCCGGCTCTCTCTTTAGAGACGGAAACCGTCTAATCACATGTCCTTGATAACGCCACGACCAACTCTGGTCGTAGCGTTTTGCCCCCAAAATCCCCCTAAATGTCATTTTACCTCGTGTATATCCAAATGTAAATTAGGCCTAGGGTATAATAATTCGGTTCCACTTACTAACTTGCTTGAAATAATCCGTTTAATGGTCCCTTTTAAGGAAATTATGGGTCTAAATTGACAGCCGTGTTGAAAATCTTGCAAGTCGTGTTAAACTCTCGCTGCCGGAGTCATCTAAATCAATCTCATCCCTTCTAGTCTACGCCGAAGGCAAAATGATTATGAAAGAAAAACTGTGATAACGCCATTACGAACGTGTAGACGGCGCACAGTTTTTCCGCCTTCGGCGTAGACTAGAAGGGATGAGATTGATTTAGATGACTCCGGCAGCGAGAGTTTAACACGACTTGCAAGATTTTCAACACGGCTGTCAATTTAGACCCATAATTTCCTTAAAAGGGACCATTAAACGGATTATTTCAAGCAAGTTAGTAAGTGGAACCGAATTATTATACCCTAGGCCTAATTTACATTTGGATATACACGAGGTAAAATGACATTTAGGGGGATTTTGGGGGCAAAACGCTACGACCAGAGTTGGTCGTGGCGTTATCAAGGACATGTGATTAGACGGTTTCCGTCTCTAAAGAGAGAGCCGGCCGACCCTACCCCAATAAGAGGCTAACGAACGAAAGAGACGGAAAATTCGGTCTACATTGGTGCGTGTCAACTTTTAGACCAAAATTGTTTGTGACCATGGATAATCAAACAGCTCCAAACCATATTTCATTTAGACGTAAACCTGGAACTTATTAATAAAAATATTCAAAAACAAACAAACTAGACCTAGGATTCATTTATTTAATGTTCAGATGTTGTGTGTGTCCAGTGTGCTTGTCAAGTTGTCATAACTTTTCTAGATCTAGACCTATATTAAAGATTTTTTCTTCTCCAAAGTGTGCAGTTCATTTGATAAATCTATTTTTTGTTGGACGTTGTATAAGAGAAGACCCCTAGGGTAGTCGACAATTATGTTTACTTATACGCAGAGGCGGCGGAGCCTTTGGGCGGAGCAACTTCCAAAGTGGGGGGGGGGGGGCACCAACAAAAAGGGCACTTTCTTGAAAAAAGGGCACCTTCAGAGGGAAAATATACCATTTTTTTGACATTGGTATATACCCCTATTTTGTGATTACATTATCAGGGATGATTTCAATATTTGTTTCTCTTAATACAGCATTTAAGATATTGCTTAAGTATCATACTTTGCAGTTTTTGGCTTGCAGTGCGAAAAATTACATCTTATAAAGAGGAAAACCCAATCCTGATGGGGTTATAAGCACAATCTCATAACGGAAGACTGAATAGATCTGTGATAAGTTACATAATTATAACATCTATAACTATGGGCAAGTGTAGCGAGCGAGCTTTGTGGGAAATTGCTTTTAGTCGCTTGAAATTAGGGACACGTTTAATGATGAGAGGAAAAGGGGACACTTATCGAAAGGGTTAAGACACTTATCAGAAAAGAAAAGAAGCATGTGTCAAAGTACAAAGGCTAATTATCAGAGGTGAAAATGGGGCACTTCTTACACCTAAACAAAGAGGCATGCACCAGGGATGATAAGAACATGGGCATTTGTCGACGGAAAAGAGGCACCCATCAGATTTTGATAGGGGGCATTTATAAGCAGTGAAAAGGGGCATTTATGAAAAAGGGATAGGTTCTTTATAAGAAAGGAAATAGGGTACATATCATTGTTAAAAGGGTAATGAGAAGGGGAAGTGGCTCTTATTAAAAAGAAAAAGTGGCACATGTTTAAATAAACGGGGCACTTATCAAAGACGAAAAGTGGTACCGGTAATTATGATAAGGGGTAAGGGTGCTTATAAGGAAAAAAGGCATTATATAGGAAGGAAAAGGAGGACGTGTCAAAATAAAAGGGGCATTTATAAGAGATGAAAAGAGTACTGACTAGGAGGGGAAGGGGTGCTTGTCAAAGTAAAACAAGTATCTCTCAGAAGTGAATAGGGTCATTTACAAGAGATGAAAAGGGGCACTTAAGAGAATGAAAAGGAACTATTTTCATAGATGAAAAGGGGCATTTATGAGAAGGGAAAGGGCCTATTTTTAAATGGGGGCACTTATAAGAAAAAGGGGCACTTATTAAAAATGAAAGGGAGCACATGTGAAGATATAAGGTGCGCTTATCCAAGTTAAAAGGGGTAGTTATTAAAAGGGGAAGGGGCACTTTAAAAACTTAATAGGGGCACTTGTCAGAGTAAAAGGGGCACTTTCCTATGTAAAAAGGGGCACTTTTCCTATGCAAAAAGGGGCACTTTTAGGGTACTTGACCAAATGGGAGGGCACTCTGCCCCCCCCCCCCCCTCTCGGAGCGCCGCCTCTGCTTATATGGTATGTAGTCCACCTCTTCTTGTTATAATAAACGAATTCTACTTAGTACTGCTTCGTGTTCATAGGCCATAGAAACCACTGTTTGATGCACAAGTTAAATCTTCCATTTAGTTTTACTTTGTACTGTGGTTCATTAAATAGGAATGTTGATTTCCACACCATATTAAAATTAAGGCCAACCATGACATAAAAATATCTATTAATTTGAATTATGCTAGATCTATTTTATTTTGTTAAGGAGAAAGGGATGCCTTGATTGTCGTATTGATTTTCTTCTTCTTTTTGTTCCAAAAGATTGAAACTGAAGAGCTGGAAGGAGGACATTACAACATCTCTTATATTTGCAAGATGAAGCAGAAAGTCCCATGCAGGTACAGTTATCAGGTTATTTAGCACACACATATTAAACGACCACCTATTAATTCACTCAAAAGGAAATGGAACTAAGTTGACATTGCAAGCATATATAGTGTAGGGTATATTTTATTCTAGTTCTGCACCTAGTATACAAATATTGATGTCTTTTCTTTCTATGTTTACAAAGGAAAATTTGTCCTTATTTACAGGAGGTGCTGTGTTTAGAAGAGCCATATCAAATGCACATTGTAAGCACTACATGTAGGGTATACACAGGACCCCTCATTATTTTTTTTTTGTAAGGGGTACTTTCACTTCTTGAGCAATGAAGATGAAGAAGAACACAAAATAAGATTGATAAAAGTCTGTTTATAGGATGTATTATGGTTGATATGTATCCATCAGTATCAGTTTTTAATTGAAGTACATGTACCTACTTTGTTTTCTCTCATGTAGGATGATGCCTCTCTACAGTGGATGATGAAGGCATTCTGGTTTGCAAACTCAGGAGAGGAACAAAGAACAGATGTTGACGGGATCATATCTAGAGATGCGGGCCTACTACACTTCATACGAGCAAGTGTGCTAATATACATGAAGGTACCCCCAATAAATTTTTGTGGAACAAATGTCATGGAGAAAATTATAGATCTGAAACAGATATTTTTCATTGTCAGTTGACTTGTAAAAGAATAATTGACTTAATATCACAATTGTAATTTAGATTAAAAATTAAATGTCAATATAGATGAAATATAAGTCTACATTACGTATGTTTCAGTAGCATTATCTCCAGTACATTCTCTGGTCAAAGTTGTTTGGTCATTTTATGTCCCATACTTAACCGAGTATTATTCAATTACCGGTATGAGCACGAGTTGTATTACATTGTATTACTTATTTCATACCTTGTCTGATCCGAGCTCCAGCAGGCCTATCGTCTTAATGGGATCATCAGTAATAATTTAAGATGCGGTCAGTATTTAAACTAGTCTTGTACAAAAAATAGTTTAGGTTTGCCCACTAGAACCCCAAGTGAATTTCAGTCCTTCCTTTTTCTGAGCAGGTATCAGGGTGTATGTTATTAGTCATTGTTGATTTTTTAATATCTTATTTCATTTTTCCATTCAACAGACTTGGGTTATATTTTTTTCTGAAAACTAGGCTACAACTTTAGTGATGGATGCAGAAGATATCTACACGAGACTACGTCTTAAAGATGCCACCCTCATATAATGAAAGAGGACAATAGAGATGGGTTTAAACTGGAATATTTACATGATATTTATTTGTTATTTGTATTATATGTTTGTAGAATACTACATTCAATAAAGCTAATGAAGTTTATCATCTTGTCGACTTTCAAATAATTAAAGATAACTAATCCTCAACGAATAAACATTAAAATTCTAACAATGTCAACTACCATCTTATAGGATGAAACTGAGGACTGGGCAGAAAGATTCTCCTTCAAATTTGATTGATAAAGGTCTATCAGTCTATATCAAAGATTGAATTAATCAATGATATTTTGATTATAATTATACATGTTAAAATTCATTTACCTCTATGGACTTCTGTATGGGAAGTTTTGTAGATTATGAAATTATTGCTACTTCAAGTATTGTATGTAAGAAGGTTTGAAAGACAACACTCTAAATGCATTAAATATGGAAACTGCTAATCCTCATTGCCTTTCGTATCCAAACTGGTAGCTTTCATAGAATCATGTTTCGATGCTTCCCAACTAAAGAAAACAGGGAGTGGGGGGGGGGGGGGGGTTGCTATCCTCTTATCTTATCCTCTGTACAAATATGATTATATGTTTATATTAGAAGGATTTAGAAAGTGAAATTTTGAATTATAGCATTACTGTTGGTAGAAGTAATGGCAGTGTCGATTGTTAATGTGGGGGGGGGGGGGTTCCTGGTGAAATTTACGGTATGCCAATGTCAAATTAATAAAAAAGAGAAAACTATTCTTAAGAATAAAAATTATACAGTACATGGGCCTCCTAACAAAAACCCTGGTACCACTGTTGTGTTTTGAGTGTTTTTTTTTTTTTGGGGGGGGGGGGGGCTGGCAAACCAATTACAAATTTCCAGTGTTAAATTCAAATTTTTTCTTTAACAAAATTATGTCAATATATTGTAATTAAACAATGTTTCACTTTCCTTTTTTTCAAGTTAGATATTTGAATAAAATGATTAACATACTTTCCGGTTTCTCTGGCCTCTACATTAAAAATGTTCTACTTCTAGCAAAGCTCCTGGAAAGGCTGCAAAAAGGGAGAGTGAAGAGAATGAAATTGAAATGTGGACAGTAATGGAGTGAATATGGAATGGTTGATGGTAGTTGATAACGAGTGAATGCAAATGAGTGGCAACAAGTACGACTGAAAGTGAGACAGAAAGGAATTGCAACAGGTTGCTCAGTCAAGAGAACAAACCTTGCAGAAGATAGTTTTCGAAAGACAGAGAAAGAGAGAAAAGGGGAATTATAAAAAAAGGAAAAGGGGGCATGTGTCAAAGGGGCATTTATGAGAAAGGGTTGGGGTTGGGGCTCCTATTAAACAGGGAAAGGGGCACATATCAAAAGGTGAAAGGGCACTTGTTAGAAAGTTTAAGGGGACGCGTGTCAAAGTAAAAAAAATGAAAGGGCTTTTATCAGATATCACAAGGGGCACTTATGAAAATGGAACAGTGGCAATTATTATGAAGTTAAAGGGGCATTTGTTGAAGAAAAAGGGGCACCTGTCAGATTTGAATAGTGGGTAATTATCGCCAGGGCCGTAGCCAGAGTTTGGGGGGGGGGCACATACATGTAATTGATCGACGTCCTGGGGAGGG
>JAVYIG010003467.1:0-195223 GCA_035222895.1 Strongylocentrotus droebachiensis | reverse complement strand
GGCAAGAAAATCAAAACAAGAATGAGGATGGGGCATTATGACTAGTCAGAATACATTCTATTTAGTTGAGGCAACTACATCATCGGAGTATAGGTCAAGATTGTCAATTGTACGGTGTATATAATATGTATCTGCAATTTTTCTTTGAAAAAGGAAAACAAAAATAAATAAATCCAGGAGCCGGTTCTTTGCTCTGCACATTGTACAAACATAATTCAAACATGAAAAATAACTACCTTTAGAGCAAATATCAAACTTAAACTTCAGGCAAAAAGGAACTGCTTACTGGTAGAAGCCATTTTAAAGAGCGATACTGCTTTCTGGAAACACAAGGGGGTTTTACAATTGTTGAAAAGGTTATTTACTACAAGTATGCTACTTTAAAAGTGCTCCTTCCTTCCAATCTACTTAAACTGCCTTTTCCTCACCACACACATCACAATGGATCTGTTTTTATATAAAAACAGCAGTATAGGGAATTTCAAGTTTACATCATTAGTATAACCCTAGTAATCCTAATGTGTAGCTCTCATAGACGGTGACGGTTGTGCAGTGGTGTCTGAATGTCAGAAGTGAACAAGAAAGTGACCGGTGTAAACGTGACACAAGTATTAGATCAATAGTTGATGATTTCTTCAAGGAGTGTAAAAGGCAATTACTTCAATTTCAAAGAAATTAATTTACTATCACATTCCTTGAATTTTTTTTCTTTCTTCAAAACAATTTTACAATGTTCATGTCAAGTTTCAGAGATGATATAGAATTCAACCATCATCTTAATCTTCAATGACTATTCCTTCATCATCGTCTTCATCCTCAGTAAAGGCTGCATCGTTCAAGGCATCTGTGTTATGAATCTTCAACATCAGTTAGGGTTGGCCGTTTTTTCTAGGACCTAGGAATGACTACATCAAATCTAATCATCATCATAATCTTCAATGACTATTTCTTCATCGTCTTCTTCCTCCTTGGTAAAGGCTGCATCGTTCAAGGCATCTGTGTTATGACTGTTCAACGTCAGCTTTGGTCGGCTGTTCTGTGAGGAGGTCATTGAACTCTGTGAGCTCGGGAAATCTTCCTCCAGGCTTGCATCGTCGATGTCCTTTTCATCAAGCTTCTTGGGCCATTTTCTGAACAAGATTTAATAACAGGAAAATTATGTTTTAACTCCTTGAAATATATAGTTCTGCATTACAGCAATATGCCACTACATGGGGGCTGTTATGCCAAATGCTATGTCAAAAATTCTATCGACATTTAATACATGTGTAACATTATTGAGAAGTTTTGATGACCTTTGTAAAATATTATTCAGTTCTTTTAAAATTCTATTAGTCTGAATTTAACAAAATATTTTTAATGCTAGATTATTAAATTGTGCTTCTGACTCTCATGTACCGGTAGTTTGCTATTTTGTTCCTATCAAAATAATTCACATTTTTGGTAAATTCCCTTTAAGAAATCCTTTCACAGAGAATTTCATAAAAGAACACAGAATCTACCAACCTCATTTGCTTCCGATTTGAGAACCTTGTCACATCTTGGAGAAAGGAGAATTGTCCTATAGAACAAGAAAAAAATAACAGACATAAGGCAATAGGTTTTAAAGGAATCTAAATATTCTAAATAATCAACTCGAACGTAAACATGCTAGATGAATTCAAATCACCACTTTATTTTTTCAAAAAGCTTTTTGAGATAGCTGCACTATGACTATGTCTTGCTGAATCTTTCCAGCTTGTTACATAATTTACATTCTTTTTTTAAAGTCTTCTATTCGTTGGTAATCATTTATGACAAAAGAGTCAAGTTTAACACTAACTAATCTCTAAATGAAAAACATTACAGTACGTATTAATGAAGAAATCTGGGCAAAATATTTACAAATTAATGACATTTTTTTTCATATAGATCTGTGACAATTTTTGTATTTATTCATTTACAATATTATTATTATTTTTTTAATCTCTTACAATTTTCAAGGATAAAATGCTGAATTTGGGGTTCTAGGTGAAATTTCCAGGGTTGTTTCCCCTTTGGCCATTGCCTATCTGGAGCACTGCATCAATACTCATTAAAGTGACTCGGTAATATTGCCTCAGATTCTGAAACAAAATCCTGGATTTAGCTCATGTTGCAATCATAATTATAAACCTTTAGGTCAGTCAGGAATCCCATGAATTTGACAATCCAATCGCCTGTCTGATTATCAAGATATTTATGATTGGAAATCAAAAAAAAAAAAAAAAATTCCTTACGTTTTTGTTTAAAACTACAGTCTATTGGGGAAAATGTCTAATGCAAAACCGGTCACTCAAAGATGTTTACTTTTCTGAGACACTTCATGATCATTATCACAGACACTGATAACATGTAGGGCCATGCATCTCAGATTTAACAAGCACAGAGATTGAGGCAACTATTTGACCTACCTGGGTTTTTGAGAGGGACATTGATTAATGCTAGGTAAGGCAAGAGCTGAGTCTGAAGATCTAAAGGCGTCCAGCAGTGGCCAACAAACAGTCCCTTAGCTGCGGCACAGCTCTCTCGATACTGAAAGGGATTGACACAGATTTCATAATGTCATCATTGCGTACGATTATAATTATAAACATACACCACATCTTGTGTTCTGAAATCTTGGGGGTGTTTCACAAAGACTAAGATCGACTTTAAGTTGGACTTAAGTATGGCAGGCTGTTCATGCCATTGTTTGCTCTCACCATTTACTGGCATTGGTCTCTCAAAGGAACATACACATCATTGTCACAAATCTACATAATTTACATTTTTTGATAATTCATTATTGAAGGAAAAATATTATCTAAAGATCATAATGGTGAAAGCAAACAGTGGCATGAACGGCCTGCCATAGTTAAATCCAACTAAAAGTCTATCTTAGTCTTTGTGAACCCCCCCCCCCCCCCCCCCCAGGTATAATTAGGATGTTTCCTTATTATGGGTATCAGCAATCATGGACAATCGTGGATCGGAATCCTTGGAAGTTATACGTTCAAAACACTTAGTGAAGCCTGAGAAACAATAGAAGGAAAAGCTTTCATTCTCATGCTAACACATTTCTTGATTTGTCTATATTTCTCTCATTACAAGCAAGAATGAATGTTGTACATAAGTGTTTAAAATAATGTTTGTCTTGCTTCTGATGAGAGACAAATCTCAAGCTAAGAATGCAATGCAACTAGTTTTGACAGACATATTGAAGGTTGGTTGGTGTGATTGTATTACCTGACTGCTAAGAAAGCATGTGTATGCCTGTATGTAAGAAACCAGGGGGTTAAAGGCCTGAAGTGCTATCCGAGGGACTAGGTAATTAGGAGTAATGCTTTGCCAAAGGGCAATATCACATCAAATTGGTCTCAAACCCAGGACCTCCCACTTATGAGACCACAGCTCTACCACTGAGCCATCGCTCCTCACTTATTAACAAGTACACAAGCTTGCAAATACCATTCATTTGTTGCACAATCTATTCCAATACAGTGCACATGCAATATAAGAGAGCAGCTATACATCATACCTTTCTTGAGACTTCAAACCATTCAGGTTTATGAAGAGGTTTCCATCCTCCTCGACCCCCTCCTGTTCCTCCATCTTGGCTGCATCTGCTTCTACTCGAGTTGTGGTGAACCAGACTACGCACTGCTACAGAAGAGCTGTACTGCCGCATCGTCGTTCGATGCTGTACAGGAGTAGTCAAATTACACACAATAATGTAGGAGTATTGTGGCCGAGTGGTTTAAGGCACTTGACTGGGGATGCGAAGGTCGAGGGTTCGAATCCCGACACGGCACTAATATCCTGCACTTGCTACTCTCCACCCAGGTGTTAAATGGGTCGAGCAACGCCTGGCTGGAATGCTCCCCAGGGAGTGGAGATTGTGCAGACAGTGTGTGCGTGCAAGTATTGAATCCAATGACCGGGGTAATAGTATATCTGTAAAGTGCTTTAGAGACTTTTGTATTAAGCGCTATTTAAAAGCGGAATAGTATTATTAAAGGTCATACAAAGTTTTGGTATAGGGTCATGAATTTGGTTCAAATGAACATATTGGAAGCATATGCGTACCTACAATATACATCGATCGTTGTCGCGGTTGAAATCGAGTCTAAAGTTATGAAATTATAAATAATAAACTCTTTATGTTGTATAGCTCCCTCTCAAGGTCAAGATATTAATTTAGCTATGAAACAATGTTTCTTGACTAAAATCGACTGATTAGCTATTCCCGTTTGGAAATTATATATCCCAACTACATATTCTGAGAAATTCATGGTCGCAGCTACCATTGTACGGCTGTAGGCGCTATTTGAAATTTATCAAAATTTACCGGGAGCACCGGTAAATTTTTATATTCAATTTTTCTCGAAAGCAGAAGTGTTTTAGGGGCTAATTTTTTTAGTGCTTATAATACATCCACAGGGGCATCAAAATATTTAAAAATTGTATAGATTCACCATCCACCCAATTTTCAAAATTTCCCAAAACTTTGTATTACCTTTAATGTAAGGAGTCAGGAAGTAAGGACTTGGGTTTTATTCAGGATATTACCGTTATCTCATTGTCATTCTATGCTGTACACAACAAGTGAAAAATACAGTCATAATAATAAAGTACAAACAATGATGGTAGTAAACATTCTCAGAAATCTTGCAGGATGTCACAAAATAAACAACAAATTTGATTTAAGCCGTTCTTCAAGAATAATCACAGGTGCTATTGGTGTGAATAATTGAAGATGAATTCTTTTCATTTTTACTTGAATATGAGAATGGTAAAAGTGTGCATAGATCTCTATCACAACCTGTTAGGATAAACAAACAAACAGCAAAACATGTTGTTTCCAGCAAAAAAAAATGTTTCTAAACATGTTCAATGTCATGGAAGTATATTTACTTACTAATACAATTTTTAAATTGGTGATAGATGCAGAATCAACAAGGAAATAAAGGGAAAGCTGAAACCATGACAAGAAATGAAATACGGCCACAATATAAAGTAGAAAGTGATGAGAGATAACTTACTGCCCATTCACACGTGAGAAAATCAGTGTCGCTAAGATATCTGCTGCCCTCTACAACATCTTCCAGGTCAGTGTAGAAGTCTAAGTAGTTCTGATGAAGGTACAAGGTGAAGTTCTCACTGCTCATGTGTGTTCTTTCAATAAGCTCCTGATAGGAATAAATGAACGGCATGAATGAGTATTAAAGACGGAACACATTCTCCCCATAAATATGATAGTTCACTGGATAACAAAGCTTTTTTGTTTTATCACTTGTTAGGGGTTTGGAAATCTGCAATTGATTGTGGTTGTATATCTCATGGCTACAGGGAAGAACAAGTTCTTGACAGAGGAAATGTTATGTTTGGCACGGCACCGGTAGAGCAGTGGTCTCGCAACCGAGAGGTACTGGCTTCGAAACCAAATCGATGCGCTCATACTCTTTGGTCAGACATTAATCATCATTACTAAGTCCCACAGAGAGGTTATTGGTCCCCTGGTTGCTTACTTACAAACATACACATGCTTTCATGGGAGTCAGGTTAAGTAAAACAGACAAAAAAATATACAAACATTGTTTGTGGCCTTAGTTACCTCTGGGTTTATGATGAGCCTATCTCTCTCATGATGTTGAAGGTGAGGGGGTAGTACTGGGTCACTGGCTGTCTTGGGCTCTCCTGCAGGTAGGTGGAAGCACAATATACAAATAATACACAGCGGTTTGGGCATTACTAAGAATTACCCACACAAGGTACTTTTGGAACAGTCTGTTTGGACCGTTTTGAAGGTACCGAGTGTGGGTAATTTTACTAATGCCCAAACAAAATGATGTGTATTATTTGTTTATAAGATTGTTTTTTATTTGTTTTATAAATTGATGTTTGATAAAATGATTTTACTAATGACCAGTCATTAGCATTTGATAATGACCGGTCATTATCAAATTACGTGTTGGGCAAAATAAATGCCTGCAGTGTGTACGCTCTCAACCAATCATTCGATTAGGATCCACGTCATCATCTTATAATACTTGATGGAACACTGGTTATTTTGGTTTAGCCTTGTTGTTTTGAATATTATACATTGCACGATTTCAAGAGCACGATATATCCATTTTGTACAAGTGCTGCTGTTGCTTAACTAACAACAATTGGATTTCTCGAAAGAGCAAGAACTCAACTGGTATTCAAAATATATCAAAGATATATTCTACCCTCATAATCATACATAAAAGAAAGCCAACATACTAAAAAAAAGTTCATACATTTACCCTTCTAACTTTTACCAACACTATGCATAGCATCTAATCCTAATTCCAGGACTTGTAATCTAATTGTGTAGATGGAGGCAAAAATAATGAAAAGATGCCAACTACTGAAAGGCTATTTGCTAAACAAACACAACTTACTGTTTTGAGTAAAAATTAAAGCAGATATACTTCTGCTATACATGTACTTAGACACATGTATATATATACATTTGATAGTAAGATTAAACGAGAACTTACCGTTTGAAGTTTGATCTTTATTTTATGAATATTTAGGAGGAAGTTATTACATGAGATCCCGCCAAGCGCATGCGCAGTCAATATTCAAAGCTACAAATGTGGCTACTCTCAGTAGTAAGGAACAGGGAACTTACACTTAAGTTTGAAGTTTGGGTGGGTGAGGAGGGCATGTAATAACTTCCTCCTAAATATTCATAAAATAAAGATCAAACTTCAAACGGTAAGTTCTCGTTTAATCTTACTATTTTATATCATATTTCGTCGTTCAAAATTACATGAGATTTTGAAGCATAGTAGCCACATTTGGAACAACCAACATGTATGGAAAAGTGAACACTGATTATGCAGATTGAATTGGATGCTTCGAACCAATGACTCACCATATTTGACAGTTATTGTAGTCTGTTCATACATGTGGCAAAACATATCACATACAAGACATCCATATAAAAGACGTCATAATGTTGCAAAAACATTGTTCGTTTCTGTATCTAGCTTATTCTAGCCATCTGGTTTCTTAATCCCAGTTCTATTAATTAGACAGCTGGTCTCTTAATGCCAGTTCTATTGAAAAGCCTTCTGATGCAGTTCTTAAAGCAGTGTGCTATCTTGTAAGACTGCCTGGGTAAAGTTTCTCTTGTTTTCAAAAGGTTTCTTGTAGAACTTCCTGAACGTTTTCTCTGAAGACCATCCTGCTCGGGCTAGGATCTGGTCCATTGGAAGTGCTGCCTTGGCAGCTGCTGAAGTTGATGCTGCCCGCGTTGAATGAGCCTTATAAACGTTTGTATCCACACCTGCTCTTTGCAAGCAGGTCTTGATCCAGCGAGATAAGGTTTGAGCTGTTACTCTATTATGAGGTCTGGTGTAACTTACAGAGAACGAGTTCTCATTCCCACGAAGTGGTCCTGTGCGCTGGACATAATGTTTCACATATTTTACAATACACAATCTTCTATCAGGTGGATATGCTTCCAATTTAAACTTAAAATTGGTATTTCCTGGTTTGCTTTGCTTCAAGTGTTCATCCAAATGAAAAACCACAAAGCCCCCTTTCAGGGTCATCTTGTTAGTCTTCAATATATGCAAGGTTTGCACTCTCTGTGCCGATACAAGAGCCATTAGCATACATACTTTGAGTGTTAAATCTCCGAGGTTTAAGGAGTTTACTGGAGAAAATTTTCTTAGAAAATTGAGGACTGGACTAATATTCCATATTTCTGTATATCTAGGTAAGACAGGTCTGAGTTGAAAAACACCTCTCATCAGTCTGGTTATAAGTGGGTGAGTACTTATTGTCTGATTACTGTCAACGAGAATCAGAAAAGTGGATAAAGCGCTACGAGCTGTATTGATTGCACTGTAGCTAAGGTTCCTGTCATGAAATAAACTACTAAGGAATTCTAGTACCGTTTCCACCTCGGCTTGGAGGTAACTCGTATTCCTGCTGTGGCAAAATCTTCGCCACTGTGTGATGTAAACTTGGTACTGCTTGCAGGTTGATGCTCTCCATGAAGCTGTAATGATATCCACTGTTCGTCTGCTTAGTCCCCGATTCTCAAAGTGTTGCCGCATAACCTGCAACATAGGAGGTCAATATTAGCATTAAGAGGGTGGGTGGTGTTTAACACAGGAAGGAGTAGCAAATCTTCTTGCCTCTGGATAAACAATGGCTCTCCTTCCATCATGCTAACCAACTGAGGGAACCACGCCTGAGTAGGCCAATTAGGGACCAGAAGTAACCTTCTAGCTTTATCCTCTCTGATTTTTTGCAAGCATTTGGGGATCATACAGAACGGTGGGAATGCATAGAATGCAAAAGGTTTCCAATCTAGCGTAAATGCGTCAATTGCAAAAGCCCCAGGGTCTGGGTGCCAAGTGACATATTTCTCTACTTGAGCATTTAGTCTTGAGGCGAACAGGTCTATTTCTGGTACACCAAAGTGGGAAACTATTCTATCGAACACTTGTCTGTTTAGTTTCCATTCTGTTCGATCATTAAATTTCCTGGATCTTTCATCTGCTATAGTATTGAGCCGACCAGGTACATGGGCTGCAGAGACCCAAATACTTCGAGAAATGCACCACTGCCAAATTTCTCGTCATCTTGTCACACATTGCGGACTTGCAACCTCCCATGTGATTTAAATAAGCCACTGCAGTGGTATTATCTATTCTTACCATCACATGAACGTTACGCTTATTCATGCAAAAGGATTTTATCCCCAACCCAGCGGCTAGGGTTTCCAGGAAATTTATTTCATTGTTTCTTGCCCTTTCTGCCTCAAATTCATTCCATCGACCCCCTGTTTGCTTCTGGAGGTCAGTAGCTCCCCATCCAAGGCCACTGGCATCTGTGTGCAATTCTAAGTCAGGTTTTTTCCTAACAATTGGGGAGGAGGCCATAGAAACATTGTTCATCCACCACTTTAACTCCTCTTTTGCCTCCAGGGACAACTTCATCTTTCTGTCAAAATGACCCCTGTTTTGTCTGAGGGCTGCAATTTTGTCCCTTTCCATTGATCTATAGTATAAGGGGCCATACTCAACCGCAGGGAAAGTTGCTATGACCTTCCCAATCACTCGTGCTACCATTCGTATTGATGGGAGGTACGTGCCCATTAATTCACGGCATAAATCTTTCACTTCTTGTGCCTTTGTTTGAGGCAATTTAACAATCATACTCTCAGTGTTAAGAATGAAGCCAAGAAAGGCTAGTTCACGTGTTGGGATGAGCACTGATTTTTTAGTGTGAATGAGGAATCCTAATTCTGAGAGGATTTTGGTTGTTGCACTCACACTCTCTTTAAGCTTTTCTTTTGTCTCACCAATAATTATGGTGTCGTCCCAATATCCTATGACTGTATGACCTGCTTGTCGCAGTTCGGCAAAGACTGGCTTCAGCAATTTTGTGAACAGTCTGGGGGCTGTGCTGAGCCCATTAGGTAAGGCTGCAAATTGCCAGCGCTCACCCTGCCACATGAACCTCAAGTATTTTCTACTATTTGGGTCTACTGGAATGGAGTAATAAGCATCTTGGAGGTCGATTGATGCAAGATAACAGTGCGGAGAAATCAAGTGCTTGGCAGTGTGGATGTTATCCATCTTAAAGTGTTGTACGTTCAGACTTTGATTAAGCTCTGATAAGTCCAAGATCATACGAGTACCCCCATCTTTCTTGGGTCTCGTGAAGATGTTTGAGAGGAATTCTCCCTCTTCAAATGAGCAAGGTTCTATTACGTTTTTTGCTTGTAGAGCCAAGATTTCTTTAGTAATCTGATTGATTTCTAAAGGGCTCTTTTTGTAACCATAGAGGGGCTTATTTCTTGAGAGAACCCCTTTCGAATAATCAAATTCGATCTCATAGCCTCGCACTGCTGATAGCAGAAATAGATCTGACGTTAATTCACGCCATCTACGATAGAAATATATCAATCGACCTCCAACAGGCACATTTGAGAAGCATTCTTTTTTTTTTTTTTTTTTGTAAAATGAATTTATTGATAAATATATGCTTTTGAACAAATCAAACAATCATACACAATCGATTGAAATAACATCGTGGCTTCTTAACATAGTTCAAATAAAACATGTATCGTTTTCTTCAATAACAGTGTTTTCAAAAATGCATAGCTTTTTTGTTTTACAGTTCCTTTCGATCTTTAATCGGTTGTGGATTAGTCTTTTGAAAATACAAAGAATAGAGACTTCATGAAACATGAGTTTGCGATTTTCTGCTTGCATAAATGTTAAATAAACTGCGTATTTTGCATATATGATAAGAAAATTTAAACTTTTAAATCTTTTGTTTTTCAAGTTATAGCCTTCAATTAAAACGAACTTATCAAAAGAAAAATTAACATTGTAAAGTTTTCGAATTATGTCTCCAAATTTTAACCAAAACAATCGTGTGTGCTTGCATTTTACAAATAAATGGAGATTGTCGTGTAACTGATCATCATATAAACATAAGGGATTGTTACACAATTTCCATTTGAATAAATTATACCTATTTGGTAATAAGTTGTGTAATAACTTAAAATTGAATTCTGATATTTTGTTTTCTTTCATAGCTTGTAAATTAAATGACCATATGACTTTCCAGTCGATTTGTTCTGTACTATTTAACATTTCTTCCCATTTCTCTTCGATTGGAGGTCTAACAATTGAATGAATGGACAACATAGAGTAAAAAAACTTCGATTTTCGTTTAGTGTTAACATTCATTAAAACATTTTTCATGACACCTTCATTTTCTTCTCGTGTCTCATCATATACATGTACCTGTCTTAACATATTCTGTTTCCAAACTTTGGGAATTGCATTTACTATGATATAATATTCTTGAAACAAAGAAGCATGTTTTTTCTCAAATCTTTCTTCAATTTCTCTCAATGACATAAATCTAGAGTTTTTTACGACATCATTAATTTTCAAAAGGCCTACATCGAACCATTTTTTAATAAATAATACATTTTTGTTGTGATCTCTTATATTTGAGTTAAACCATATGTTTTCACTTCTAACATTAGTACATTGTAAATCAATTGGCGTCTTACATTCTACTATCTCTTTAAAGTCGAACCAAGTATATACCATATTCTTGTAATATTGGGGCATTTTTATATTCTTTAAACAAAACTTCATATCATCTTTTGTACATTTACTATTTAACACATATTGTAAATTGCCCACTTTTTTAAAGAAACCATCAATTATCTTTTTCCACTTTGAGTTTTCGTGGGAGAAGTAGTGCAATATCCACTTTAATATAAAACTTTGTAACAGAGCATTCAAATTGACCATTTTTAATCCTCCATACTCATAACTCATACAAACCACTTTTCTTTTTATTTTGTGTTTTTTTCCATTCCACAAAAATGTATACAGTAAAGAATCAATGAGTTTCATTACATTTTCCGGCATGGTAATCATTTGAGCATTGTATATAATTTGAGAAACAAGAAATGATTTGATTATAGTTATTTTACCAGAAAAAGTTAAGCGCCTCGCTTTCCATAGACGTACTATATTTTCAATCTTTGATATTTTGGGTTTCCAATTAAGATTTATTAGGTTTTGTTCATTTTTCCCAAAATGAACCCCCAATATTTTAACATCAGAACAGGTCCATGGAATGCCATAAATGTTTTCACCAATGGTGTCTCCATTTATGTTAACTATGGAACTCTTTGATTTATTCAGCTCTAAACCAGAAAATAAACCAAAATGTTCTATCTGTTTTATAGCTTTCTTTAAAGATTTTGTGTCTTTAACAAAAATTGTTGCGTCATCTGCAAATTGCAGTATCTTTATTTCGACTGAATCAAAAAGGGTGATTCCTGTGATGTCTAGATCGTTTCTTATTTTAATAGCTAGTACCTCGACAGCGAGTATAAAAAGCAGGGCCGAGAGAGGGCACCCTTGGCGTACGCCTCTTGTTATGTTAATTTGCTCTGTTAACCAACCGTTTACATTGACACTGCTTTTAACATTTGTGTACAGAGTATTGACCCATCTGCAAAAATCATTTTTAAATCCAAATTTCCGTAAACATTCAAAGAGAAAATCCCAACTTAGACAATCAAATGCTTTTCTAAAATCTGTTAAAAATGCAAGTCCTTTGTCTGAGTGGTTTTGGACATAATAAAATATATCTTCAATTAATCTGATATTTTCAGCTAAACTTCTACCCTTGATGTACCCTACTTGATCATTGGAAATTAATGTGGGAATTACCTTCTGGAGTCTTTTAGTTAGGACTGATGCCGCAATCTTGTAGTCATAATTAAGAAGTGAGATTGGTCTAAAATTTTCTAAATTAGTTTGATCACCTTTTTTGTGTAATAGCTTAATTATGGCTTGTCTTTGCGTGTTAGAAAGTTCATTATTTTCAAATCCTTCGTTTAGTGAGTTTACAAGCAAACATTTAATTTCTGTCCAAAAAAATTGATAAAACTCAATATTCAGGCCATCACTTCCAGGCGCTTTGTTTTTAGCAAACTCAGAAATAACTTGCTGGCATTGAGAAGCATTCTTGTTGTAATGTACATGAAGTAGAAGGAGCATTAATCTTAACATTCTCAAAATATTCGTATGTGCTACTTACCTCTTTGGGTAATGGTGTAGCTATTTCCTCCTTGCGGCCTGTGGCCCCTGGAAGGATTGGGTCTGTTTCCCCATGCTCATTGTCTGGGTGTGAGGCAGAGCTCTGTATGGTCTGCCTCGTTGGGTTCGCTGGCCTAAAAAAGGCCTGTTGTAGTTCCCACTTGTGGGCCTGCTACTTGGAAAAGTTTGTGATGTGCCGGTGGCACGGTTCCATCCTTGTCTGCGGTATTGAAAAGTGCTGGACGCTTGCGTCCTGTACGGATGGTACTGGGGGCGGGGTGAACGTTGTCCACGCACCACGCCAGATGCAGCTTTTTGTTGTTCTGTAAGATCTTTGACTCTCTTTGTTAAGTCATCGCCAAATAAGTACTGACTCACTGGTGTGGCAGGTTTGCAAAGATGTGAGTACTTGGCATTTAAGTCTGGCTTAATCTGATCTTTGCGTAAGCAGTTGATTTCAAAGTTTGTGTTACACAGCAATGCCAATGCATCCTGTTGTGTCTCTGATAGGCTATCAGGGGACAGAGTTTGAATAAAAGCTGTGAGTCCCCTTGTCAAGGGCTTTTGGATTCTTTGCAGTTTCAAATCACGGCTTCTTGTTTGCGAGGATAGGTTTTCCCATATTGCTGCATTCACTTTGGGGCAACACAGTGGAGTACAATTGCTTGGAGGAGGGTATTTCCCTCCAGCTTCCTCCAACACATTTTCCTCTAGCTGGTTGGACATGAGGTACATGGCACACTTTGCTAAATCATTGTGGATCGCGCCACCTACCCCAGTGGGGATAGCAAATTTCTGAGCCAGGGCAGGAACTTTGTCCTCATTCTCCTGGTCTAAACCTGGTGCAACAGTTTCGTTGACATCACCCTCATCCATGCTGCCAATGTCATATGACGTAGGGCATTGGCCCATGTTTCCAGTGTCAATATGCTCAAACTCATCATCATCATGTTCAACTTCAAGAAATCTCACGTTCGCCGCAGCTGAACATGCTGTCGGTGGTGTATCCCCGGTGGGGCGAGTTGCAGATTGACAAGGCAAACTATCCACCATTCTCTCCATTAAGGATTCCAATAATGTCAAGTCTTCCTCTTAAATCCGTGAAGTCCTCCTTTTCTTCAGGCTTTTTGCCCTTCTTTTTAGGCCCAGAGTTCTTAGACTCATTCAGGGCAGGCTTTGCCAAGACACTTTTGCGTTTCGTATCGGAGGATTTCACTGCCGACGAGCGCTTTGGCTCAGGCTTCGTAGAGGGGCCGTGGCGGTTTCGCTCGGGGAAGTTCCGGCTTTAGCCGTGCTCAGCGTACCGCTGGTTTTCTGCTTGGTGCTGCCGTTGCTGCTTGATGGAGACGCCATCGTGAACGTGGAAATCGGAGCAAAACTTCGATTTTTGATAAAAAAACAGCACAGATTCTCAAAAGTCTTCCAAAAACATGAAAAAGGAGAGTTTCTCTCCCTATTGTAGTATTTTTTCGAAACCGCTGGTCCGAAAAAACGCCGAAAATTAGGTATTTTGACTGCTGAGGGAAAGTTACTTTCCCGGTAAAAATCAATTGCGCGGCGAATTGACTGCGCATGCGCTTGGCGGGATCTCATGTAATTTCGAACGACGAAATATGATATAAAATATTCAGTATAATCTATGTGTACAGATTAAGACCTAACAGAAACCATTAGTAACTAATACCTCTCTCTTAAATACACCTCACTGAGCAATCAAAGAGTATTGATAACCTTTCTCCATACACCATCTTTCTCCTTTCATCATCTAGACTAGATCCTAAACTTACGTTTGCAATAGAGAACCTTCCCCAGCGCTCTGAAGAGGAAGAGTGAGGTATCTCTGCCTCCGATGGCTGCCAATCTCTTGTCTTCTTTGTCATCCTTGCTTCCCCTGGCCTGCTTCCTTCGATCTTTCCACTGACTGCTACCTATCGACGATGAGGAGGATGATGAGGAAGGGGTCGATGACCATGATGATGGCAATGACGATGACTTTTGTGATAACCTTTGGAGACTGTCAGTACCTGTGCGACAGAAGAATATTTTTTTTAAACATAGTGACAACTCTATCAGATTAAACATGGAAGGAAACTGTGATTTAGTATTTATAGATATCCTCTTTTTTTCTGTACATTTTGTTATCCTATATTTAAGATCAACAAATAATTCACCCAAAAGCTCAATTTACAAAATAATCTAAAATCTGTTACCTTGTTTGATTCTCAAAAATCTCTTACCCCAAGAATATACCCATAACAAAATTTAGTGAAGTTTAACCTTTTTACAGGTAAAAATTCATCATCCCTATTATAAATTGATACACTCTATTGGAGGGGATAGTATTTTACATTTCAATTAATAGATCCATATGCTTGTGCCCTTTGATACAAGACCCTAAAATAACACTGCAAAGACTAATCATGGTAAATATACCTCTTTTTTTGGGGGGGGGGAGATATCTTTTCAAAAATATTTTTCAAAGTGAGAATTCCTCAGAGATATCTTTTATATTTTATTATGCTTTTTATCCACAGCTCAAGTTAAGCTATATATTTTTTTATCAAACAATAAATGGCTATTCCAGCATCCTTTCTTTTTGTCAGTGTGCACTGACAAACTCTTGATTCCTTTTTGTTTAAACACACAAATCCATCATTAAAGGCATTGTTTCACAATATTAAATCTGAGATGCATGGCCCTAATTTTTATCAGTGTCTGTGATAAAAAATAATAAAAATAAAAACGTTACTTATAAAGCGCTTACCACTGAAGTCTCTGGTGTAATATTGAAGCCCTAAAAAAAATTGCGCTTCAAAATGATCATCAAGTGCCTCAAAAAAGTAAAAAATCTTTGAGTGACTGGTTAACAATATTCATTTTCCCCAATAGACTTAAGTTTTATAAAAAACGTTTTTGAAATTTTGATTCCCAATCATAAATATCTTGATAATCAGACAGGCGATCGGCTTCTAAAAGTCATAGAATTCCTGACTGACCTAAAGGTTTATAATCATGATTGCAGCATGAGCTAAATCCAGGATTTTGTTTAGAATCTGAGGCAAAGATACCCAATCCATCATTGAAGTACAAACCTTTGAGACATGCAAACTGGAGGGCGTTTATAGCACCTCTGATGTCACCCGAGCTTGATGCTGCTAAGGCTTCTATGGTAGACTTGGAGGGGACATAAAACTTATGTCTTGCCTGTGGGAGCAATGTAGAAATGAAGAAAAAACATTTGGTGTTTAATAATAATATGGGAAAAATTATGGATATTTATATAGCGCTGGTTTCCGCCAGACTCTGATGCTAATGGCGCTGTACACATATTACCCTGGTTATAGCCGAGCTGCCAAAGTAACTAGGGCTCAAGCATATCAGGTACCCATTTACACCTGGGTGGAGAGTGGCAAATGTAAATAAACGTCATGCCAAAGGACATTAGTGCCAGCGGTGGGACTTGAACCCTGTACCTTGTGATCTGCAGTCGGGTGACTTATCCACTAGACCACAACACCTCTACATCCGGTTTCATCCTACCAAGCATATCAGGTACCCATTTAAACCTGGTGGATAGTGGCAAATGTAGATTAACGTCTTGCCAAAGGACATTAGTGCTACGATTATCGAGTGTTTATAGAAAAACAATTGTTTGGGGTGGAGGGGCAAACAATTTCTAACTTTAACTTGTCACAAAAATACAGCACAAATTATTTTGGAAAGAGATGCTTTGCTTTTATATCTAATTCACTATCAAGGATAAGCCACACCTTTTCAGGCAAAAAAAGATTACAAATCATCTCAACACTGTCACCAAAGCTCAAATAGACTCTAAACGATTGAGCAGACAAAAGAAATGTGTCATGAAATAGTGAATCTAATGTGAATGAAAATAGTACCTTTGCTGCTTCTGCTGTAGCTATTTTCGTCATTGTCTTGGTCATGCTGGTCGGTGCGACTGGATTGAAACTAGGAAAATAAAAAAAGATAGGAAAGGCTTATGTGTCAATGTTTCATTAAAATGGCTTGCATTTTACGTTTCAAGACTAGGGTGAATATGTCACATCATCTGAAAACTGTATCAAAGAACCTGTTACTTCAACAACCTTTTCTGTTCCATAGGGGTACTTAATTCTTAGTATACAATAAAAAGCATACATGCCAATGCCAATGGTATTACACAAGTTAACAAAATGTTACTGACCCACCTGCTGGTCTTTAATCAAGTTATTGTAATCCTTTCTCACACATTTCCATTATTTTTTTCATCATATTTATCAATTTGTCTATGAATGTAAGAAAATATATACCTGAAAGTTTGAGAAAAAATGATCAGTAGGGAAAAGTAATAAACTAACTTAGAATTCTATTCATACTGCATGATGTAAATAATAATAATAATAGGCATTTCAATAGAGCTGTCTATCTAGAAATTCTATTCCCAGGCGCACTTATTATTACCCCGGCTTTAGCCTAGCTGCCATTACAGCGCTCCAGCATTTCAAGGATTTAATTCCTGCCAGATACCCATTTACCTCACCTGTGTCAAGTGTGACAAATGAAGATTAATGCTTTGCCATAGGACATTAGTGCAGTGTCGGAGATCGAACCACAACCTTTGAATTTCAAGTCAAGTACTTAAAGGGATTGGGTGACTTTGTCTCAGATTCTGAAACAAAATCCTGGATTTAGCTCATGTTATAATAATTATAAACCTTAGGTCAGTCAGGAACCCCATGACTTTAACAAGCCGATCGCCTGTCTGATTATCAATTGGAAATCGAAATCAAAGATTTCGGTTTCCTAATGGTTTTCTTAACACTTAAGTCTATTAGGGGAAATGAGTACCGGTATGGTAAAACCGGTCACTCAAAGATGTTTACTTTTTTGAGGCACTTCATGATCATTTTGAAGCGCAATTTTTTTAGGGCTTCAATATTACACCATATCACAGACACTGATAACATGTAGCGCCATGCATTTTTAGATTTAACATTGTCTTAACAATGTCTTTAAACCACTTTGACTACGACACTTCTTAATATAAATAAATAGGTGATTTCAAAGGCACTCTATTTCTTCTGAGAGCACAGTGGACAGATTTTTCACTTTTTGTGTGCAATTTTCTAGGTAAACAGTAAATTAAAATGATATGTAGATCATACCTGCCAACATTTGAAAACAAGTATTAGGAATTTCTAGGCAATACACGGTTTCTGTACAAAAAAGTGAATAAAATTTAAGGCATGCAATACGTGACCTCTCAAATCGCGGCACATAATAAAACAATCTTAATTTGGCTTTAGCAATACAAACAAATTATTGAAAAAAAAGGAATTTTGAAAGATTGTAATTCCAATTTTGGGGTCCATAAAATCCTAAAAATCTGAATATTCTGTATTGATCGGAAGGGTTGGCAGGTATGGTAGATGTATATACATTGTGTTACCTACCTAATATTGTGGACAGACAGGTTGTCTTGAACGTCAGATGGGAAGAGAGAAAGGACGTTAGACTTTCCACCGTGACTATCACTCACAATAAAGATAAGGGGACTACGACCCGTGTGGCTGAATCTTGTAAGGACGGCATGAAGGCTGGACGGATCACGGTAGAATGCATTTGGTATTTCCTGAAAATAATAACAAATCAAACAATTTCTCTTAAATAAGTATAATAATCAGTATTAATAGCATGGGCATCTTTGACACTTTTGAAGAGTAAAGTTGTTACACTCTCTTGCTACTGTTTTTTTTACTCTGATTGTACATGGCAGTATGTTTTATTGTTTTTTTGTTCTGTTCTTTTGTTCTTGTTTCTTTTTTTCCTGTATGTGTGTGTTTTAGGGGTAGGCTTTCATATAAGGAATCCCTCCTTTCTGCCTATTCAAAATGCTTTCATAAATTGCCATTGTTATTTTGTTATCACTATCTTGTTTTTTATCATTCCATTCTGTATGTATATGTTTTAAATGTTTTTATGGAGAGTGTTGAATAAACTTTGAATTGATTTTGAAGGTATATTAGTATGTCCTACAAAAAGGGATTGCAACCTTTATGCTGATAGTAGCATTTGATAAATCAAAGAAAATAAGATATACCAGAAGAATAAGAGCTGCCGGTACATTTATCATCCATTATGGGAGAAGTTGTGTCTATGTCATCAAAGTAATAATTTAAAAATTGTTGTTATCCTTTACATCCTTAATCATCTTATTGGTCTTCCACAAATTTGAATGAATATACTCCCTGAATGTCTCTCATATATGTATCTGTATCTTCGGTTAGCCTTGTATCTTACTTTGATTCTTATCTACTTATTTTGTACTTTTTCACACATTGCATGTTCTCCTCACTGCAGAAAAAAAAACTCAGTTGTTTCACTTGTAACTATTTCATTCAATTTAAACAATCAAGAACATTTTTTTAATGAATTTCTGATTGGAATGTAAACAATAAAAAGACTTTAAAACTGTATATCAACTCTACCATGCAGAATAGCAATTCCAAAGATTACTTACTTCAACCAGCACAGCTTTGTTAGTTCTCTCCTCCTGCTCTCCGACTAGACTAAGAGCTGGGTACCTGTTGGCTCGCTTCAGAAAGTCCTGGAACTGTTTAACCTGAGACTCGTTTTTCACATAGAAATCTGTAACAAAATACAATCAATTGAAATGAGAAAAGATTCAGACTGAAAAGGTCGAGTGATTCCTTCTCATTTTAGAGAAAAAGATTTGAATTATGAGGAAGTATTTGCACCTAGACACAACATAATTTGAAATGAAATGAAAGCATGTAATATAGCTCACATATGTTTACTTCATCTCTACTTTGACAAAGTTTTCATCATCTACCAAATAGATCAGCCTACATTCCAGAAGCAAATTACTATCAGGCCTAAAATAAAAACTTGTTGTATTGCCCTTTGCGACCGACCCAAAAATCTGAAAATCTATGGTCGGCATTTAAAATTTTAAAAAAAAAAATTAACTGTTTTTTAGATTTTTTTTTTTATTAATGAATAAAAAATATGTATTTTGTTTGTTTAAATGGGATATAACTGCATAAAATCAAATTATTCAAAAAATCTCACTAATTATGAGGTGGAAAAGATGTCAATGGAATGATGACAGATATATAACAAATGTTGATTTACAGTAATAATAATCCGGTTTTTTATATAGCGCTCAATACACCGATCCAACGATGTACCTAAGCGCTTTACAGATATATTATTACCCCGGTCATCGGATTCAGGCTTACCGGGTACCCATTTAACACCTGGGTGGAGAGTAGCAAGTGCAGGTAAATATCTTGCCAAAGGATATTAGTGCCGTAGAAGGTTGACTATGAAAAGATCCCTGTTTGTTAACGGCCTTACCAGATCTGAAGTCTGTGTCTTGGTCCATCTTGAAAGCTTCTGTGATTGGGTTGGACCATTCCTGTACCTCTAGACCTAGTTCCTTGGCCAGGACAGTCAGGGTGGCTGTCTTACCTGCTCCTGCAGGCCCTGTTAGAAGCAGCAATGGGGCTTTTGAGTGCTGAGAACACAACACAGAGAATAGATTGGCTTCTTGTATAGTTAGTTGCCACCTAGGAAAAGCACTGTTACACCAGCATTAGGAAAGCACTTTAGCTATAAAGCCACTTATAAAAAGGCAAATAAAATATGAAATTTGATTCCTGGCCTTTCAATGTTTTCTTACTTGCTGTTTAACATAAAACAGGAATGAGAATGTTGGCCAGCTGCATGGTGTACATGTTCAGTCAGTAGTAAAGATAATGGCCTCAACAATGTAATGTATCCAGAATAGTTTATTAATTCAAACCTGTGTATTAAAGTGGTCACCTGTCTACAAAGACCACATTTTTATGTTTCCCTTGAAGATGGTTTCTCATTGAAACATGTAATAAAGGAACCTGTCTACAAAGACCACTTTTTGTGTTTACATTAGGCGATCGCTATAGACAGGTTTGACTGTACAAGACAAGTTCAAGAATGTAGCTTATGGCAAACCTGTATTCAAGTCACATGTATATATGCTTTAATTTTGTTTGTCCAAAGCGCCCGGCTATGCAATTTTTGTGCAGCAGCTTTGCAAACTCCATGCAGCAATCTTGAGAGTCGGGTTTTTAGTCAATTTCTCAACTTTATACTTGAATTGTAGACCAGTCAATATAATACAAATAATAAATGTTTGTAGCACATGCATTAGTGATATGCACTGCACTTGGTTAAGTCATGGACTATGAACTCTACAAGTCTCGTTCATTATCCTATTGTGACTTAAACTTCTTGCAGTGCATATTCACTCTCTTATGAACAGATACTCCAGTACCAATTGCTCGGTGCTCCATTCCCCACACTACTAAACAAACTGCTGAATTCAACCCTAGACTGAAGCATTTTGATTACTAACCCTACTCTAAAATTCAATTGCAACCCTAATCTCACATCTTCAACAAAATAAAGCCCTGGGCACACAAATACTGGAGTGAATGTCACCAGAGCAAATGTTGAGTCATCGTCATAGCAACTTACTGGCTTGGGCTGCTGTCCTCTTTGCTTGGTGTGAAAGGTCAACCATTCTTGGACCTCTTGGATCTTCTTCTTGTGAACAGCTAAATCAGCCTGCAAAAAAAACAAAAAGACCAAATTAATGGTCTCTTGGTGAGGAAATAGTAGATGAACCGTTCATCAACATTCAAACACACTGAAATGGTTAATGAGACTAGACGTCTCTTAATCATTATTATGTGAGATACAAACGCATGTTATTTAGCGAAATAGATGACTGAAGGGACCAACTTTTGGACAATGTCTATATAATACCAGTACATACATGATAATGATAATAAACATGAAAATGCCACAAAAGACAATGTACTATGACGTTAACAATTTAGATCTCATTCAGATCCAGAAATTACAAACCATTGGAAATTGGTTCAAAGGTGTTTGCAGCATGAGTTTGATCAACACAACTACAGGTACCGGAATACCAATATATGAGCAACAATGTCTCCTCAAACGACACTGGAAGATTGAAAAGATAATATAGTCATCTTTAAAAAATACTCACTACAGATTGAGGTGCATGTCTTTCAGCCCATGTCTGTCCTTCTAACAGCTTCTTCTTCTGAGACCAGCTCTGTGTCTTCCCTCCTCCCTTGTCAGCAACCCTCGGTCTCTTTCTCCTGTCCTGGCCTTTGCTTGAGGGACCATGCTTGCCTGAACTATGACCCTTGCCTTTGGTACCGGTGCTCTGCTCCTCAAAATCACCAAACGATGAAGAGACCCACTGCTGCATGTTCTGCGGATAAATGAAGACCAGGGGGTGTTTCACAAAACTTGTCATCAGTGACAATTATGACAGTTTTTGTTATAAACTACTGAAATCCTTGCTTCTGATTGGTCATCTTTGTGAAACACCACCAGAAGCATTAACCAACCGGTCCAACCTTTCATATAAAAGTTAAAGGGGTGGAAGTAAGACAATTAGAAAAACATGTTGTTTGTGAGAGTTGTAGTTGGTCGATCACCGTGTGCGTCGACCAATAGGCATTGTGCATTATTGTTCCAATTATCGATCGAATTATGGACCGCTCCGCCGGTCCTCCCGTAGAGTATAAAAGACCCTTGCTTACAGTAGTTATTATCACCAGACGAAGTGTTGCAGATGCGCACGAAACGTCGTGAACTTTTAGATTCCTTATTGACCACATTGCGAGACAAACGAATATCACTGGCGATATTATTTTCGATAGAGTTGTAGTTGGTTACAAAAATATCAAAGAATTGATTATATTATCGACATGCTATTTATTGATAATTCATATCAATAAAAATAATCAGAAAGCATAGAAAAATGTCTAAAAATCGTTCGTACGGCGTTCGTTGCAGTTCGTAATGGCATTTGTGACCGAGGCTTAAGCAACCAAACAGCCAACGGCTTTAGGTCCTCTCCGAGGGACCTGGTAATGAGGATTAATGCCTTACCAAAGGGCACTAGCGCATCGCCTTCGTTTCAAACCCGGGTCACCGGATTATGAGACCACTGCTCTACCGACTAAGCTATGTCTAGAGGTCTAGTGTACTTGTTGTTTATCTTTGTCATATTTGGCTATGCAGAAGTATGTTTCTGCAGAAAAAGCTAAAAAAGTAGAACTGTTTTAGACTCCTAGCAGAATATGTGAAATCATGAATAACTATTTTGAGTAGTCTAGATCTAGTTAATCATGTCAAGGCAGAGTCTAGAAGTATTGTGGTCGAGTGGATACCAGGCCTCGAATTACATCAAATTTGGGTCAAGGCCACTTTTTTGAGAGGGCACAAATCCACCGAAAGGGGCACAAATCTATCCTAAGGGGCACTAAGGCCAAAGCGGAAAATGTGCGTAAAATCACCTCGCGCCGTTTTCATGGTGGGGGGGGGGGGGATTTGCACCCCCCCCCCCCCCCCCCCCCAAAAAAAAAAAAAAAAAAAAAAAAAAAAATGCTCACTACCCCTAACCTACCTAACCCTTTTCGGAATTCCACGGGAAGCGCGGAAGCTTAGACGTTTTTAATAAATTATTAGAGAAAGAAGACAATTTGATGTACCGTTCTTGACTCTTTATCCTTTTCTGAATTCCACGGGAAGCGCGGAAGCTATGACGTTTTAATTAAAAACGTATGGGAAAGAAGACGATTAGATGTACCATTATCTCAACTCTTAATCCTTTTCTAATTTAATTCCAGACTCTCCTCTTGAGAAAAATCCAAGTTTTTCACTGATTAAAAACTCTGAAAACGCACCAAAAAAGGTCACAACGCGAAGTGAAGATGTTGAACTAACGATGGGTAAACAAAACTTCCCGATATTGATTGGTCCAAATAAAAAGGATGGAGATGGATTGAAAAACTAAGCCCGAGTCATTACGGTTTTGTGCCAAACGTTTCAGTCATTTCGATGAAGACATGCTTTCATATCTCCGTATCGGCAATGAAGTCCTGCCAATAGTTATTAATTTAGGAGTTCGATAGTGGCAATGTAGTCTCGCCGATAATTATTGTTTTTAGATCTCCATAGGGGCGACAAAGTCTTGCCGATAATTATTGTTTTTAGAGCTCCGTAGGGGCAGCGAAGGCATGCCGATAATTATTGTTTGTAGATCTCTGTACGGGCAACAAAGTCTTGCCGATAATTATTGTTTTTAGAGCTCCGTAAGGGCAGCGAAGGCATGCCGATAATTATTGTTTTTAGATCTCCGTAGGGGCAACAAAACCTTGCCGATGATTATTGTTGTTAGAGCTCCGTACGGGCAAAAAAACCTTGCAGATTATTATCGTTTTTAGGGCTCTGTAGGGGCAACAAAGTCTTGCTGATGATTATTGTTTTTAGATCTCCATAGGGGCAACAAAGTCTTGCCGATAATTATTGTTTTTAGATCTCCGTAGTGGCAACAAAGTCTTGCCGATAATTATTGTTTTTATAGCTCAGTAAGGGCAGTGAAGGCATGCCGATTATTATTGTTTTTAGATCTACGTAGATGCAACAAAACCTTGCCGATAATTATTGTTGTTAGAGCTCCGTACGGGCAAAAAAACGTTGCAAATTATTATCGTTTTTAGAGCTCTGTAGGGGCAAAAAAGTCTTGCCGATAATTATTGTTTTTAGATCTCTGTAGGGGCAACAAAGTCTTGCCGATAATTATTGCTTTTAACGTTAGAGCTTCGTATGGGCAACAAAACCTTGCCGATAATTATTACTTTTAGATCTCAGTAGAGGCAACAAAGTCTTTTTGAACATTACAAGTCGGGGTTGACTTATGATAATGTCGGCAAAACCTTTGTGGAATAAAATATTGTGGCCGTAAACGGTTTGATTTTGAAAAGGGCATTCCGGCCAGTGAGAGGGGCATGGCAGCAAATTGCCGATTGCCGGTGGGTAATTCGAGCCCTGGGATACGTCACCAAACTGTGGATCACAAGGTTCTCTGTTTGAGTCCCTGCTGTGGCACTAATGTCCTATGACAACACTCAACCCAGGTGATGTACAGTGTGTAAATGGGTCACGAGTCATGTTGCTGATGTCAGTTCAGTGAGAAAGGGCTGCCAGGTAACGACAAGGTTGAAACACTCCAGCAAAGCATAGTCATAGAGAGTCAATGCTAATGCGTATTGACCTCTAGCACTGCACTACGTGTTAATAGATCTAGTCTAGGCAGCATTTGAATAGATCTAGGCGGCTAGGCCTACATGAAATTATTATAGTCAATACACTCATACTCATAGTCATAACACAAAGATGTGCACAATCATGCCGATACGGCTGATCGGCAAGTTTGACAGTGGACTCACAATTTGAATTTTTAAATTATTCTTTCTAGACTAACATCGGAAAGTTGAAAAAAATTGTATTTTACTGCTTCTTAAATGTAGATCTAGCTAGACTAGGTCTAGGTGTCATCAATCGTCACTAGCCCCCTATATTTAAAGTACAGATTTTTAGTGAAATCAGTTAAATTTTGTACAGTGGTGTTTGAAATGTTGAGAATCAATGAGCACAGCAATGCACATAGATCTAGACCATGTGTGGGTTGAAAGGGATGCGATCTATGTGTGGGTTGAAAGGGATGCGATAGTCTCGCTAATTCACTCTCATTCTCATTCTCACTCTCAATCTCACATCTCACTCAGTCTCAGACTCGGGTAAAAATTCACTGTCATCATGATCATTCATTGTCTCAATTCTCGTAATTATTTTTGTACCATTGATTGATGTATAATTTGATCCAACATTACAAGCTCCAAACTAAATTTAACAAAGGAGACTGGCCCCTTGAGTCCTCCATCCAAGCCAAATATCGATCTGTCGTTCATGACGTTAATTCTAACGTTAGTCGTTAGATACGCATTGTCAATTACACATTTTATTAAGGTAGTCTCCGGTCATCAAGATAAAAGTTGGCAATTGATTTGAAAACACAACACAGAAAAACGATCGTTCTATTCTTAATAATAATATCATATTCATACCTTTTAACAGGAGGAGAAAGTGGTCATGTCACAGTACTTTACTCCGCGGGGAATACAATACAGATTCAAAATTGACGCCACTCAGCTCAGCTCAGTGAGTTTACTCGAGCGGCCGGTAATGCAGAATCTTTGATGGTACGTGCATAGCATACATCAACAGTATTGTGCATGCTACGTATCGTAGCGTACCTACCGTATACTACTGTGCATTGAACCGAGTCTTTTTCACTCAAAAAATTAATATCCGAAAAAGTAAAATTTGGTCTGGCGCCATCTACGTGCACCGACAATCGATGTATACAAATCGGCACATTACTCCACTGATCTCTACCCAATTGGGTAGAGATCAGTGACATTACTCCCATTGCACAAAGTGCCTGGAAACATATATGTCCTTGCATGTCTACTTTCATGTTTCTAAATTTACGCGTGAAAATAAAATTATAATAGTAACATTATTACTCTCCTCTTTCTCTCATTCTATTTCTATGTTTTCTGTTCTCTCTGTCTCCAGCTCTGTGAAGTATGTCCCTCGCTCAACTCTCTCTCTCTCTCTCTCTCTCTCTCCCTCCCTCCCTCCCCCTACCCCAACTTTCTCCCACCTCCCTTCTCTCTTTCTATTATTTACCTGATCATCTCAAATGTATTTCACCCCTTCCATTTAATGAGATCTCTCGTCTGAAACTTGTCATTTTAGTGTAGGTCTATCATCATCATCATCACAACCACCACCATCACAACCACTACCATCGTCACCACCACAACCACCACCACCATCATCATCATCATACACTGTCGCTCATAAAGGTGGAATATTTTTGTTTTTCCCCAATTTATGGAATTATTTTAAAAATAATTTAAAAATAATAGATCTAGATAATAGTATACATTCTTAGATGTTATTGAATAATAATTTGACAATGTGTGTTTTGCGTGACTGCTAAATCATGTGTATGCTACTATGCTTATCAACTAGGGGACCTACTCCCTTAAGTCATAAATGACAATAATGAGGATAAATGCCCCACCAAAGGGCACTAATATAGCACATCGACACGGTTTTGATACTGGGGCCTCACAGTTACGAGGCCATTGCATTATCACTGAACCATGACTGTTCGCAGTGGGGGCTAGGGTAGGGGGCAGTTTCCATAAATAAAAAAAAAACACAGAAAATGCAACACATTTTCAATAATTTATTGCACTTTACCTCTGTCCCCAACATAAAAAAAATCATCTTGGCGGCCATGCATTATGGCTCAAGGCATGGGCACACAGAGGATTTGTTTATGTTGGGGACCGAGGTAAAGTGCAATAAATTTTCAATAATTTATTGCATTTTCTGTTGTTTTTTTTATTTATGGAAACTGCCCCCTACCCTAGCCCCCACTGCGTACAGTCATGGTTCAGTGACAAAGCAATGGCCTCGTAACTGTGAGGCCCCATGATCAAAACCGTGTCGATGTGCTATATTAGTGCCCTTTTGTGGGTCATTAATCCTCATTACTGTCATTTATGACTTAAGGGAGTAGGTCCCCTAGTTGATAAGCATTAATAGCATACACATGCTTTAGCAGTCACGCAATACAGACATTGTCAAATTATTATTCAATAAAATCTAAGAATGTATACTATTATCTAGATCTATTATTTTTAAATTATTTTAAAAATAATTCCATAAATTGGGGAAAAACAAAAATATTCCAACTTTATGAGCGACAGTGTACCATCAATCCCCAATCTCCTCCTCATCATCGTCATCATAATCATCCTTACAATCATATCCACCACCAACATCACCACCACCACTACCATTCTCATCATCACCATCATCGTCATCATCATCATTATCATCATCATCACAATCATAATCAATGAAATCCATTTGAATGTTTACTGCATCTAGAATGCTCATCATTATCATGAATCAACAGTTTTATAAAATGTATTCCAATTTATTAACTATAAATCTCACGTATTATACTGTCAACATTCATCATAAAACATGATACAAACTTATTTTTAGTTTTTTTCTTATAAATCTTGTCGGGCCTGACGAAATAATACTTTTTATACTAATTTACATGAATTCTGATAATACTTGATATACTCAATAGCAATATTGAATCCACTCTCCTGCTATTTTGTTCTTAAACCGTGATCGATAATCGTCATGGTTATCCTGTTAAAAAAGTAAGAGTTGTCTAGTACAATAACTGAGTAATACATTTGTCACTGGACAACATTTAGCACCTTTTTACTTTTCATTAACCCGGTGTAAAAGCAAAAATACTTATTCATCTCACTATTGTTCTAGAATATCAGGACTGCCTGTCCTGTCAAAAGTCACCGCGAACATCATTCTGTCTCCTACATTAGACGGGTGTTACTAAGGCTAGTTGTTTTAGTGGGTTTAATCCGAAGATGGATCGGTGGCCGTTCAAGTGTTGGTTGTCTGAGAGACTGAGACTGAGTCATATAAGGCAGCAAATTTGCTAATGAATAATGATGTATGTATATAATTATAATGAACATTATCATAATAACGATATGACAGTTACGCGACTAACTCAACAACAGCGTATATAGCCGATTTTTTTTGTTTTTAGTATAGGGGAAGTGGCATGGGGGAACCCCCATCTAGGAGAATAATGAAAACACGCTGTGGTGGAGTCTTTAATTATTTTTCTGCCTACATAATTCTGTGAGAGAGCCTAGTGACCAATCGGAAAGATGCATTCTTATTATAACCGAAACTTGGCATTCAACATAATGCACTGCATAGCACAAACAGCGTATATCTTGGGGTGAGGATTTCTTCAAAGTTTTTCATGGGGCGGAGCATTAGGGACGGACCCTGAATTTATTTACATCGCTGTTTACTAATTTAAAATCGGTTCATCATTTCATTGATCATCTTCGTCTTCCAGAACATCTCCATTGTAAATATTTATCACCATCGTGTTCACATGGTAACCTGACAATCATAATTCATCACAATCAACATTTTGTTTGCTATCGAAAGTCTGGACGTTCTTTGTAGGTTACCATGGTAAGTGAATGTTCACAAAATGAGGCTTTGGGTAACACCGTGTGGTAGTCTTAGTGGAAAGGTTGTTTATATTATTCTTTTGTCAAAAGAACTATCAGTTTGGGGCCCGTTTAGAGGAATCAAGGACAAGTAAAAGTAAAAGGGGGAAACAAGAAAGGGAAAGATGGTGAAATAGAATTGAATCAATGTCTTTAATCGTTTAAGTATTTGATATAATTTCATGTCACTCTATCTTTTCTTTTACTTCTCCGTAGTTCCTCTAATGCCCATAATCAAGTTCTCTTGACAAAATGAGGTATCAACAGTTTTCGCACTGAGGCAATCACACGGTGTTACAAATACCCTATAGAGTTTGAAGGATCAAACGTTTTGTTCATGATCATAAAATACCCAAACGTTGCCGGTTGGTGTCGGGGTAGGGCAGCTACGCCCCCTCCCCCCCTTTATGTTCCCTTATTGGAGTACTCCGATAAGGATTGAATATACTATCACAATGAAATCAAGCACTCATGTTGTAGAAATATTTGTACAGATTTACATAAATAGAATTAGAAAAGAATGAGCTAACTTGGTAACGGTAACAGTATAGATCCTATGCTATATGGAAAATGTTAGTAACTCTTAAAACACATGCCTTATCCAATAGGAAATAATAATCCTTTCGGGTATCTTTATTATTCTCAGCTTTTCTTTGCATCAACCTCATTCAACAGCTCGCGTATTGCAGACAACAAAGCAATTTCTTTTCATTTTGTTACTCCTTGATTGATATAAAATACATTAAAAAGTCTGCTGAGAGCCAGAAGGGCGTTTACTCTGTGTAAAACAAAAGGCCAAGATCTAACGCCCTTTCTGTCAGCAGATGACGAACAATACTTGTATTGCAAAATGATATGGTCAAAGTCATCTACATTGTACATCATGATACCTTTAAAGCACTATATAATAGATATATATATATTTCAATTCCTAAAGAAGTGTTTCATCTTGTTCCTGAAGCCAGTTCATATGACTTTCAAAGGAGGACATTAATTGTTCATTATCTTCTGTGATTTCGTCATCCGACTCGTCGGCGATGAAAATGCTGCACTCATCGGCGGTTGGGTCGAGTGGAATCGTAGTCGAGGAGAGGGGTGGAATATTCATCTCTTCGGCGGTGTTCTGGGAGGAATTCGATTTGGTGCATGCATCGGTGGACGACGAGCAACTTTGCATGGACATCATCGACGATGCCGATGACGAAGAAGCACTACCGCGCTGGTGATCGGAAGTCGAATGAGAATCTACCGAAGATGGGTTCTCTTCATGAGGGATGGAGAATGAAACAGTTTCAGACACCCTTCTAGTTCTTTCTTCACCAACTGTCGTGGCATCTTGCCCAGTTCTGTCTAGAGAGTTCGTTTGGGGTTTTGGTGTCGATTGTAAATGAACATCCTCCTCCCCATCACCATCAGCATCTTCCTCCATGGTCAGAACTTTACCCGAATCGGAGATCGGGGACAGTGGACCCTGATGGCGACCGTGATCCATTTTGGATGTCATCGAATTGAAGCTGATTTCTAAGAAGTTGGAGGAGATACTTCTCCTGGTCATTGACCTCGGAGATCTGTTCTTGATGACGGACCCTTCCAATAACGGACCCTCTGGAAGTGCTTCACAACTTTCTGATTTATCCATTCCTGGACTCTCCATGGCTGCATTATTGTTGTTTTCATGGTAGATTCGCCTCAGGCGTTCAATACTAATCATTCCATCTGATATGTTCCTGCTATGTCGCTTCGACGTCGCCGTACCACCGTTCAGCTCTGTCCAGGAAGGGGGCGTGGCAAACCCGCTGTGGGGAATTCCCTTCAGACCGAAATCCGACATCCTCTTCTGGAAGTTCTGCGAGAAACGACGCTCTGTCGACGTCATCGGGCCGGTGATCGAGTGTCGGGTATCACATGCTTCGAAGTTCTCAAGAAACCACTTAGTCTCCTCGACGTAGTCGTACACGGTGAGGAGCTGGCGGGCGAGTGTGACATCTTGCTCTCGAAGTTCTTTCTGTACATGAGAGAGAGAGAGAGAGATAGTATTAGTTAATTTCTGATTTGCACGTCTATACGTATTTTCGCAATTAAAACAGATTACCAAATTACCAGAACATGCATTTTGGACCATTTGAACCTTACCCCCACACAAGTTCCATTGGAATTTCCGTTTAGATAATTATCTTATTTACCCATATTTTGCCAACATGTGTATAGTACTGAAGTAGATAAAGCGTCAATAACAAAATACCGCTGGTTATCTTCTGAATATTTAAATCTTGTTTGAAGAGATCAATATTTGCACATTGCTCTAATCATCTATCTTTTTTCCATGCATCCTTTACGTGATTTTTGTTTCATATCCGTTATAATACTTATTAGGCCTATGTTTTATAAAAACAGAATATTCATGTACCATGTAAATTAACTTTTCTTATTGATACAATAGGCAGGCTCCTATACTTCGTAGTAAATACTAGTCCAAGTGACTTTGACGGTACATTGCAAAATGTATTTGAAAATTCATTTAGTATCACTCATGTAAATATTAGATCATTAAATAAAAACATTAATGAATTGCACCTACTGTATGATCATTCTATAAAGCACAAATTTGATATTATTGCCCTTTCAGAAGTTTGGAATGTTACTAGTGTAGACACATTCCCATTAACAGATTATGTTTTGGAGGTTAACTGCCGCCAGGGGAATGAGAGAGGGGGTGGAGTAGGAGCATACATTCACAAACAAGTGAATTATGAAATACTTGATTTTAACGTTGCTCATGCAGAAAGCTTGTGGTTAAAAGTGTCTAAGAATAATATTGATAACTTTGTGATAGGTGTGATTTATAGGAAACCAAATACGAACATTGATGAGTTTTTAAATGGCTTACTTGGTGTATTACAAAATATAAATATTGGTAGAGCAAACGTAGTTTTAATAGGTGATTACAATATTGATCTTTCACTAACAGGTACGCCAAAGATATCTGATGTTTTGAGCGCAATAGAATCTACAGGAATGCAACAGATAATTTCGTCGCCAACCAGGATGACAAATTTGACTTCGTCTCTCATTGATCATGTGTACACTAATATTCATAATTACGCCATTCATTCAGGCGTTATTGAAACTGATGTTTCGGATCATTTTCCAATTTTTGTGATTTTTAAAGGTCAAAATGGTTCAGAAAAGAGCTCTTTTGTGAGGAAGGTTACTCGATCATATAGAAAGTACAACGTCTGTCTATTTCAAGAAGATCTGTCAAAACTGAATTGGCAGCATATATATAGATATGAAAATGTGAATGTAGCTTATGAGAATTTTTATGATATGTTTGTAAATGCATGTGATAAACATGCACCTAATGTGACATTCAGCAGTTCAAAGAAAAGATCTACACCAAAAAAGCCTTGGATATCATCAGGTATTGTAAAATCTATCAGGAAGAAGCATAGTCTGTATACAAAATATAGGTCATCAAATTTTAATGAAGAGTATGGAAATGAATACAAGAAATATAGAAATATGTTAGTAACTATTATAAAGAATGCTAAAAGAATGTATTATAGCGAGTCCTTTAGCGAAAATAGAAATAATATGAGGAAGACCTGGGGAATTATCAAAGAGTTAATTAGTAGAAATGATAAAAATAAGAAAACAAAGATTGAACAGTTACTTATTTGCGATGAGGGAACGAATAAAGTTGTGTCTTCAGATGAGGGCATAGCTAATGAACTTAATCATTATTTGTTTCTATTGGATCAACATTAGCAAAGAAGATTCCAACTGTTAATCTTGATTTCGAAAACTATTTAGCTAGAAGAAATGAAAAATCCTTCTTTTGGAAACCCATAAAAGAAACAGAAGTTTTTGATAGTCTAAATGCTCTCGATGCGAAGAAATCCCATGGATATGACAAGTTGCCAGTAAGATTAATTAAGGATGCGATACCCTATATTGTTGCGCCACTGACGTACATATTCAATTTGTCATTAGAAAAGGGAGAGTTCCCAGATGCATTGAAGACGGCAAAAGTGACTCCTTTATACAAAAAAGGACCAAAGACCGATCCTGGAAATTACAGGCCCATTTCTGTTCTACCGGTCATTGCAAAAGTCTTTGAGAAATTAGCTAATGGTCGTCTAATGAATTTCTTAGAATCTAACAAGATTTTGTATGAACATCAGTACGGTTTTCGCAAGCGATATAGTACAAAGTTATCATTGATAAATCTTGTAGATACACTTATAAAATCAATGGATAAAGGTAAACCAACGCTAGGTATTTTTATAGATTTTAAGAAAGCATTCGATACTATTGATCACGAAATCCTTTTAGGAAAGTTAAAAAATTACGGTATACGAGGCATAGTATTGCAATGGTTTCAAAGTTACCCTCAAATCGATCGCAAGTCTTATGCTACAAGGAAATAATATCAAGTAGGAGAAGGATAACATATGGTGTCCCTCAAGGTTCAGTCCTCGGGCCCACTTTGTTTCTATTATATATTAATGATTTACCATCTTCTACTAAATATTTTGAATTTAGATTATTTGCTGATGATTCAAACCTATTTCATACTTTTGATAAAAGACAGAAAGAAATAGATATGAATGAAGTAAATGTCAAATTTTTGGAAGTCCAAAAATGGTGTTTTGTTAACAAGTTGACAATAAACTTAAAGAAAACAAATTATATGCTCAATAAGGGACAAAGGCAATCATGTGAAATTAGGGGTATTTTAAAACTCAGTGATACAGTGATAGATAGAGTCAGTGTAGCATCTTTTGTAGGAATTCAAATTGATGAAACTTTGATGTGGAAGGAGCAAATTCAGAACGTTAATAAGTGTATACGGAGGAAGATTGGACTGCTGTGTAAGCTGAGGCACTATGTACCTAAGCACATTCGCATGCTCTTGTATACATCCTTTATCCAGCCACACATACTTTATGGTATTGAAGTTTGGGGAAGTTGCTATAAAAGTCATTTAAATTGCATACTATTGGCACAGAAAATGGCCATGCGTGTGATAACATTTTCCCCGTTTAGAACAAGTTCAAAGGCACTGTTCGTACGTCTACAGGTATTAGATGTGCATAATCTGTTCGAGCATTCAGTATCGACATTTGTATATGATCTGCAGAAAGGACATCTACCACATTCGTTAATGGATTACTTTGTTTTAATGAATCACATGTATAGAACAAGAGGGAGAGAACATTTAATGCTACGATTACCTAAATGTAGTAAGACACGTGGGACTTTTTCAATTTCTTTCATTGGAGCAAAGCTGTGGAGTAATTTGCCCATAAATATCAGAGAAGAAAAAACAAGATCATCATTTCGTCAAAATCTCAGAATTAAACTCCTAAGCAGAGATGAATTATAAGGATCAAATAATATGATATTAAGACAAAATAAATGTTTATATGACTTTGCATACAGTTTTAGAAACTCGGAGAACCAATCCCGACTAGCACTCGTGCTAACTTTTGGTTCTCCCTTTAACAACATTTTAAGTTTTTTAAGTTTAAAAATAACCTTTATTTGAATCACTTATACGTTATTGGAACTCTGTGAATTTCAATTCCAGCCACAAATCTCTATGTATTATCAAGTTATAGCTAATTCATAGGTTTTGATATGACATGTTATATGATTAACTTAATTTGTATGGTTCAAATATGGATATTTTCTTTTTCTTTGTAACCCATGTACATGGATATGTATACGACATGTTATTTTTGTTACCCACATGAATACCTTTTGTAACATTGTGTTATGTTGTTGTTAATAAATTCAAATTCAAATTCAAAATCACTGCTCATATTCGAGAGGGACGCAAAATTATCTTTTGATTATACTTTAGGGAAGCAGAAGGGAATATTACATTTTGTTAAACACTCATTCGTGAGATATGGTCATGCAATGAAAGATATAAGAGAGTATTGGTATTAAGTATTTACAGTGAATGCTTTGTTTGGGGTGAATGTATTCTCGTCTTTCTTTACTTTTATGTTATTTAACTATATACATGCCATGTACTATATATGCTCTAGAGTCTATACCCCTTTTCTTCATCTGTCATAACATAAATGAGATGGTCCGTTTCACATGATTTAGGTTTAGTGAGCAAAATATAAGTGGAAAACTGAACTGATATCAGTCTGATATCGATATTTGCTTTTATAGTTCTTGAACTTTAAACGTCTCCAGTAACCACTTTACATTTCTATTAATGGGGGGAAACAAGACGCAAACACTCTCTAGTGAATAGTAAGCCTATGAGAGCCAGGTGGTAGACGGGGTCGTATACCCCCCCCCCCCCCTCCCCCTCCCGCTCAAACGACTGAGGATTCGGGGGGATTTGATTTACAAACACATAATCCTCAGAGGCCCTGAATAAACATGAACATATTTACATCAAAAAGTATAACATTTATTAAAAACACTTAAAATAAAGTTCCATAGTACATTTAGAAAGATAACACATCATACTAATAAAATAGAATACAATTTAAAAGGCCACGGGAGTGGATGGAACTTGCCTACTAAATGTTAAGGTTGATAGAAGCCTAAACTACATGGTTTGATCATCCAAGCAATGAAAGATTTCTGTAAGAAACGAAATTCGCCTTTAATTCCTCACTTTCCGAAAAATCCTTTATGCAACGTCACGACATGGGCGGCGACGCGAAGCCAATTTCGGTACGTCCCCTGAACACATTGCTCGGCGGCGATTTCAAAATGCACTCTACCAATTACCGGTAAATACAATAATGGAATATTGCAATTTATAAAGATTGATTGACGTGATTCACCAGACGACCTGACAAGGTTCTGGTGAAATACGGCTGTATGGAGAGTCCTCCCCATGCATGCCCTTACAGAGTCATAAACACACTTATCAATTTTCTTCTTGTATATCACATGAATATAAAAGCATGTATACATTGCAGGCGCGTACGCAGGGGGGGGGGGGGGGGGGGCTTTGGGGTTAAACCCCCCCCCCTCCCTTCATTTTTTTGTATGTGTGTGTTTTTTTAGAAACCCCGCCCCCCTTATGAGCTTCTTCTTTTTTTTCTTTTTTTTTTTTAGTAAAGAAAAAACAAACAAAACAACAACAACAAATCTTAATGGACGACCTAAAAAAGATGACCTTACCCCCACCCCCAACGAAACGGAATGTCGATCGGTCAAATTTTCAAATTTCGGGACCCCCCCCCCCCCCCCCCCCCCATACAGATACAATATACGAAGAGGGAATAGTAGAAGTCCTTTTAGGAGAAAATTCCAACATTGTGAAGGTATCATAATTATAGACAGAAATCACATCCACAAAATCTATCATAGCCATAAATAGGCTTACAGGCATGACGAGTAATTTTCGCTCCTTAATCCCGAAATCCCTGTCTACTTAGACATGGAAACAAATTTCAGGTCACGGCGTATAATAATAACGAGAAGGCTATTAGTATTATGGGAAGTAAAATCCACAATTTACCATCATTTGTGTTCCAAATATCTGTTGGAATGATAATTGTGCTCAGTCAGCCGTTACCATAACTGCCTTTACCTGGATGATAATAGCTAAGTTATTGCTGAGTTTGGAATCACACGAAACGATAAACTAGGTCACTTTAATGCGAGTATTCTTTTTAAGTCATACAATATTCCTAAGAGGATAACCCAAAATATGATGTCTGATTGGCTTAAACAATATTTATTTCGCAGGACAGAAATAGGTCACATTTTATCTTTCTTCATAGCAAGTCACTCTCTCTCTCTCTTCCTTTAACATATATGTTTTAAGTGGTTTAACTTTGGGCTGCACGCACATCAAGCTTCATGCTTACGCCGCTGTAGCCCTCCTATTATCTGGGCATAATTTGCAATTAGCATGTTACTTTAATAATTTCGTATACCTTTTCTATTTTCCATACAATATCATGTACTGTATTGTAAAATGTATCAAATGTAAATTATCACACTGATACACATGAATGTGTATGTTTGAAAAGATGATATAAAAATCAATCAATTATTATCAGTTAAACTTTAGCGAAAATAGACACCTCGATCACTACGATAAAACTTCGCAGGGCAGAAATATGTCATATTCTGTCTTTCTTCATATTCACAGGCTCGGAGAAGAGCAAATAGTCAATATACAAACATACTTCGGCGAACCGGGAAATTCATGTATGCTCTTTTCCAGCTGGACTAAGTAACGGAGCTTTACGTCATTACGGAGAGCATAGCAAAAAATAGAGTTTTTAAAGTCGGAATAATATTTCTTAAAAACTACTAAAACTTCATTTTGACTTTACTTATACATTCAGGCAATTAAATAATATTCAATGATTTTAAACAATAGCCTTTGTAAGCAGGGTGGGGTGGGGGGGGGGACGCGGAAGAAAGAAAAACTCATTAAAATAGATCCATCTCGTATCTTTTTTCATCGTCATGGCTATGTGAACGTAACGGGCCAACAAAACAATCCTAAACAAACAAATCAATGACAAAATACCTAGTAAGTAATGTAGGAACTAAAATAATGAAGATAAAGAGATGATGGCGGATGCAATGACGATGGTGATAATGCCAGTGGTAAAGATGAAATACATGTATTTCAAAATAATCGGAAGAGACCAGAAAAGGAAAAGAAGAAGAAGAAGAAGAAGAAGAACAAAAAAGAAACGAAAATAGAAGATTGCAAAAGCAATATTAGAACTCTATGGACATTTACCATTCGCAATGTCCATAATATTGATGGAGCGGACTATTATGACGCAAATGGCCGAGCTAGGTCATCCAACACACGAGAGTACAAACATGTACAGAGATCATCAGTTATCTCTGACAATTGCCGATCCGTTAAGTATTGAAATAGAAATGAGGAATTTCTCTTTCATTGAAACTGGAATGAAAAACATTTAGTTTTGGTTTCTTAGACCGTAATGATTTTGATCTTGATAATGACAACATTATTTGACAAAAAACATCTATGTTGATACAGACGTGACAGAGTCACCTTCTTTCCGAAACAATATCAAGCATGTCGAAGAGTGTTTCTGCCTTAATTTTTTATATTTTTTATATTTTCGCGAATACCATCGTGTTCATGCACGATGTGTACCCACGGTAAATTTACACATCATTAATGAAACTTCACAAGGTGCCTCGGGTCGAGAAACCGGAATATGGCGACCTGCAGTGTAAACAACATAATAATTCATCACAAGATGGGGATGTTTGATTTGTATTCGCAAATAGAGATAGAGAGAGAGACATAGAGAGAGGGGGAGAATGAGAGGGAAGAAGACAGAAAGGGTTAGACAAAGGGTGAAAGGTAGAGCGTTTAAGAGACAAGGGGAGAGAGAGAGTGAGAGAGAAAGAGAGAGAGAGAGAGAGAGAAATATATTGAGAAAGAGATGTAAACAAATGAGACAGACTTAACGAAATATAATGAGAGATAAAAAAAAAAGAGATGAAACAAGAAAGATAGAATGAGACAAAGATAGAGATATTCAACAACAACAAAAAAAGAGAAAGGAGAGAGGAGAGAGTAAGAGAGGAGAGAGAGAGAGAGAGAGAGAGTGCTAATGCAAAACAAAATATACAGCCTTTGATATTGAAATACGCCTTATAGCAAGAAGTATGATGCTATTTTTGCTGATCAAAATTTCCCAAAATACATCTAATTACCAATTAACCCAACTTATTGCGGAACTAGCTTACTAAATGTCCTTTCCCTATTTCGTGATCTTTTGTTAATTATGTCGTCATATTGTTTAAAAAAAATGATTTATGATACTTAACCTATAAAGATGCCTACACAATTTGTATAATGTCTCAAGTTAATGGGAGCGTCATACAGAAGACAGTGTCATTGTTCTCCAGTCATGACTTTCGAGAATATATGCCTTGTTGAATAGAAAGACTAAACTTAAAACTTCAATTTACATTGTTGGCCATTTTAAAGCAAATCTGATGATCCATACCGATTTTTGTCATGCACGCAGTGAAAATGAACGTTATTTCTTTTTGTATAATGATCATGATGATGTTGCATTAGGTCTGTATAATAATGACAATATCAAAAGCACTAATTTCATTATACTTTGGCTCAAAGGCACGCCAGCCCACGAACAAACCCACCCCACCACACCCACACACAGTCTGATTCGGCGGGTGAGAAAGGGAGGGCGAGAATTCCTAAATCATGTTATTTTGTTGGTGTTATATGTATGTTTTGTTCCTATTAACTTTTTCTTGTAAATGATTTATCCATTATCATTGTTGTGTGTATATTCTATGTTAATATTGCATGTTTTTTAAACGGGTAAACGAGGCACTAAGGAAGAACTGTCTTCTGGTTGGGATAGGTCTCCTGTGCTTAAATAAAATAAATGAAATGACATGTACCGTGACTACACACAATAAAATGAGTCATGCAGCATCTCGATCTCAATTTGTGATCAACTTTACTAAAATACAAAACTAAATCCACAATTAATACAGGCATGTAGTTACAACGAAGAGACGACATGAAACCCGTTTCTACAAAGTATACAATATAGGGACTTTTAGATTTGCACGTCGACAAATAGTGGACTGCTATACGTGTGACATCCTTTTAAGGCAATGTGATGTCCTTTTAAGGACGTCACATGTAGCAGTCCACTATGTCGCCGTTCAAATTTAAAAGTCTCTAATATACCGTCTTCATAAAACTGATCAGTTGTACATCTTTGAACTTAATTACCTCTGCTAGCGGCGTACACCGATCTCACAGCTGTATTCATATAACCGTGTGATTCAATCAAAGAAATGTATTAGCATAAAAGTGTGAGTATTTTTTTCTCGCAACATTTATCACGTAATGACCGGGAATAATCTGTGTAAATCACATTTCTATAAGTTTATTTCTTAAACAAAATAACCTCCAACTTAGCTATGTAATTTTAAAATCAGTTCTTTTCTGCTTTTGAAAACAATTATCACAGAGACACAGACATACCTCTAAAAGCACCTCATAATTAACCTTATACGAGATGACTGTTGACGAAAATTAGTAGATTCTACATTTTTGGGGAAGGGCCGGGCCAAAGCCCCCAGTTCCATTCGCCCCTTCGCACTCATACGTCTATACATTTACATTCAGATACAATTTACATCAAGACAATAAGCTTTCGAACTATACGAGACTTTCCTTTGCCATCTTTTGCTCTAAACATAACATTAATAGGATTCACTCCAATTTGAAACATATCAATCCTGATTCCGAATTTCTATAATATCTTTCAATATGATTTGACGCTTATTTACTTCAGAAATATCAACGTTTTGTACAATTTGTTTACTTCTTATTTGTTCGTCCCCTTGACGTCATTTCATCCACTGAAATGAGAAAATTGGGTCAATAATTCCATCGCGATGATAATTCAAAAGCAGGAAGTAAAATTAATAAAACTATTCCATAATTGAAATCATTAATTCAGTCAATATTGCACATCGATGGCTAATAACATTTTTTTGCCGACATATTCTACTGTCTGTGGCACAAACTTGTAATAGCTGATTGATGCTTGAACATGTATAACTACATCAGTAACACCGCCAAACCAACCCCAAGACGATTTGAGCGGCGACCGAGTTTTTGCCATTTGGTGTAATATAATTTTGGATTCGGTGTGTTGTTGGTCTGGTGTTGGTGTCGTCGGTGTGACGTCTAACTTTAAGAGGAATACCTAACATATGGGTAACAGGCACGTGCACAAAAAATACTGATAATAATGACATGAACAAGACTGTTAACTAGCGAGTTTGTGGAAGCCATTTAGCTATTGTTCCTAGCCCCACTTAAGCGTCAGTGGTTTGTTGAATGGAAGTTTTTGACAGGTGATATCAAGGATCTGAGGGGTTTGTAGGTATTCGAACTGACACGTCTGACCATTAGCAGTGACCGAGGTGGGCTTGGTGGACACCCCTTCCACTAGAAACCCAAAGAAGATCATCTTAGACGACCCTTCGAAGCCGTCGTGGTCGATCGTCGATGTCATCTGGTTATTCTTGGCTCTGAAGCTCCACCAGGTGTAGTTCCCATTTTCAAAGGAACCAATGTCATCACCATCATCCCAGTACATGTGGCCCTTAGCTGTTCCGTCTACATCCAAACAGATAAGTAACAGCATGAATGGATTCTGTTTCATCTCGGTGATTGTCTGGTGAGGAATTACAGAGGGGATGATGAAGCCTCCTCTGAAGTGAAGGTTGATCTTGTTTAGAGGAGCATCCAGGATCACGGAGGTTGTCTTTGTGAACGTCAGTGGTGGTTCATCCATGGTGGTTGCGTCGTTGCTGTACCAGCGCCCAGGTGGGAATGTTGCATTGACCGTGGTGGCACCCTTGGTAAGGACGGGACTGACCAGAAGTGCCTCACCAAGCATGAACTGGGTGTCAACTTTATAGAGAGCAGGTTCACGAGGGAAATCGAAAGATAGCGGCCTAGCCATCATACTGCCATTAGCATGGGCCATCTGAAACCACGTATAGAAAAATGGAATTAGAGAGTAGCGAAGGAGAAGAGCATCCCTGCTGGAATCCTGACTGGCCTTACTAAAAGCAGTTGGGTCCTGGTCTATCATGCCAATACTGTTATGATTGCGTGAGAACGGATAGAAGGCTCCCAACTGCATCCACCGTGTGCACAGTTCCTCGGTGGTGTTACCATTAAAACCGCAGATGTCAGCTCCTACCATCGGGATTCCAAACATGTTGAAGTTGAGGATACCTATGATGGAGGAGTGCATCTCCGGCCATTCGCTGACATTGTCACCCAACCAATGACCAGCGTACCTTCCAGACGATGGAAACGTAGAGCGAGAGATAATGAACGGACGCTTCTTGCGGATGTTCGCCAACGTCGTGTAGGAGACATTGACCTCTGACAGTCCATATAAGCTGTGGACATTGTAATGAAGACCAGCCTCCTGGCGTGCAGAGGGACACAGAGTCTTGGAATACAGAGTATTACCTCCAACACCAGGTACATATGGAGGATTGTCATAGGTGTTATTGGCTGAGCAGCCTCCTGAAAGTCTACCGTCTACAAAATTGGAGGGTTCGTTCATGTCAAGCCACATACCATCGAAGTTGACGTTATTATGGAACTTCCCTGCAAGGGTCTGCCACCAGCGTGTTGCATTGGAAAGGAACCAGTCAGGATAAGCCGTGTCCCCTGGCCACACCTTACCGATGAATATACTCCCGTCATCTGCCTTCGTAAAGATATTGTCCGTGACTCCTGTATCATAGGGTGCATAGCTACCCGGAGATTGAGAACTGCTGATTGCTGGATCGAAAATGGGAATATAGTGAAGGCCACTAGCATGCAAGTCTGCAACGAATGCCGTCAAGTTGCCATAGGTGCTCGAGTTCAGAGTAAAATCCTTTGTTCCATCCATATAATCGATATCATTCCACTGCACATCCTGAGGAATAGATGCACTCCTCATCCTCTCCACGACGGCCATGGTGCCACTGACCGAGTTGTAACCCCAGCGGCAGAGATGGAAACCCAGCGCCCACATAGGCGGCATGAATGGCTTCCCAATCACGTCCTGGTACTGCTTGACCACATCGATGGGGTCATCACCAAGGAAGATGTAGAAGTCCAGGATTCCTCCGATGGTCCTGTACGTGATGGCAGGAGCTGGCTGAAGGATGGCATCCATAGCATTGCTATTAAGAAGAAATACACCATGTGTATCTCCATTTGGTTCCAGATTGATGTAAAACGGATGAACTCCATACAGGTTAACGTTTGGACTTGGGGATTGGTCTCTGGCCCAGAAGGTGAACCTCTGCCAGTCTGTCGGCAGGACTAGACTGCTCCGATGCTCTCCAAGTCCGTAAATGTGGGAGGATGAGAGAGATGAAGAGACCTGGATGAACTGGTCGCAGAAGATGAAGCCCGGATTGATGGTGGTGTTAAAGATCACTTCTTTGCTGGCTTTTCTGGTAACAGTGAAACCGGAAGGTTTTGCTAGCTGGATGTCATACATAGGATCTCTGGCCTTAGATGCGAACGGTGGGGTTTGAATAGGTACTTCATACCTGGCACGATCAGCATCATAAATCTTTACACGAAGTCGACTATCAGTTTCAAAGTACACATCCATCTTCAAATTCAGGATATCATTCGGATAATAGCTCTTTGTAGTTCTCGTAAGATTAGCTGTAAATCCATAATTGGTTGGTGTCGGCACTCCATTGACATAGCCAGGATAATCAAGTGGATAGTAACAATACGGGACGTCGAGCTTCACACCAGCGGGATCCAATGCATTTTCGCGCCTTGACTTCCCCGAGGCCCAGCAGCAACCGCGTGCTTCACACTTTTGCTGAGAAGCACCCAATTCTGGATAGCAATCGAAGCGATGATTATCATCCACTTGCCCACATGATTTACCATGAGTAGCAACAGCGAGACAGAGTAACATGAAAATGTATTTTACAGAGACAGACTCCATCGTGAAAATACACGCATCATATACCATTCAAACAATGGCGGAATATTCGTGCTGTTGAGCTTTACAACGTTGTAATATCACGTGATCGGGTATCACCTGACTCTATTGTTGTCTGCTGAATAGACTTTTTCTTTTCAAACAATTCCCATTCGACCTTTGAAATCTGTGTACATGCACAGACGGCAGACGCAGGGATTACTAGTACATGTATATTGATTCTTGGAGAATAATTTCCGGAATGATTCGTTCCTTCATGATAATATATTTCTTAGTCACGTATTTGCTGGAAATAAAAATATATGTGTAAATGTATTTGTATTCCATTCAACGACTTACATTATTCTGCGCTTGTCAGTTGGGTTGCCAATTTCTGTTTTATGTAAAGATTTGTTCGATATCAACAACAACAAGAAAAACTTTATAAACGTAGATATTTATTGTATCTAGGCCTATGAATATGCAAGTCTATATTTGCATCACCTACAATTATTATTGTGAAAACAAAAGATCATTAATGTTTAGATTGTGTCTATTATACTTCAAGCGTTTCATTAGCAATCTTACAATTATTGACTTACAAATGATTCCTTATATAATCTGATTATTGCTATTTCATAAAAGGAGGCGAATTTGTCTTTCTAGATTGGAATGTGTCAGGAGGGGAACTGACCCCTTGCACCCCCCCCCCCCCCCCCTTCACCACACGCTTCTGGTAATAACTCCTGTTAATATGGAGTGCACACTCCACATTTTGGTTCGTGTTTTTAGAGAGACAAATTCGTGATACATTATATCAACATTATACCTATTTCATATCATAATTTAGTAACAAACAGAAAATTGTGCAGGGAATTCCTCACATTTTTCAAATTGTTTTAGAACATGTACAACCGAAGCAACGGGGGAATCGTAAAATGGGGTTAAGAATTTAATGTAGACATTCTCACGGTAGCTTACTAACATAGGACACTATAAATTTACTCCCAAGCCTCATACCTACCCGATGTTGTTCAGCATCGATGTAAAAATCATGAAAATAATGTCACCACGAGTGGAAACTGGATATAATTTAACAAACAAACCTACATGACCAATATTTGTCAAGGCTTTCAAGCTGTGTACTATGCCCATAAATCATCTTTACATGCTTCCAACGTGGAGTGAGGAAACGTACGTCATTTTGTCAATTTAATATTATGCTAGAAGGAAGGTGACGAAAATTTTGAAAAAGTAGGTTAATGCATCGAATATGGTACAGAGTTAAGATCGAAAGAAAAAGTGCTAATGGAGATGTCTTTTTTTCGACAAGATGAACTAGGAGGGATATGATCGCATCAGCTGGGTGTTGAGTAAAGTTGGAAGTTTGAAAGTTGGGTGAAATGAAGTAAAATTTGACAATACATCAATTGAATCAATCATCATTCCCATGGCAATCGCATCGTAATGCAATTTTAGGATTTATGATTCGGGTTAACACGACGTGAACGTGTACACAGGCGCGTACGCAGGGGGGGGGGGGGGGGGTTTGGGGGGGTTAACCCCCCCTTTGGTATTTTTATGTGTATAAACCCCCCCCCCCCCCCAAACCCCCCTAAAACCCCCCCCCCCCCCCTTTTGGATTTTTTTTTTTTTTTTTTTTTTTTAATTATTAAAGTTCGTATAAAACGGTAGGCCTCCCTTTAATTTTATTTCTATACCCCTCCTATAGAAGCAATATATATATCAACTCACTTGGAAGTTGGAGGAGGGTATTTTTACATGTGAAATGTTTTTGTTTGAAATGTTCTACCCTATAATAGTTAAACAGTCATTATGTAACAGGACGGCTGCAGGGGCGGGGCTTTACAATCGAAATAATTGGTGTTCTGGTTTTATAGTCATACAAACACAATTCGGGGAGGGGGATGTATTGCAAGCCTTCTCTTATAATGAATTAGACTCAACCGCGGTTCCCTATTGTAATGGTCGACGTCAGGCCAGTTATATGCTGGGATCGTGTTTAAGTGTCAAATAGAGTCTGCGTGTACAGACTATCTTCACATCGCACCTCCCTATCCTAGCAGCAAGACAGGTGCATAGATGGTAATATGTCTGGAGCCAGAAGGGCGTTAACTCATATACTTTAACACAGATTGAAAGCCCTTCTGGCTCTAAACAGACGAATGATAGCGATGATCATGGCCGCTCATCGTGACCTCGTTCGTTCGATAAAAAAAGATAAAAACTAATCAAAGGGTTAACGATGACAAACGACATTGGACTATATTGAATTATTGATAAGACGTGTTGACTCAGTGCTATGAGTGCTGAAGTGAAATCAAAGACGCGGGGAAACCCATCATCAGATAAAACGTGTAAGACCAATTAAAGACGAGTGGAACGGAAACGATCTATTACCAATGATTACACGCGTGGTTAGATCATTTTGAAATAAGGTCAGATTCGTGTCACTACAAATTTGTGACGTTTTGGTGCATTTAAAGTTTATCTTCTTATTGCTAATAAAATTATGAGTTAAAACACAATAGTTATCGTGCAATCTATCAGCTAGTCTAGAATGTTATGATACCAGCAAATGTTTCCAATTTCTTGCACACAATTGCTAGTATGAATAATAATTATCGGGATAAACCAATTTAAAGTACCGGTAATGATTTGTATTTTATATTTGCTTGTGACAACTAATTTAAATTACCTTTTTTTTCCTTGCAACCAATTCAATTTTGGGAAATATTGCACGGGCATATCTCGAGAAAGAAATCTCTGCATAAAATTATTAAGGACATATTCTCGAAATGAAACCTCTACTTCAATGTATTTCCTATTTTCTATTTATGCTGCTTAATTTGAGCTCTTTGTAGATAAACAATGAAAAAAATATTTTGCTGTATTAGATACCTAAATTACAAATGGTTGAAAAATGCAGACATGGAAATAAAAAAGAAAAAAACGATAAATTTAAAGCATCAACTATTCGAATACGTAGGCAGATTAGGGACACACCAAATCCTACCGGGATTATTCGTGAATAAAATTTAATTTCAATATCACCTCGATATTATTGATAGGCCGTTAAAGCCGGTTCACCACAAAATAGGTTCCACATAATTTGATTTAGGTGTGATTGAACATGTTTGCTGAGTGTAAAATCAAGACTGCCTAGATTTGCCAAGCAGATATCCACATCTTTGTTGGTTAGCAACGCCGAGATAGAAATCAATGCCAGTGGATATCAAATCACGAATCTCCTCTCTGTAAAATAGTTTAAAGGCACAGGCATTAACCCTTCCCCCACTGTTTTCAGGGTGGGGGGGGGGGGGGGCTTGTCACAGATCTTGTTGACCCCGTTTTTTCCTAATATATTTTTTTTATGCTGGTCAAATATTTGGAGTATAAGATCACAGAGTGAGAGAGAGAGAGAAATATAGAGAGACATACATACAAAGACAATGATAGAGAGAGAGAGAGAGAGAGAGATAGAGAGAGAGAGACATGCAGACATCGTAACTTACAAAAAGCAAAACGAGATTTAAAAATAAATACCATCAATAAAGAATGTAGTTCCATAATTTCCTTATCTATCAAATTTTATCAAGTTATTTTATAAAGCAAATCGAAGTATTACCTTATGGCCACATAAGCCTATCTCTGGAACAAGTTTTTAATGGACTTACTGTAGCTTTCAGGATATATATTATTTTGTTTTATCTTGTAAGCCATATCTATCACGACTCAAGTAGGCCCAAGATAAAGATCGCCAGATCTAATCGGTGCCATGGAGTGAGTGAGCCGGGATTTCCCCCTCTTTTTAAAACTTCCTCCAGTCAGAGATTTGTTAGCTTCTCAAACATAGGATTTACGAGCAATTTATACAAACATTTCGAACTGCATGTACATGTCACTATAATCCCAACATTATGGGGGAAATGCTCGTATTTGAATTCCTATAAGGTTAATGATTAATTTATTTTGTACTCCCTCCATAATGCAGTCAGAGGTGTATTTGTTTTAGCTTCTAAAACGTAGGATTTACGAGCAATATTCAAACCATGTAGTAGGTCCATGTTCAAACATACCAAAATTCATACACGTGTCACTATAATCCCAACATTAATGGGAAAATGATCGTATTTGAATTTCTATAAGGTTAATGATTAATTAATTTTGTACTCCCTCCATAATGCAGTCCAAAAGTGTTTTTTTTTAGCTTCTTAAACGTAGGATTTACGAGCAATATTCAAACATATCGAAATGCATACATGTGTTACTATAATCCCAACATTATGGTGAAAATGCACGTAGGCCTATTTATATTCCTACAAGTTTAATGATTTATTTATTTTGCATTGAATGTAAACCCATAATCACATTCCTAGAAAGCCAAATGGCCATGCCTTGAAATTACCTGCTGACTTATTTTGAAGGATAGAATCAAAGAATGATTGAAAACAAAGGAAAACGGAAAAGCAAGTAGATTTATCCTATGGGTATTTTTTAATTTCAATCTAGATCTGATCAGTCAATCATATTTGCATGTTATGTTTATTGTGTAGACTATTTAGTTGTGCTCTAAATGCTATTTATCAAACAACTTTAATGTCACCATGGGGACCATGATTTCATCAAAGCCGATTATTAATTACGTTAGTGAATGGATCCAACGGCGCGCGGGGAATACCCACTTTAAAAAATTATAAATGACTACCACGTTACCATGGTAACGACAGCATCATCTCATGTCCCTCATCTTTTAAGTGATATGAAGCATTAAGGTATGCATGAATGGCGAGCTTCTACCAACTATAGTAAAAATGGATTTGAATGAGATGGAGCATCCATTCTTTTATAATTATGTTTCATTTGCATCAAGGCGGGGTCTACTATTATATTCTATGCTTGGGGGTATATCCATTGCCGGAATGGAGTTAGATAGATTTAGAGTATACCACAATTTAAAGCAGAGAGATATATCTATAGTTAAGGAGCAATCTGCCCTCTTGGCATCTATTTTACTCTATCAGTGTAAAATAGTTAAATGCCCGATTCTACATACAAATTAACCTTTCTTGTCTTGTCTAAAAAATACATAAAATAAATCTGGAAATGTGAAACGGAAAAAGACGATTCAGAAGTGGCAGTAGCTTTTATATTTCACGATAAAAAGTTAGGCACTGAAAATGAATAGGGAGAGCAACAATATGGGGAAAAGCGAACAGGAAGCAAATAGATAAATATAGGGAGAGAAGAATAACAACAAGCATAATAAGAAAGAGCAGTAGGTTCAGAAGAAAATAGATGGCCAAGTATTGTGCAAGTTGCTTCTGCAATGACATTCAAAGGTTAAGACCGTATACATTATGTACGTGAAATATTCACACACAAATTCAAAGTAAACCTCGCCTCACTTGTACAACAACATTTTCATCGTTAATTTTCAAGTGCATAAATACATGTATATAATGTAATGATTTTACTGAAGAAAAACACAAATCGGCTGATATTTCACATTTTGAATTGGTATAGAGATACTGTGGTCAGACAAGAGAGAACATAGCATTTTTTTACCACATATACCGCTATGCATGCTCTCATACTACAACCAGACTTATCTCAAGTGTTTTTCAAAGCCTTTTCTATAAAGAACCTTCCGTTTGTGGGATATAAACTAAATCAGTATATCCCTGGAAATTCGGAGCTATCATCACCAAAGGAGATAAACATTATCGCATTCAAACTTTTCAGGTGGAACATTGGAAAAGCACTGATTGGGGAAATTACGATAAATACCATCTCGAAATACTAGTATTCTATTAACAGCAACAAGACCCAATAAGTGCACTTATCTTGGTGTTTTGTTGAATATCTTCTCCTTTCAAACAGCTTATTCTTCATGGCGAGGGGCGGGGGTTTAATACCGAATTTCCTTTCGAAGAAGATTGTTTTTTTAAGTATAACCACAGCTCATGAATTATATATTGATACATGCATAGACATTTGGGTTCCAATCCGACATTTTAAGAACTAACAATATAGAGTGACCAATTCGAATTAAATATTGATATGTGGTGACCATGTATTATGATAAAGGGAATTTAAAATGAAAGAATAATGTTCGGCCGTTTGATGTAAGCAAGAATTTGAGTGTTGTGGTCATTATTACAACCCCCCTATTGAAGTGCATACAAGGCATTGTAATACAACAGGTGTATTTAGGGCAAACTATTCAATTCAATTTAGAGTAACATTTATTTTCTTCATTTTTTCCAAACACAAAATAGTCAAATATAATAAACATATTAACAAAAGTTATCAAGAGCAAGGAAGAAATGAATGAAATTTATGTAACCTAAACGACTTTTATGTTTTCTGCTTCTATTTAAAAAACAAGAACCTCATCGTCTATTTGATGGGTGAGTTATGATACAACATACATCAACATGACGTGAAAAGTGCTTTGACTTTTTTTTATTGGTATACGAAAAAATTACGATGTGGTGACCTATATCGTTAACTCATTTTACTCTGAATATAGCCATGCTGCTTTTCCTCTATTTGTAAGTTTCCTTAAACAAAAGTAATATTCAATAAAATAAATGAATAAAGTGCTTTATTATATTAATCAGGTGTTAATAATCTGATATATGGATGACGAAGTCTTAAAAAAAAATGTTATATCATATAAGAGGAAAGGATGTTCAGTCTATGGCTACGATATTCCAAACTTCTGATGTAAATATCTTCGGTAAGTTGACAAGTGCGTATGCAATATCATCAATCATTTTAAGTGTCTTTACTTCCGTGCACGAATGTAAGCTAGGGCACGTGTCTAGCCGTCGGAGCCCCCTTGAGGAATTAAGGTGAAGGGAAAGGAATGAAAGGCATTACATCCACGCCAAAGATATTAGATTGGCGGAAATATGTTACGTTTAGCGATCAAGAATGTGATCTCTTCAAAGCCGATATAAAGGTCATACATCAATCCATTTCGTTTCAATCAGACACATGTTTACTCTGTTACATTCTAAAAGTATAACCTACTGCACTTGATGAGCATTACTTGTATAAGTAAGTCTGTCGGTCGTGGATGAAATTGCACTTCACATCGTCAACCGTAGTTTCTTTAAAAATCATCTTTATCGTCATAGTCTGGTGAGCTTATTACCACCCCCCCCCCCCTTTATTCCTCTCTCTGTTATAATATTCTCCGCTCTACTTCTTCTTCCTTTGTTTACATACTATTATCTCCCCTCTTATTTTGATCCCTATATACAATTCCAGTCTTTTCACTTTTTAATGATGTCTTTTTGTTAGCACTCCTAAATTAATCAGATGCACCTGTGGACAATCATGTTCATAACAATGTGTGCTTATAGTCAACAAAATGTTGGATTTCATTTGAAAAGAGCTGTGAATCCCTGCGCATTGAGATGATAATCATTGTCCTCCTTTCTCTCAATATCTATCTGATCCCAAGGCATTTTCTATAATAGTTGCTTTTTCGTCACGCCGTAGCATGCGCCGGAGCATGCGTATAATATTACGTGCAAAGCACACGTGTTGTAGCTCGAAACATCGATATTTCAAAAGCTTTTGAATACTACTGTCACCTAATGTGAAATCCTATGTATCAAAGAATGCATATAACAGTATATACCTTTTTTAGGCAATATCCGATTAAAATGATGCAAGCTAGGGTCCCTGAGAATCACCAACTTAACGTCGGATTAGACCATCATCTATTTGGATATGACAAAAGATGGCAGACGCTGGCTACTCGAAATTTATCAAGCATGTGTCTCTTTACTTTTTGTTCTCTTGCTCACGCTTTTTTTCTTCTTCTTTTCTTCTTATTTTGCGAGACATTTTAAAGGACATGTGTCCAGGCTCCAGAACCCTTTCTGTGATACGTCCTTATTGCTGTATATTGGTCAAGTGTCTATATTTAATGGTATAATGACAGGGAAATACAACGAGACTTGATGTCTTTTATCCAAAACTATTTATATGAATCTGATGTGACTTAGATGAATCTAGTTGTATATTAACGATGTGAGAAAAGCAATGTCATGGACACTTAAAATTATGCAACCACTCTGACGAATCACATAAAGTCCGTTTACAGCAGTGATGGGTGATAATCAAGTCTATGTTGTGTTTCAGCATTCATTATAGAATCAAGCGAGGTCTATTATAATGAGTCACAATACGTATCATATAGCTGTCTCTTTTTTCCTCTCCTTGGCACCACCCTTAAACAAATCACCGAATATCAGGTAGAATTTACCCAATACTGGGCATGTCTGTCAACATTGATTAAACTTCGCCCAACTGGGTAGAATTCACTTCAAACTACATAATAATGTACCAAAGAAACGTTCATGTTCCGTTCTTGCCCAAATATAATGGGGCGTCTTTGTGGGGGGAGGGGAGTCAACATTCATATGACTGCGACATCTTTGAAACTTTTAATTTTCCCATGCGACTGATTGCTGTATACGTTTTGTAAGAGACCAATCCCCTGTCAGAACTGCTGGGAAGTTATAAAAATGAAAAGAGTCTTCCGCACTCCAAATTATTTTCCATAAAAATCGTCTTTCAAAAGCTTTAAACATCTGCGTAACCCTTCAGGGAAATTGCAATAAGATTGAGATATTTTATTGTGCATGATCATAAAGGTACTGCTTGTTAAGCGATAAAGCCGTTGCATCAAATTCCTGAGCTGAAACACAAATTAGGTCATGATAGAATGTGGTTCAGACGCGTGTGCACTTTTCAGTTAGGCCTATACACCAATCAAAGGAAAGGAATAATAATTTTTAAGAAATGATGAGAAATGGGTTAAAAAAAGGATGAAACAGACATACTAAATGCATAATCTTTATCAAAAGAGTTATCTTTTAGTACGGAAAAAGAGGAAGGAAGGCGGAGAGTGAAGTAGCGGAGAGAGAGAGAGAGAGGAGATAGAGAGAGAGAGAGAGAGAGATAGAAGAGACTGAGAAAGAGGGGGGAGGAGAGGAGGCAAAGAGAGTTAGATGAGCAATTTCATAAGCTGATGGAAATCATAACGACATAATCTTGATAAGGTGTTTCTTAAATTGAATGATGAAAGTTCGTCCAATCAAGCTTGAGATAATCATAATCAATATCGCCTGGGAATAGTTTATCTAAACACCCATCCGTAAATAGTGAGAATGGTACAATAACGTCTTTGACATTCACGCCTCTAACTCACATTGACACGCCGTGTAACCTTGGAGGGTGTGTGTGTGTGTTGAGTGTGTGAGCGAGAGAGAGAGAGAGAGAGAGAGAGGGGGAGAGGCGATATAGATCGAGAGACAGAGAGAGAGGTGGAGACAGAGGGAAAAAGCAACGGGATGGTGAAATAGAGAAGAAATAGATATAGTCATGAAAGAGAGAGAGAGAGAGATAAATATATAAAAGGGTATTTTCCAAGGGCCAAAGTCAGGAGTCTCTCTAGGGGCAGGTGATGATCAGTAATACTATTTCACCACCGCAAATGATTCAGATTATAAAGTGTGCATTTTTTAGTAAAATATAAACGCTATTTTCACGCAAGGAGAAGTACGGGTGGCAATTTTCATGTCAAGATTCCGACGCAAAACTGTGTTAACCAAAAAAAATCTATTTACAGGCCAAAATTTACAACACGATCACGGTTCATATAAATTCAAATCATGTACATGCTTACATGGTGAAAGTGACAAGCACTTTTTATACAAGCAATTGACGTCATACATATCGCTAAAACAATCGGATGCATCAAGGACGCTGTAGTGATAATAATTAGCAATTAACGTCGGTAGCCCTTGTAATCAAATATGTAGGAAGGGGGCTGCATAAGGGGAATTATTTTATGAGGCAATAATATCCAACGAGTTCATTAATTTTAAGGGGTGTCGCAAAAGAGGTGCTCTTAAATTATTCTTACAGGATGTCGGAAGCTCTTTAAAGAAAAAAAAAAAATTAATTAGATTTTCTTATACTTGTTTGCTTGCTTGTTGGCAAAATTTCGCCAGCATCACGCCCCCCCCCCCCCCCCCCAAACCCCAAAATGGCAAAGTGATGCCCCTGGTTCCTTGGTTTGCAGGTGTACCGTATGTCAGATGTTCGAGTCGTGTACAATCTGTCGGGGTTACTAATTAACATTTGATGAATCTCATCTTTATTCACGGCTCAGTGGGATTGCCATCTCATGGTCGGTCTTGTTAAAGAGAAGGTTCAGTTCTGGGAAGAGGTGAACAATAATTTGTGAGCGTTATCATTGTATTATGCTAGTGTGGAAGAACATCAGAGAGAAAATGTTCCCTGAAAAGCATGGCTTTTCAAATACCTAATGCCTTTTCAAATATTCTAAATATGGCATGTAACATCATACAAATCGGGACGGATTTTTATGCCACATGTTCTATTCGTGTAGTCCACATATTTCTGTGTACAGTGCTTGTAACTTTACCACCCCACCCCCCCCCCCCCCCACAGCACACATAAACACATACAGGAAAGCAATGATACCTTTAGAGCATTTAGAAGCCACGCAAAAAGATTCTGCCCACCTGCCCCCCCCCCCCCCCTCCTCCCCCACCATGTATCGTTCACTTGACACACCACTACTGGCTGCGTAATGCATTCACCAAAATTATATCCATCAAAATAACATCCATCCATTCTTTTCTAGCTCACGCTCTGATTTTATTTCCCTTAACCCAGTTTTTGTGTAAAGCATCGTAACGAATTATTAATTGCGTTCCAATTAATGTATTGTACGCATGCAGCCATTGGTTATGGTCAAGAAAGAAAAGTTTCCACCTCATCAATCTTGCCAATCCAGGTCGATCTGCCCTTACAATGCACTAACTATGTGGAATGATCATGACGCCATTTTAGATATCTTCGCGTGTGTAAGTGTCATTATCAAACACTAATTGGTCTCCATATCTTATGGCTTGCGTTATTCTACCTTCTGTTCGCTAAATGTTTCAGATCGTTCTCAATCCTCCTTCCTCGCGAAGATTGTATCATAATTATATAGACATTATTCTGTTTATTATTTTGAATCATCAGTCACCATTACGTTTTAAACTAACTCATCTATTCAATCATCTGTTTAACTAAAGTGTTTTATCTTTTTCTTTGTGTTTTTTTAAAACTATTAGTATTACTGTCAATGACAACGTCTGAATATCCTCTCTCCACCATCCTCCCCCTCCCCCACCCTCCGTAGCTGTCTGCACCCTCTCTCTCTCATATTCTAAAAGTAGTAGATAATTCTTCAAATATCTTCAAAATCAACTAGGATGCATTCCATTGATGATAATTATAACAATAAAAAGTCCCTCGTCAGCCTTTGTGTATGCCTTACAGTATTTCACGGCCAATTCTAAAAGGACAAAATGAATGCTTTCAAACACTGACCCCTTTCTCTCTCTCTCTCTCTCTCTCTCTCTCTCTCTCTCTCTCTCTCTCTCTCTCCCTCCCTCTTCATCTATGATGAAATGAATATCTGCACTGGTGTTTTGTTGACATGTAAAGCTCAAATGATGTGTGCTCATGAAATTATGATGCACGATCTAGGGCAGTATTATTTTTCTCAAACGATTGACCGTAATATAGAACGTTGCACAATAGATGCTTCTCCTACTGAGAATCGGCGACATATAGATCTCAGTGTACGGACGACAAATTGGTATCATGCGAATGCAAAACGCTTGTGTTCGATGGCGCGATATTAACTCGTCCACAATGGAGACTTTATACCCGATGCTATAGGCACCTGGAGAGGGGGGGGGGGGGGGGGGGGGGGTAGCGGATTAACATGACCTAAAATATCTCACTTCCAACTCCCCATACATGCCCCTTTGATAATGTCATATGCACTATACTGCAGAATGAAATGATGTTGGTTACTACAAGGTTTGGAGGAAGTCATATTGATATTACTGAGACAATAACATTTTGTTATAACATTTCCTTGTTTTCTTGAACTTGTAGAATTTTGGCCTGTACTTCACTCATCAAGATATTTTATGGAGGCTATATATGATGATAAATCTTACACGCCCTTGTATATTTCTTATGTAAGGGTGTCGTTTTTTTTTTCTTCTTCCAAACAACTGCTGTATCAAGGTGGACAACTAACTATTTCCACCTTATTCCAATACACTATGGGATTTTTAGCTCTGTGTTGTCATTGCAGATTGAAACTTTTTCGTTTATTAATTTTTTCCCAACAAAATGTCGAGCGGGCCCTACTCCGAACTAGGTCAAATAGAAGAAAAAAGAGCATAATTTGTGTTTAAGTGTATTCATTTATGACTTGTACTCGTAGGCTGTTCTTTTTAAGAGTAGGAAAAAATCCCGTCAGTTAATCTCTTCATATATAATGTACATGAATGATGGGATTATGACAAATGAGTTATTAATTATAAGAACCCTTTTTTATGGTCGATCTGTTCTTATAGCTGCTTACAGATGTCATGTTTTAATTTGCTAGGATTTTTCTCGATATATGCATAACTAGATATCTGCAAATAATATATTTGTGTTGCTTCCTCCATGTACCCAGCTTGTCCAATGTCGATATGTTGTTGCTGCTACCAGATGTCATATTTTAATTTTAATATACTGGTGATTGATATCTTGCTGATTTACGCATGGCAGAATAAGATCAATACTCGTAAGTCAAATGCCCTGAATATAAAGCTATTTATTGTTGCTCGTACACATCCCCAGCGCTGGTGGACTTCAGGGAGTCTTTGTTTTTTTCAAAATGGAATGGGTGGAGAATTGAATTTTTGCCATCGATTGAAAATTGATTGACTGCTTGCGGCCTTCCTATATGTTCTGAGATTAAGCGAGAGAGGAGAAAATAAAATTCCTCGAACGATGTTAATACTACTATATATGTATTTCTGAAGAGAGTTTAAGTGCTGAACAAAGCTAATCCTGCAGTCTAGTATACTCCCTTGGGATGTGGGAGCACATAGCTGCCTTTTAAGTAGGGGAAAATCCTACTAAAGAAAATGTCATCCGCTTATCTTCGCTTAAACCATGGACCCTACACATGTTTTTATGTCGGGGGTGGATGCATACATCTGGAATGAGGGAAGGGGAGGGGGGGGGGGGACAGGCGAACAATGCCGAAATGATACACAATGAAGGGGAATACGATCGCAAACGCTTTCGAAAAATCAACCCAAGCCAATTCATATATATCCTTGTCCATCACCTATTGAAATATTCGAACATTCCAATGATAATATTCGAACAATGGTAATATTCAAACATTACAATAGTAATATTCGAACATTACAATAATAATATTCGAAAATTACAATAATAATATTCGAACATTACAATAATGATATTCGAACATTATAATGATAATATTCGAACATTACAATAATGATATTCGAACAATGGTAATATTCGAACATTACAATGGTAATATTCGAACATTACAATAGTAATATTCGAACATTGCAATGATATTATTCGAACATATACGGATCCGACCATAGCCAATACAATTGGGTATGAATTGCCCTTAATCGGAGTTGATTTCTTGAAAGTCTTTGCGATCGTGTTAAGGGTAATTTATATTGTCCATTCAAGGTATGCCAACTGGGTTTCAAAGGGGAGGGGCGCAGTTGTGCCCCTAACTTCGCCCTGGTATTAGTTATCTGCTTATCATTCATGTCACACGTCAAAGCAGGGAGTTGTAACAGCATATGAAATGAAATACGAAATAACGGCCGTGAAACATATAAGAATGCATGAGTTATCGACATGTGCAGGCTAAAGATAGCTAGACTGAACAAACTTCGCCCCGATATTAGTTATCAGCTTACAAGTCATTCATGTCATACGTCAAAGTTTAAAGATGTATAACAGCATAGGACATAACAGCCGTGAAACATAAGAATACATGAGTTATCGACATGTGCAGCCTAAAGATAGCTAGACTGAACAAACTTCATGAATCACGTCTTGTGCGCTAAAATCGGGAATATGATTAACTATGATAAAGTATGATAAATGATAATGATTGCACGCAAATATATGACATACAGTTGCCCCTATATTTTGGAAAAGGATTACCGTCATTGCCTATCTAAGAATGGGCATCGTAAGAATGCAGACCGTGACACACTTTGAGGTTCATATTCCATCGATGAAATATTTAAACATTTGCATTGAAATCATTGAACATATTCGTAAGGAGTCGTCACTCATAAAACCAACGTTTCTATTGCTGGGGCTGGGCACAAGTCCAAAAAATGATTAGCAATAATCTGTGACTGAAAAAAGGGTTATACATTTAAAGATGCCTTTGGTTTTCGATCTAATGTAAGGGCCACAATAAAGGAGCATGTTTTATGGAGAAATCTTTCAATTTATGTCAGATTTAATGTTTAAGGGACACGTCTCTCCGCTAACCCCCACCCCGTTTGCCCGTGCTGCATATAAAGTCTCTCGTTGGTTTATAGAGAAATATATACATTAAAAATAAACATTTACATACCATATCCTGTCTGAGACGATGAATTTGATGTCCCAATCTTGAGAAGCCACCATCATCGGATGACGCCGATACGGTAGACGCGATGGAGACCTTATCTTCAGCCGATGCCTCGCTCATCGAGCAGCCTGAGTCGGGACTTCGACGGGCATTCTCGTCGTAGTCGTCGTCAAGTTCGAGAAAGATGGTGTCCGACTTCGTCCGACTTTCGGCGGTGTCGAAAGAGTTTGTGTTGTGGGAAGACGATGATGAGGAACCTAAAGCGACGTCGTCGAGTGAAAGAATACCACCTTCGTGGTCGACTCCACCAGTTTGTCTGGTTCCATCTTTTTCGGATAGACCAAGAGCACCACTGACGTCTAGACTAGGATCCGATCCAGGGCATGAATTGGAAGCGTCGGCCAAGACGGTATGCGATACGGTGGTTGAGATGGTCGTCGAGACTAAGGGGTGTATTGGTGGTGGAAGTAGGATAGATCGGAGGCAGGTAGGCATAGGACCAAACCGAGCCTCGGCTTCACCAAGAACCTCATCCAGAGGAACAACTTGGTCCTCTTTCGGATCCATCGATGGTGATTCTTCATCTGCCATGACCATTTTTGCTCTCTCCCTCCTAAATTAAAGTTTGTCAAATTGTTATATCCAGTCCATTTCTAGATCAAGAACCTCTTATTCATATATTAATTCAGCACGAAATGACTAGATGAAAGATGATTTAGCTCCTTGAACACACATTACACATCCACAGTAAGTTCCGCATATCTCTTGCTAGACGGGTTACATCCGTATTTTGCCGCATCCTGTGGTAGTTGAATACACGATCATCTTTTTATGACATAAACAGCTCTCTATGCACCGTTACAATCACCGATCAGTCGTGCAAGGTGTTTACTCCATTTCGCTCTCTCTATAATGGAGAAAAATAGATTCACGATGCATCAATCCGGCATTGCAGACGTCATCGCTATCTCATAAACCGTTGGACTGGTCACTGGGTTTTTAATATATTTCAATACACAGGAATCCCACTATTTGCTCAGTATGTATGCTTTTCTCGTGATATGTCACAAAGTGCAAACCCTTCTAGATAAGGGAATATTCAATCTCTGTTCGTAATATAAGGTAGATATACATGCATCATGAGCCACGGTCAGCGGTGCAATGAATGCATACAGCGACTCGCGGCGCTTTTTATCACAGGTCAATACCATCAAGCACGCGTACAGATTTTATGCTCCTCTCTCCTCTCTCTACTATACTAGCTGCATGCAAATGCAATTTAGTATTTTCATTCCATTCCACACCAGATCTCAGTGACAGCGTGTTGTGTCAGAGAAGCAGCCAGCTTTCGGTCGCCTTCCATTCGAATTCCGTTTCATTTATTAGCAGGAAAGCTGCGGCAGCTATTACAAATTGGAGCTCACTCAAAATAATGAATCAGGCTTATTGTCGCGGTTGACTGCTCGGGCACTATTAAATAAAAGTATATCCCCTTTTCTTTACAAAGATTATGCCGCGACCCCACCCTACAATTTTGCTTTTGAAGCATTAAAGACGGCAACAAGTATAGTTATGACTTGTGTTTTTAAAAAGGGCATTGCAGCTAGGGTAATAACCATTTTCTATTCCTTCCTCTCGTTTTGCACCATTAATTTTCTTTGACTGGTGATGTATTGAGTTGAGATTGCAATAGTTGGTTGGACAATAGGAGAATCCCCCATGCAGCGGAACGTGGTATATAAGTTTGTGTTGTGTTGATCATCGCACTTATATAGTTGTACAGTGCGTCCCAGAAAAAACGAAACCGAAAAGTATCGATGTTTTATCATAACTTAATCACAACCATAATTAATGAATGATACATATTTGGAAAGCTTAACTCCGTTTCGTTGACAATCAGCCGTAGACGAGAGTCTTCATGCATGGCTGATTGTCAACGAAACGGAGTTAAGTCTTTTGTCAAATCTGCTTTTTGATACGGCAGGCACCCAGTGAAAACGAATCCGTTTGTTAAAATTATGAAAATGTAAGGGCTACTTTAAACAAACATAACTTTGTTATTCCTCGCTCATTTTTCCTGATTGAGGTGTCATATGAAAGGGCAGAAACTCAACTTTCTAGAAATGTGAATTTTTCTTCGAAATTCAGATACCGCCCGCCAAATGTCTTTTTGGTTTCCTTCCTTCAAATTGCTTTTAATCACTCATGCGTGAAATATGCATCATCTGAGTAGCATCAACTGAAAGAGGAGACTCGAAGCTTTCCAAATATGTATCATTCATTAATTATGGTTGTGATTAAGTTATGATAAAAACATCGATACTTTTCGGTTTCGTTTTTTCTGGGACGCACTGTATAGAGGTCTGATAATGCTGGGAGGGAGTGAAATATTTTCGCCTATTTCCTGTTTTGATAGGCCTACGTTAATATTAAACGAAACCTTTGGTCTTGAATCTGAATTCAATCGTGAATAAATGAAATGCTGAGAAGGAAAAAAAGTGCGACCTTTGGCAAGAGTTTAGTACAGTGGGGCTTTAAATCTTCTTATTGTAAGAGGCTATATTATAAGTTAAGCTTCATTTGAGTTGTCTGTGTAGCTTCAAGGTATATATCCAAAGTCTGATCTATTCACATTCCTAGTATTCTAATTATGGTGTGAGGGGTTTAAAATGAATGATCTAACGGACCATGCACATCGACCAGTCACACACATAAACTCAAGTAAAGTACAAATATAAATACTTGCACTGTGCTGCACTTATACCACGTGTGTGTCTGATTTATTAAATTTTCTACTTCACCTACATACACATTTACATATTCATGAATATGCATCTGTGTATTCATATCAATGGTAGGAAAATGAAATAATAATAATAATAATATTTCTGCTTATAAAGCGCTTAATACATCGGCAGGTCCGAGTTTCTAAGCGCTTAACAGTTTGTTATTACCCCCCGGTCATCGGATTCTGGCTTGCCCGCACACAATGTATGCACTTTCTCCACTCCCTGGGGAGCATTCCAGCAAGAGCTACTACTAGGCTCAAATTGCTAAGCATACTACATTGACTTTCGCATCCTATCGGGTAACCATTTAACACCTGGGTGGAGAGTGGCAAATGTAGTTCAATGTCTTGTCAAAGGACATTAGTGCCGCCGGCGGGACTCGAACCACGGACCTTTTGATTGACAGTCCGGTGACGTATCCACTCGACCACGACACCTCCAGGCGCGGATCCAGGATTTCTTAGGGGGGGGGCCCAAATTTGAAATTATGCGAGCCAAATATTGGTACGTAATGGTGACCAACCGCGCGAAGCGCGAAAGCTTTAAGTTTCCTTAAATCATTAGAGAAAGAAGACGATTCGTTGTACCGTTCTCGAAAATAATTCTCGTCTGAATTTAGTTTTTCCCTTCCCGCGCGAAGCGCGGAAAATTGTACGACTTATTAAATTATTAGAGAAAGAAGACGATTCGTTGTAGAGTTCTCGACTCTTAATCCTCGTCTGAATTCAGGTCCCCCCCCCCCCCGTCCCGCGCGAAGCGCGAAAGCTTTAAGTTTCCTTAAATCATTAGAGAAAGAAGACGATTCGTTGTACCGTTCTCGAAAATAATTCTCGTCTGAATTTAGTTTTTCCCTTCCCGCGCGAAGCGCGGAAAATTTTACGACTTATTAAATTATTAGAGAAAGAAAACGATTCGTTGTAGAGTTCTCGACTCTTAATCCTCGTCTGAATTCAAGTTTCCCCCCCCCCCCCTCCCGCGCGAAGCGCGGAAGCTTTTAATTTTCCTTAAATCATTAGAGAAAGAAGACGATTCGTTATACCGTTTTCGTAAATAATTCTCGTCTGAATTTAGTTTTCCCCTCCCGCGCGAAGCGCGGAAAATTGTACGACTTATTAAATTATTAGAGAAAGAAGACGATTCGTTGTACCGTTTTCGAAAATAATCCTCGTCTGAATTTAGATTCCCCCCCTCCCGCGCAAAGCGCAGAAGCTTTTACGTTTCATTAAATCATTAGAGAAACAAGACGATTCGTTGTACCGTTCTCGACTCTTAATCCTGTCTAAATTCAGCCCCCTCCCCCTCCAGCGCGAAGCGCGGAAGCTTTGACGTTTCATTAAACTATTAAAGAAAGATGACGATTCGTTGTACCGTTCTCGACTCTTAATCCTCGTCTGAATTCAGGTTCCCCCCCTCCCGCGCGAAGCGCAGAAGCTTTTAATTGTCATTAAATCATGAGAGAAAGAAGACGATTCGTTGTACCGTTCTCGAGAAATAATCCTCGTCGGAATTTAGTTCCCCTTTCATCCCGCGAAAAGCGCGGAAGCTTTTTCGTTTCATTAATCATTAAAGATTCGTATTACCGTTCTCGCCTCTGAATCCTCGTCTGAATTCAGGTTCCCCCCTCCCGCACGAAGCGCGGAAGCTTTGACGTTTCATAAGATTATGAGAGAAAGAAGACGATTGGCTGTACCGTTCTCGATTCTTAACCCTTTTCTTAATTCAGTCCCCCCCCCCTCCCCTCCTGCGTGAAGCTTTGACGTTTCATTAAATTATTAGAGAAAGAAGACGATGCGTTGTATATACCGTTCTTACTCTTAATCCTTGTCTGAATTTCAAAGATGTTCTTTGTCTGCTCCTTTTTCTTCATACGTCCTCTTCCGATTTGGGGGAACGCCCCCCCCCCCCCCCCTGGCTACGCGCCTGCGGTCAGATAAACACATTTTGATACCTTGTCCGACCCCGCAAGCTCAGGGGTTTAAGGCAATAAATTACGGTCAGATAAGCATTCAGGGGCCCGCCTTAGTGCCCCTGGTGTGGTCGAGGCGGCGGAGCCGGCCCCGGAAGCTCAGGGGTTTTAGGCGTTTAATTAAGGTCAGATGAGCATTTTTTTGTTATACCTTATAATTTTGTGACACTGGCAGGTCACTATTTGGCGTGGGGTCCAGGGGGCAGAGCCCCCAAAAATCAGGGGTTTTAGGCATTAAATTACCGTCAGATGAGCATCTAAGGGCCTCCCATAGGACCCTAGGTGGAATCCAGGGGGCAGAGCCCCCGGAAGCTTAGGGGTTTTAGGCATTTTATCACGGTCAGATGAGCATATTTTGATGCCTCATTATTTGTTAACACTGGCAGTTAACTATTCTTTCTTTCTTGCTCTCATTCTATTTTATTTCTCTTTAATATACTTTTTCAAAACAAGTGGGGGGGGGGGAGGGAGCCCGAGGCTCCCGATCCCCACCGTACCTCGGGCCCTAACATGTAGAAATCTCAAGAATCATATTTCTTGCCCGGCTGTAAATTTAGGAATTTGTCGTTTTCCAACAAACACATACAAACGTATAATTTACTAAAAAGTGAGGAAAAATCTCGGAAATTATGTCATTTCAGCATTATTTGTAATCCACCGTTGTGGAATTAGAAATAAACCCAAGCCCCCCCCCCCCCCCTCCCCCCTTTCAGTACGCCAGTATCTCCTCTTTTACTTTTTTCTTTCCCTTTCCTTACTTCTCTCTTATTTTTTTGATTGGGGGGGGGGGGGGGTCAACAGCCTGGGAGGCAAGGCCCTTTCGGTCCCCTGATCTCCTTCTTTCCCCTTTTATTTTCTTCTTCCTCTTCTTTCTTTCCCTTTCCCTCCTTTTTCCCTTTCCCTTCTTTTCCTTTCTTCTCTCTTTTTTTTTTTTTTTTTTTTTTTTTTTGCGGGGGGGGGGGGGGCCAAGGCCCGCTCGGCCCCCCCCTGGATCCGCGCCTGGACACCTCTACAACAACTCTAACACCAAATCATAGGCCTCTATAAACTTTGTTGTCAAGTAGTCCTCCTCATAGTAACACATTAGTGAGAAAGAAGATGGTCAACATTGCATCCCAATCGTCGTAAAGACTTTTAAGAAATCAACGTATTACGTGCATTGATCAATACCATATTGTATTACCTAAAGAAAACCTGTTTTGTGTAAGACGATTTCTTGAAAACCTTGCGAGGGTATTTTGATTAAAATGAATAGCTTTCACACAGCTTGCCCACAATAAGAATCAATGAGAATAATTTGTTCTAAGCTTCCACAGCTTAACATTCGAAATTTATGATTTAGAGTTTTACATTTTCAGGGCAATGCATAAGCCTAACTCGAAATAAGTCCAGAAGATTTCTGGGAAAGGAGCTCAACCCGAGCAAGGAATTGGTCTAGATTATTCCATTGCTGTTTTATTTCCAAGTCAATTCAAATCAATTCAAGGTTTATTCGAAAAACATAGAATACAATGGTGCACATGCTGCAGCTAAAACGCTGAAATGTATATGTTTGCAACTATCGAGGATACATCTAAATAGAAAAGAATATCCATTCACAAAACATATCTACATAATCGTACACTGAAACCATGAAAGATAAAATACTGGTCTGAGTAAAAAGACAACTGACCAAATGTTACGAAAGGGAGGTATTTTGTTTTTGTTGCTGCTGTATTTGTTGTTGTATTTTTTTTCTTCATAATCACAATGTTAAGAATACAATGACGTCAACCTAAACAACAAACACAATTTATAGGCCGGTTGTTACCCTGTTATATATTAGTAACGGGACGCTGCGCCGCTTAATCTGGCAAAACTAAGGAGCATCTTATTTCCGAAGATCAGTAATGCTGTTCCGCTTTGGTGACTTGTTTTATGTTTGTCTATTGTTTGCTTGGAAGGTTAAATGCGTATATATGTATTAGGTGTATTGATGAAGTTAGGCTTGAGAGGGTTTATAGAAGAGAGTACGAATGTTTGCCGGACAAATAATGAAGTGGAATGGAGAGTTGTCACAGGGCTGTGTCAGTAAACCCCACCAACCCCGGCCCCCCCCCCAAAAAAAAAAAATAAATAAATAAATAAATCAATCAATAAACAAATAATAATAATAATAATAATAATAATAATAATAATAAAAAAAATTAAAAAAATAAAAACAAATAACAATGATAATGATGAAATGAACAAATCAATACATGTAAATATATATTTATTTTTTTGTTGAAATGTGCAGGCATATTGAATATTCTCATATGTATCGCATGAATAATGACAACTTTCCATAATTTAATTCATAATAATGACCTTTTTTATCCATTCTTCATGAGAGTTTAGTAAATTTCTACATTAACCAGGTACTCTCTCAATCTCTCTCCCTATTTCTCTACCTGCTCCATTACCTGATGTAGCTAAACAATGTAGTGGCACAGCTCAATCAGATGCTCCCTGGGTCCCATTTCAAAAAGCTTGTCATCAGTGAAAAATGACAGTTTTTGTTATAAGCTAGTGAAATCCTTGCTTCTGATTGGTTATCAGGAGCTTTGTCACTGATTTTCGTCATTTGTCATTATAAAAAGGCTTTGTGAAACGGGTCCCTGATCACAAAATGAATAACTGTTGAAATCGTATGTTATGACACATAGGTATAACTATATATCATGAGAACATATAGCTGGTAAATATTTCCACTCCCTAAAGGACCACCAGTTTGATTTGTGAATTACACTGTAACAACTTTTAATTCACCACTGTATTTTGTTAAGCTATCATAGAGCATCATGCATCTAAATGTATTTGTTGTCATCTCTCCTCTCTGTACACATGTAAGGCTACCATAATTTGTATCTCTCTCTCTCTCTCTCTCTCTCTCTCTCTCTATCGGTCTCTCTCTCTCTTCTCCCTCCCCCTCTCTCTCTCTCTCTCTCTCTTCCCCCTCCCCCTCTCTCTCTCTCTCTCTCTCTTCCCCCTCCCCCTCTCTCTCATAAACTCATTACAATTCTACTACTCTCATTATTCATCCTCCAAATTTCATCCCCATATGTCATACTTCTTATTGTTCCATTTGCAACACAATTAAATATGAATAATTTGAATCAGAAATTCCTATTTAGAGTTGAAAATGATTTTGCACACTTTGTAAGCTGTCAACAATCATCATTCCTCTTCCTTCACATCCAATCAAAGACACAGCGAGCTTCTCTCCGTCATCCATTGTAAGATGAGGGCAATTGAGCCCCCCCCCCCCCCTCCCCCTCCCCTCTCCCAATTCCTCACCCAACTCCTCCTTAGCTTCAACAAACAATAATGATTTAAGGAAAACAATTAAAAGAATCACAGATGAAAGGATAGTTTCATGTTATTGCAATGTATGTATTTCATGATAAAATCGGCTTCAAACACTTAAAAAATTGCATGTACATGTATTTGGTAACGGAGATGTAAGCTCGATCCATTTGCAAATTGAATTGAATAAATAGAGAGAAAAAAAATTTAAATGAGGAAAGTTTCATCAAAATCTGATATATTATGTTTATTAAAATTCCAGGTTTTTCTCTAGTTTGGACACACCTGTATACAAAAATCCTTTATATTTCCATAAGTTACAGTACGATTTTGCGCATATTCGGTTAGGATTCAAGCCACGTTTCACATTCCCAAAGCAGAAAAGTGGTATTTTTGTTAAATTCTATACAAACGGATAGAGAAATGTTAGGGGATGACATCATCAGCTCACTAATTTCCATACAACCTATGTGTTCCATATCACTGTTTCACAAAATTAGGTAAAACTTTAAGATTCTTAACTTCTAATTTTTCAGCCTAAGGCACCTATAATAAATTGTAAGTTAAACTGGGGTCCCATGTACAAATTGCTGTTTGCAATATAGACAGCCAGTGACAAACAGTAAGTGTGAACGTATGCCTAGTTTCTATCAAGGTTAAAATCACATTAAAGTGAAGGCTACAACAATACATTAAATAACATGTTGAGTATAAGACGCGAGTACGATAAAAACATCTGTGGCTACTACTTTAATGGCGTCGCGATTAGAACAACATTTTCTGGGGATATATTTCTCTCTACATAAGCTACCAGTTTGGCATCTAATCCTAGATTCCTGAGATATACAATCCTACCCATATCCAAGATACGCTTGCATTTGAAGCCAATCTCCTCACGCTCTGGAACAGATAGACCAAGAGAGCTGCAATAAAGGAAACAAGGAGTAAAAGCATTATATATCACATAAAGAAATAGTGCTATCATAGCTATTATACGTAAGTCTAGTGTAAGTATCTCATCAAAGCAAATGTAAAATCAATGCATCTAAATGGCTAGTCTTGTACAGTAGATTACATGGTGCTTAATAGTTGATGACAGAGTTTTATTCAGTGTAATGATAACATACATGCAATCATTCTTTGAAAGCCTTCCTTAATAGTCACAAAAGTTTGTACGAACGATGCGTTCGTACGAATCTCCGTTTTTCCATTGTCTTCCCGAATTTCCATTGTCTGAAAATCGTTCGTACCGCGTTCGGAATGGCATTTGTGACCGAGGCTTTACATGCATTCAATTTTTATCATACATTTCCTCTGCCGAGTGCAGAAGGGCCTTAATTTTTTTTCAAGGAGTATATTTAACACCCTTTTGACTCTACACAGCAGATACATACTTTGTAAATCCAGCAAATTCATTAATCATTCTATTGAGTATGACAACACTTCAGAAATCTAAAAGCAGGGGTGCATCAGGTACACAATGGCATTTTCAAGACACTGCACCAACAGAAATAATTATACAAGCAGTTTTTCACTGGGTGGAAGTGTAAACTGAATGAGAGCAATGAGTAGTGTTTATCATACAGGGAGTGGAGAATATGCCTACATTGTGTGCGGGTAAGCCCGAATCCGATGACCGGGGCATTAATATATCCGTAAAGCGCTTACTGTAGAAACATTGTTGGATCGATGTATTGGGCATTATACAAAAGCAGAATATTATTATTATACAGTTATGCATTATTTTAGGTCAAACAGATTAAGAGATTCCAGGGAAAAAAAATTTGATTTTCAACTGTTCTCAGCCCAGAAATGTAGTCCTTACAGTAATTACATGTGACTTGTTGTAGAATTTCATACCTTACAACGGATGCTTGCTCTTCAGGAATGTCAGAGTTCTCTCCTTCTACCCTTTCCTTTCCTTTCTTACTCCTTTCCACCCGTTCTTCAGTTCCAGATCCTTTCTGGGTCTCCTTTAAACCAGCTTCATCCTGGTCATCAGTCAGACCTTCCTCCTTCCTTCCATCCGTCTCATCCTCCTTGCCTTGCTCCTCCTTCTTGTTCTCATCTTTTTCCCCATCCTTCGCAAGTCTTGTTCCACATGTGGCCCAGCTGCTCATCCTGACCAAGGCCATGAAGTCCCTCTCTGAGATACCTACATCCTGGAAGAACTGCTTGCCAACGTGGGTCCTCCAGGAACAGCGATGGTGGCAGCACAGTGCCATGACGACGCCTTTCACCGGGATGTTGGTGGACACCGGTGTGGGCTCTATGCTTCGACTTGCATCAGGAGTTTCCACGACCTGTTGATGTGCTCCAGGTATTCCTTCATGATGTCCAGGCTCACTTGGAGAAGAGTCTTGTCTGATGGTGGACTGAACGTCAGTCGGTCCCTTTTCACTCAAGATATGCTGGCTATCAGGACTTCCACCACTAAATGACTGGGGAGTACTCAATGAAGAGGAACTTTGTGAGGAAGTTTGTTGAGTTGAATGTTCTGGGCGGGGTGAATTGTCTTCGTCTCCCAGTTTGTTTGTAGTGATTAGTGTATCAGACAAAGCTTGGGGTATACTCGGTTTATTTCTTGTTTCCATGAGGCATCTCAGAGCTAGATCTGGAAAGACACAGAAATGCAGAGGTCTAATAAAATGCATCCATGCCAATGAATATTTACATATCCATTCAAATTTAATGATAAAGGTGAGTTCTGGTCATCCAATTACATTGTGAGAAAAAAAAGTGTGGAATAAAAAGTTGATTATGTAGCATGTAAGTATTGGTGTGTACTGCAAGGTTCTGGAGTCATCAAAATCATAATAAATTTGGCCCAGTCTTGGTAAGTAACAAGCACTGTACACAGAAAGATGTATATGAGACTAGCCTATACATGTATCTATCCATTCCAGATAGATGTAATAATTTACCAAATATATCTATTAGTAGGCGGTATCCCGGCCAAATTTGTATCATCACGTATGAGTCAAAACATATTCTTTCACATGATTGGTAATAAGAGCTTCCATTTCATTTTTTGAGTGGGGGGCGTTACCAAAACTGGTCTTTACCTTTAACAAGATAATTATACTATCAATGCAAAGAGTATAGACAATTTCCTTTCCTTACACAGAGAAATATCTTTACATCAAGAAGTTATTCATGAATGATCAACAGCAAACATGCAATAAGTAGAGCGTATATACGCAACCTCCAAGCAAAAAAGAGGAGGATGACAAAGAAGACAATTGAAAAAGGGGTGAGCATAACGTTTTGATTCTTTAGATTTTTCTTGATTCACTGAGCCATACCATCGCCACACATCTTACCCTAGACATGTTGAAACTGGGGGGAGTTTCACAAAGACTAAGATTGACTTTAAGTTGGACTTAACTATGGCAAGCCGTTCATGCCACTAGTTCCTCTAACCATTCCTGGCATTGGTTTCTCAAGGGATTTCCAAAATGTGGTCACAAATCTTCAGAATTAACCTTTATTGAAAGAATAATATTGAAGACAAAATTATTATTTAAAGATGATAATTGAGAGACCAATGATGAGACCAACCAGTGGCATGAATAGCTTTCCATAGTTGAGTCCAACTTAAAGTCGATCTTAGTCTTTGGGACACACCCCTGAACATATAAGCTTCATGTCATTTACCTGTCGCTGCCCCACAGAGGTGTTTTGTGTAGGCCACCACAGATCTGTTTCCATGGTTACATACATTAGGTACTTTCCCCAGGATCAAGTTTTCTATATCCATGCTGATGCGTTCATACCCTCCATCGTCTCGCTGGTAGAATGTATCTCTCTAGATTACGACATAAAGGAGAAAAATGGGGAAAAATAGAACAGCTCCTTCAAATATCCTACAGTGCATATTCAAACCTACACGTCCTCAGACTACAGACTCTGAAACATCCTCTTCCTCCACCTCCCCCCCCCCCCCCACTAAATTCTCTAGGTTCATACTGATATGCTCATAACGAGGCCCTTCATTACCTCACTGGTAATAATATCTTTCTAGAGAAAAACTTGATGGGGCAAGAAATGAGCTCTTGGTTATATCGTCATTACCAAAACTAATGCACATTTTTTCTTATAAAGAATGGTTAGTATGTTTTTTGAGTTTTCTAAAGAGGATATATACATGTATTATAACATGGGCCTGCATATTTTCCTATCTATCAGACCAAGGTTTGTCATCAAAATTCCATTGCATTACCCAACCCCTGAAGAGAAAGATATCATGCCCTTGACTGTTCCCTTTTTTGTAAGGATTAGTTATGAAGTTCTAGCAATATATTTGTTTAAAGGCATCATTTAACAATGTTAAATCTGAGATGCATGGCCCTACATGTTATCAGTGTCTGTGATGTGGTGTAATATTGATTTTATTTTAATTTATTTCCTGTATATAATACATGCTCCAGTTGCCACTATTAACATGTACATGTACATAAAACTTTGACTTGAAATAGCATTTAAAGAAAACATTTAAGTCAAGATGAGTGATACACACAGTTAACAACTATATTATTCATACCCTTTGTACTTTGATGTCTTTTGTGTTTTTCGAATCTCAAGAATGAAAAGTGGACTGGTTGAATGAGGGCCTGTGTTGAGTACTGTTAGATGTAAGATTTAATAAGTCACATTCTCTAGAAACATAAATTGGTACAATTTTTTTTCTTCACATACTAAAATATGTAAAAAGGGTGTGAATAATTTAGTTGTTAACTGTGTATACCTTTCAAAGAATTATCGTTACCTTATGCCTGACAGCAGCCCTGTCTACAAGTAGAAAGCTAGTCTGTTCTAAACTCCCCATGGCTTGTTGTATCCATTGGGATAGTCTTCCTGGTAAAAGCACAAAATATATAATAAAAGAATCTTGAAGAAATCTTTGAGAGAAAAAAAATCTAACAAAAAACACCTGATTACAATTTGTAAACAAAGTGCAAATTTGTGTATTAGTTATGATAGTAGTGCCATACAGCCTACTCCTTGGTCTACCGACCCCGAGACCAAGGACAACTGCCTTATAGAATAGGGACTTTTAGATTTGCACGTCGATCTAGTGGACTGCTACGTGTGACGTGCTTTTAAAGATACTATGTCCCTTTTGCAGCCAACATCAAATTCTGTAGAACTTTGCAGGAATTATGAATGTGTCATGTATGTCCTCTCTGTGAAATTTAAACGTTAGCAGTGTCCTAATATTCAAATTATGTAAGGAAACCTGTTTACTTGCTAGAGTACACTGACAGACATGATTCTTGGGGGAAGAATCTTGAAGAAGTTGTAGTTGTCCTAAGGGGATAGTTGTCCTGGAGGTAGTTGTCTAAAAACACCTCTTCAGACCCCTCAATCACATTGCTCCTCTCAATAAAATTGACCTCTATCACCTACAAGTTTGTAGATACAATCTTTGCATGGTCAGATAACGGTCATTTGTACAAAACAGTAAAAACCCATCGAGACTAATGTTGGATGGATTAGTGTTCATGAAAGTGAATTAATCATTATCCATTTATGCACCGACAGTACATTTTATGATGCACAGGTAGAAGTATTCTTCCTAGAGGGCAAACAAAGAAATTATTCATGAAGCACCTACATCACTTTGGCAGTGAATACTCAAAATGCATAAAGTGTTACTTCTCCACGATCAAAAGACCTGTGGATATTTGAAGTAATTTGCACCATCTGCTATCTACAAACAGGGGGGGCGTTTCAAAAAGCCTTTTTTCAATGACAAATGACAAAAATCAGTGACAAATCTGCTGTTAACCAATCAGAAGCAAGGATTTCAGTAGCTTATAACAAAAACTGTCATTTGTCACTGATGGCAAGTTTTGTGAAACGCCCCCCCCTGGTCTGTTCTTTGCATCCTTGTTGCAGGTTCTCTTACCTCTTCCAGCTCCAAACTCCACAAAGCAGGTGTCCGGTTGAAGAAGATCCAATCTGTTCATATGGCCTAGGAGTGAGTCAAGCTGAAGGAGGTGCTTCCTAGCTGTTACTCCATTCTCTGGGTTCTCTACTTCTGCTTTCAAGGCATCGTGATGGAGAATCTCTGTCTTTATGTCACGCACATGCTCTAGAATCAAACATACACAGCACACCTTTTTGACATTTTAGTTCACCTTGAAGCCCCACTGCACTACTTATAGGTACTTGTGCCCTCTTTGTAGCAAACAATGCCTAATCAGTGCCTTTCGGTCCCCCATGATCCCCTTTTTCCTTTGTTAATTGAGAGCTGATTTGATGAAATTACCACCTGTCAGTGAACTTGCAGGGAGGTATAATCCCCTGGCCAAACTAGTGCAGACTGGCTTTAATAGTTCATATGTCAAATAATATGTACAATTACATTTCCAGATACAGAATAAAAAGACAATGAAATTAGGAGATTCAAGAGAACTTCTAAATTGCTATCCCCAACAGGGTCTCCGTCACCCCTATACTATAGTTTTAAACATACACTGTACTGGTAATAATCAACCATATTATCTTGTTTCATTCCTTGCTAATTAGCAATTGGGTGCATTATGGTTGATATCATTTCCTCCTCTTCATCATGCAGTAAGTGGTAACATCAACATTATAAAATAGACATTTCATTTCAAGGTCTCAGCATTGTACCCAGTTCACTCAATAACAAAACATGACGAATCCATTAGAATGTTCACCAAATTCAATAAGAGTTATTACCTGCATATGCTGATTCCACCTTTGATATGATATGCTGAATCTCCTCCAGGGAAAAATTCGCCAGACGTAGCTGTTAACAAGAAGACATATTCACAATAATATTTAATCATGGGTAATACTATATAAATAAAATTCATAATAGTAATACTATGATCAGTAATACTAATCTGGTACCGAATGTTTTTCATAAAAATTGTACCGGTAATGACACTGGGAATGTAAGCTCATGTAACCCCTTCCCCCTATTAAAACAAAAAAAGGTATGGATTTCATGCATCTGCTAGCTTTAAACAAAAATCTACAGAATTAGTATAATACACATGCAAAAGTTCAGTTTAAAGACATTGTTATCCAGTATAAAAAATTGTATTACACGTACTTTGCACTTACCGTTTCTAAATCCTTATCATATTCAGTTGATCCAGCATTGATGCCTTTCTCATAAAAGATCTGGAAAAAAACACAATTTTTTTCAACACAAATTAGATAAAATATTGATGAGACAGAGACAGGTTGTTATAAATTAAACAAGGAAAATTAACAAAACTGGAGCACAGACTGTGAATCAATATCAACAAAATAACAAAATCTCACTTCAAAAGTTTTAACATCACAACAGTACTACAGCCTACAGTCCTTTGTCAACCAATAAGCAGCCAGCAGCATAGCCAGTTGAGCTGCGCATCTTCTGTGTGTTACCACATGCAATAAAGGCATTTAACTCATTATGCACCAGACAAATAATCTCTCTGTGCCACATTGTAATATTCATCACATACATTATCAAAGGCTTCAAGATTATTGAACTGTTTCCAGAGCAAGACTAATCTATACCAGTGTAAAAGAGTTGTCATGGAACTGATCAAGACCATTAAATGATTTATTTATTTATTTATTTATTTACTTATTCAGTCTTCTTTAAAACACAGGGTAGCCCCATTCAGTGCCACAAGGCCTGCTTTATAAGGGCCCCTGTATCAAGTGGATATTACAATGTATAATTTTGGGAAGCCAGTGTGTAGCACAAAATTAATCTTTCTGTGCAATTGGTGCCTATTATTCTGTGCAAGGTTGTACATGTGGTAAACTTGCAGTCAAGCAAAGAGGCGAGGACAACATTTGGGGTAAGATGTATGTTATAAACATGTATGTACTTACTGGTTGTTCTTTGGGCCTTGAGTTGCACACTTTGAAATGTTTTGCTAGTTGTTTGACTGCAACAGTACTGCAAGTGAGAGAAGGGGGGGGGGGGGGTGGGGTGAAGTTTCGCTCTCGCAACAGCTGGTATTATCACAGAAGTGAATATAATAAAATATGTAGCCCAGCAAAAACATACAGACTATACTGTGATACTTGTTTATTGATCAAATACCAGACTTACAATATGATACATTGGAAATAACAGTGTATGAAATAATATTCAGGCCTTAAATTTCGATAATTTTAGGGCAAGGCCACTTTTATGTAGGGCACATTCCTATATTACAGCACAAATAGGAAGAATTGGAAACGGCACCAAAAATCTACAAGGCCAATGATAGGGGCATTGAGGCCAATCAAAGGGGCATCCAAGACCATGGCCTTGGTGGCTTTGGATTAATTTAAGCCCTGAATATTACACAACAAGCTTAATAAATTTGGTTGTTCTGGGAGTGATTTTATGCATAGCAAACAAGAAAATCTGATAGAAAAGTAAAGAGGAAACCAAACTGTAATTTGAAGCACCTAATCTATACACAGATTTTAATTTTTGTCAATTATTTTAATACTAAAAAAATTATTTTCTTAAATTTTGCTACATAAATCCCTATTAAAAAGAAAAAGATCACATATTAGGGTTACTCAAAATTGATATTGAAATAAGTGAAGTCATTTGAAAATTGAATGATAATAAATACAGTCTACAGTAGTATACAGTAGTCATTTTCTAATACTTACTGATTGGGATCATATGGACACGGAATTCGCCCTGTAGGATTCGACTGATCCTGAAGCAAGTAAGAGAGAGAGAAAGTATTATTTAAAGAATACACGTAGAGGAGGTGTGATAGCTCAGTGGTAGAGCACTCAGCAGTGGTTTCGTAACCAGCAGGTCCCTGGTTCGAAACCAAGTCAAAGAGTAGTGCTCTTTGGTGAGGAATTACTCCTCTTGACCAAGTCCCCTAATTGAGTCGACTGTCCTCTTGTGCATATAAATGCTTTATAGGCAGTCATGTTAAACAAACAAACATAGCACCAAACTGATCCAGACAAAATTTGCAAGTCAATAACGAAATCTCTTTTGACTATTGCTAGGGCATGCTTTACAATAACCTGTTGTGAATTGTGTGTCCAGACAGATTGGTTAACTGGACTGTGGATTTAAAGATGTTTACATGCATTATTCTATATATTTTGAGACATGCATGCATTAGACAATATCATACAAAATACAAATGAATATATTAATGATGGTTGGTATTATACGATGCTCCAGTCACACAACCCCCCCCCCCTCCCCCCCTCCCCCCCCCCCCCCCCCCACTCCAGCAAAGCATAGAGTCAATGCTAATGCGTATTGACCTTTAGCACTGCATACATTGCTGAGAGGCAGGTATTTATACACAAATAATACACACCACATCTAGGACCGATTGGGCTGATCAGCAAATTTGACACTAGACTTAAAATTTGAATTTTTAAATTCTTCTTTATAACATCAGTACTGTAAGTTGAAAAAATTGCATTTTACTGCCATTTAGGTGCCATCAATTGTCACTAGAGTACTGATTTTTAGTAAAATCAGTTGAGTTTTGTACAGTGGTGTTTGAAATGTGAGAATCAAAAGTATGGGACTCATTCCAGATGTAAAGCATCTATGCTACGAAGACAGACTCAAAACTCTCAAACTACCATCACTAGAGTACCGTAGACAGAGGGCTGATCTTCTTCAAATATACAAGATCATGCATGGATTTGAGGCACTGAGGCAGTAGTTAGAGAAGAATGACATGTTTGAAATCATCGAAGAATCCAGAACAAGGGGACACAGGCTCAAAATAAGGGAGCCCCACTGCAAGTCTAAGATGAGGCAGATGTCATTTTCAATGCGGAGCATAAATAATTGGAATTGCCATAAATGCCTCATCAATCAATAAGTTCAAGTCAAAACTTGAAAATCATTGGAAGCACCATCCGCTGAAATACTACCCATACCAACGCGAATCCAATGCAGTAAAGAGGGTTACATAAGCAGTAGGGGCGCCCGTCCGAGAATGAGGATCGTCCTCATAAACGAGGATATCCTCATAAACGCAGACAAAATGCGTCCTAAAAATAAGGACCGTCTGCATTTTCGAGGACGTTTTTTTTTCATTGGCGCTCTGGGGGTTTTGGGTTACCGAACGGCCTGCTGGCGCTGCAAAAAATGGATTCCCTGTGGGAATATAACCCTAGTTCACCGTCTACTTTTATGGGTTGTCCGTCTTCCCATGGATTTATTGCTCATAATGTGAAAGTCTCTGTACAAAGTCAATGTAAAATACTTCAAGAAAATCATTGGGAAATCCTTTTTTTGCATTGCCAATGCGTCGATCAAAATTATGAATCGTCTACGAAAATGCAGACGATCCTCATTTCTGAGGACGCATTGGTCTGCGTTTACAAAGACGATCCTCGTTTATGAAGACGATCCTTATTCTTGGACCAGCGCCCCCACTGATAAGCCGAAGCTTCAAGCCTCGACACCAAAGTAAACCAAAGTAGATCTAGATCTAAGTAAGTAGATCTAAGTAAACAGCTTTTATTTAGGCCTAAATAATACTAGATCTAGACTAGTCTAGGCCTAGTACTAGTCTACTCTAGACTATACTATAGTAGTAATATTATAAGTTTTAATACTACACAGCCAGGAATGTGTGCCCCCCCCCCCCTATCCCCAAAATCAAACGATATAAATTTGAAGACATGTGACTTGACTTTGTAGATCGTACTCATTCTAAAAGGGGGGGGGGGGGGGGGCGTCCGACGTCGAAACTTCCTTCCAGTTCCAGGAGGCAGGAGTAAGGGCTCAGCTAGATCGTCCGAGTTTACAAACACAAAAGTCAACATCTGGGACACTGCACTAGGGCTGCGACTTAACATTCGCGTCAAGTTACTTACCGTTTCATTTTGGTTACCGTTGCATCCTTTCTCTAGGTTGATATGTTCTCCACAGAATTTCTTTCCTTTACCTGGAAGAAGTCTGCAAAGCCTCTTTCTCTTCTTAACAAAGAAATTACACTGACGTTCTTCTTCCATTTCTTCGTCGAATTTCACGAAAGTTGTATTGTATATTCACGTTGAGGGCGACATCGAAACGAGATCATAGCTAGCACGAGTTGAACGAAAACATTAAAAAAAACTTTAAAAAAACATCAACAACTGTGATAAGCAATAAATGGTATTAAACAAGTAACAGTGAAAAAAACTGTCCTCCTCCTGCTAAACATTCATTAGATTCACACTGGCGTATCATATTCTATTGAAAAATGGGGGGGGGGGTAGGGGGTAATGAAATCCCATCAGAGGAAGAAATAGAATGAATTTGTTTAGCCTCTAGGGTAGGGCGTACACATGTTGCTCCACGTTATGCTAGCCTATACCACTAGTATTAGGGCCTTCTACTTCTACTTCTATGGTGATACTCATCAACGCCTGTTCAGCATCTAGATGAGGATAAAGCATAGAGTTGTATAATTATACAGCTCTATGCGGTACAGTTCCTGAAAAGGGAACTAAATTGTTTCAAGAGCCACCTTGAACTGCTCCAAAGAGGGCAGTTCAACGATGATTTGAGGTAGCTCGTCCCAGTCCTTAAGTGTCCTGGGGAAATAACTAAATTTGTAAGAGTCCATTGAAGAGCCTAGTCTCATATATCGTTGTTGTTGACTCCTCCTTGTAGTGCGCTGCCTCGGTTTGATGTACTCCGGTATTGGTATCGCAATTTTGTTATTTGCTATCTTGTAGAACATTGACAAACGTGCCCGTTTTCTTCTTTCTTCAAGTGTTGGGAGATTAAGTTGTTCTCGCATGGATGTTACACTGGCATCACGCTGGTAGTTTCCACAAATGAAACGAAGTGCACGTCTTTGGACCTTCTCGAGTTGGTCTATTTGATTCCGCTTATTGGGGTCCCATATACTGAAGCATACTCTAGCTGGGATCGTACGAGAGAGATGTATGCCAGTTTTTTCACTTCTGTTGAACATTGTCTTCCGAGATTCCTCCGAATGAATCCAAGGGTCCTCGAGGCCTTGTTTGTGACCGCATCTACATGAGATTTCCAACTTAGACGCTCATGTAGCTCGATTCCAAGATATGCTTTGCTGGCCAAACCTAGAAGATCATCTCCCCTCATAGTATATGTGTGCATTATGGGATGCCTCTTTCTGTGAATTCGCATTGAGTAGCATTTTTTGGCGTTGAATTGCATTTGCCAACGATTAGCCCACTCCAAGAGTCTGTCCATATCTGATTAAATTTTTACTGTGTCATCTACAGATGCTATTCTCCGCATCAAGAGGCAATCGTCCGCAAATAATTTGATGGTAGAATCGACCTCGGCACCAATATCATTTATGAATAAGAGGAACATAAGAGGACCTAGAACTGTGCCCTGAGGCACTCCTGATGTGACATGAACCGACGTTGAAGTCTCTCCATCAACAACCACTCGTTGAGTCCTGGTAGTTAACCAAGTCGATATCCAGCTTAGGGTCTCATCACGAATTCCGTAGTATTTCAGCTTACTTAAAAGCCGTTGATGAGCAACCTTGTCGAAAGCCTTGGAGAAGTCCAAAATCATTACATCTGTTTGATGGTTGTTATCTAAGGATCTGGATAGTTCTTCCACCGTAGTGATGAGTTGGGATTCAGTAGAATGCTTTTTGCAGAAACCATGTTGATACTTCACAAGTATATCATTTTCATCCAGATGTTCCATAATGGAGTGAAAGATCACATGTTCCATCAGTTTAGATGTGACACATGTTAGAGATATAGGTCTGTAATTCTCTGGTTTGCATTTATTTCCCTTTTTATAAACAGGAACAATATTAGCAATCAACCAGTCCTGTGGTAATTTGCCTGTGTCATAAGATTGAATGAATATGACACGAAGTATAGGGGCTATTTCCTTTGCATATACCTTCAAGATCCTGACAGGAATTAGATCTGGGCCACATGCTTTATTTGAATTGAGAGATTTAAGCATTCTTTCAATCCCTCCCAACGTAAAAGTTATGTTTGACATCGACACATAAGGACTTGGTCCTTTGTCTGGTATTGCCTCTCGGGTTTCGTTTGTAAATACAGATTCATACTGATTATTGAGGGCCTCAGCTTTTGAAAGGTTGTCTGTTGCAAGTCCATAAGCTGTTTTTAAGGTGGGAATCGTACCCGAGTCCTTCTTCTTGCTGTTAACGAATTTCCAGAATCTTTTGTGTGATTGTTTTTCATCGTCACTGTCCGTAAATATTCCATTTATGTACTCCTCGTATGATTTTCTCATGCTAGCTTTGACAGCCTTTCTTATGTCTCGAAAATCCTGCCAGTATTGTTCAGTGTCAACTCTCTTTGCCTTGTTGTATAATCTTTTTTTCTTTCGAATTTGTCTCTTGATATCATTCGTCATCCATGGTACATCCTGCCATGATGACAATTTTTTCTGCGGGATATGTATGTCCATCAAACGAAATAATTCACTTTTGAAGGTTTCCCAATTTAGATTTACCTCCCTATCGCCAGCAGATCTAATAAAGGAGTCCTTGAATTGAATAATGTCGTCACCCAAACCTTTCATATGGCCTTTTTTATAAACGTATACCTTGCGAGGTTTTTTGCGGGTGTATTTCAATGAGGTGGAAAGGTGAATCGACACTGCCTTGTGATCAGACATCCCAGGAACAATTTCAGATTTGGTGATTTGGTTTGGTATTGTAGTGAACGTGAGGTCCAAAATGTTCTTTTCTCTTGTAGCATCACATTGCATCTGTGAGAGCATGTTGTTATGGGTCATGTCAAGGAGAGTTTCATTGAGTCTTCTCCCGTATTGAGGTTTATTTTGTGCAGCATCTATTATAACAGTATTATTCTCCCAGTTAATAATTATGTGGGGCGTTGAAATCCCCACATAAAATAATGTTCGGCAGTGTTGCTTTCTCCGTTAGCTTCTTGAGAGCATCGTTGAGATTCATTAGACTCGTAGGGTCGTCATTCGGTGGACGATAGAAAGATCCGATGTATAAGATTCGATTCCCAGCGAAGATGATTTTGGCCCAAATCGATTCACAGTCGGTGTCTAGGTTGTCCATTTCCATACCCAATAGATCCTTCCGTAATCCAATGAACACACCTCCACCATGTTCATTACGATCCTTCCTGAAAATGTTGTATGTTTGAGGGAAGACTTCGCTCGTAAAGTATTCTCCATTTAGATGAGTTTCTGTTCCACATATAATATCCGGGTCTTCTTGCTCTACTAAAGCCTGGAAGTCTCTTTGTTTCTTTAGACTCTTCAGGCTTCTGCAATTTACATTTAGAAGTTTTAATGTTCTTGCTTTTGGTCGGCGGCGGTGTAGGTTGTCTTGTGTGTCCCTATTTCCAGGAGAGTTGTCCCCCACGTTAGAGTGTTCATGCAATACGTTATTGTCTTCTCCATCTATATCCGAACAATCTTCGCTAGACCTACGCTGTTATTATGGTCATGTGAGCCTGTTGTCATTGTGTAGGCAAATTAACATAAGAATTCAACTGAACAATTAATGGCCATAAAATACTATTGCGAAAAAGAGAACAATTGTTGAAGCTTCAACAGGGCCAGTGCCAAGTGGCGTATCCATACTTAGCATCGGGAGGGGCAAACCATCGCTCAACTTACTGACGTTCTCGTGAAACGATGCCCAGGGCCCCGTCTTACAAAGAGTTGATATCAATCGTAACTTATTTGCGATTGATATCAATCATAACTTTTTACATAAGAGATAGGAGACTGCAAACTTGCGATTGATTGGAGGACTTACGATTGATTTGGATCAATCGTAACTCTTTGTAAGACGGGGCCCAGGTCAGGCGCGCCGGAAGCAGTTTGGGATTGGGGGGGGGGGGGGGGGCAAACATTCTAGGGGCAGTGACGTAATGAGAAAAAAGTACGGAAGGGGGGGGGGCAGACGAAAAATCTGCATCACCACCAGTCTTACACGTTACATGCAGGTCCCGCGGATCGTTTTTCAAAGTGGAGTATTATCGATCAGGTAGAGCGTAAATTGGCGTGGGGTCCAGGGCATGAGCCTCGGCAGGGGGTCAAGGGGCTGAGCACCCGAAAGCTCAGGCGTTTTAGGTATTTAATTACGGTTAGATGAGCATCCAGGTGCCCTCTGTAGGGCAATTGACGTGTTCCAAGGGGGAGGGGGAGAGCCCCCAGAAGCTCAGAGGTTTTAATATTTAACTACGGTCAGATGAGCTTCCAGGGGCCGTCTTAGGGCCCTTGGTGTGGTCCAGGGGGCAGAGCCCCCGGAAGCTCAGGGGTTTTAGGTATTTAATTACGGTCAGATGAGCATCCAGGGGCCCGCCATAGGGCCCTTGGTGGGGTCCAGGGGGCGAAGCCCCGGAAGCTCAGGGGTTTTAGGTAGTTAATTAAGGTCAGATGAGCATCCAGGGGCCGCCTTAGAGCCCTTGTTGGGGACCAGGGGGCAGAGCCCCTGGAAGCTCGGGGGTTTTAGGTATTTAATTACGGTCAGATGAGCATCCAGGGGCCCGCCTTAGGTCCCTTGGTGGGGTCCGGGGGCGGAGCCCCCGTAAGCTCTGGGTTTTTAAGCATTTAATTACGGTCAGATGAGCATTTTTTATACCTTATTTGTGACATTGGCAGGTCACTTATTTTTTCTCCGTCGTTCTTTCTTTTTTTCTTAAACATACTTTTTCAAAAGGGGGGGGGGGGGGGGGGGGGGGAGGGGCTCGAGCCCAGCCACTTTGCAGACCATGACATAAAGGCTTCTAAATAAGCGTATTTCGCCTGACTGTTATTTGGGAATTTCTTATTTTCCAATAAACGCATAAAAAGGTATGACTTACAAAAAAAATGGAGAAAAAATGCCGGAAAATCATGTCACAACATCAACATTTTGTAAATCACTTGTTTCGAACAAGAAATACATCATCCCCCCCCCCCCATCAGCGCCTCCAGTTAAAAGGAATGTTTGTAAGAGGCATTATGTTTCTTTCTCTCTCTATCCCCTCCTTCCTCCCTCTAAATATGTACTTCCCGCACTTTCACCCCTCACTTCTTCCTAGTTGTTTTTATCTCTTTATAGTACAGGCAGTTGTACAGCTGTCACTTTTAGCTCTCTATTTACCATCTTTTCCTGTTATCCTCTCCTACGATATGTTTCGTTCCCATCCCCAACATCATTCTTTTTTCTGTAGGAAATTTCCACGCCTTCAAGCTTAGCTTATTATGTGGCAATCCTTCTTCACGATTATCTGATGTAAGTATTGCAATGTACGGTAAGTGTTAAACGTTGAAGATGTATTCATTATAGAATTTGTTTATCATCATGATTTATGTTATATTAAGTTTATAATTTTTGGGAAAAAAACATGAAGAAAAGAATCAATCAATCAAAATAAATTAAAATATATTGTTATATACATCGAACAAATGATAATGTTAACATTCCCTTTTACGTCGATCACGTCCTTTTTTGTTTGGGGGGGGGGGGGCTCCACCATGCCTTGGCTTCTCTGAGGCCTGGACAAAAATTAGGCCGCCGCGCACTATACAATCCTCATGCAATCTGACAGTATAGATATGGAAATCTAAACAAACATTATCTTCCTGGTTTTGGTTTTAAATAATGATAAGAATACTGACAACTAGAATACAGTGCAAATTTAACTCTCCTATTATGTGAGAACAAAAGTCAAATTGGCTGAATTTAATCGTAGACATTCGCCTTACTAGCATGGCCGATTTAGATTTTCATCCTCCTACAGTGGCGGATCTAGCTTTTTGCTAAGGGGGGGGGGGCTAAATAATGACGATGCGGAGCATCGTCCACGAGCCGCGAAGCGGCGAGACGATTTTTTTTGGGGGTGTTTATTTGAACCCCGTAAGTGATGTTTTCCTGGCACCTATTAACACAATGGAGACCATAAAAAGCAGTGCATGATAACGTCTTTTTAAATCAAGTAACAGTTTAATACACAGTTATATCCCGAGTTATCATGTGTTTGGTTAAAGGTACTATGTCCCTTTTGCAGCCAACCTCAAATTCTGTAGAACTTTGCAGGAATTATGAATATGTCATGTATGTCCTATCTGTGAAATTTAAACGTTAGCAGTGTCCTCATATTCAAATTATGCAAGGAAACCCGTTTACTTGCTAGACTTCACTGTCAGACACTATTGAGTGACTAACTGGCCTTTTTTCTTCTTTGGTAATAACATACATGAAAAGAGTTGTAAAGGGTACATGAGCATTTGTCTACATCAATAACCCACTTCTTGTGATGGCCAAGATTAAACTGATTGAATCTTTGCGCAGCATAAAACATATGACCATTCGGTGCAATTGTCTGAAAATCAAGACTATTACTTTTGGGCTCTATAGCCCTAAAGTCGATTTGACAACTAATAGTCGTTATTTTCCCACTTGAAGACATTTTCAAGCCCCACTTTTTTAGGGAAGTTCTAAATTAGTATTATCTTTCAAATGCAGTTGGAATTAAACTTTTTTATTTTTTTGGCCTGCAAATGGGACATAGTACCTTTAAGTTACCAGATGAGTTGAATATCTTCTCACAATATTTGCACTTGAAAGGGTTTCTCTCCAGCGTGCGTTCTTTTTTCTTTCTTTTTTTTTTTTTTTTTTTTTTTTTTTTGTGGGCCGCCCAAGGGGGGGGGGGGGTTTAAACCCCCTAACCCCCCCCCCGTAGATCCGCGCCTGTCCTAGGGAGCATGACATTTCTTGAAATTTATATTTTATTAACCATATGTTAATTCAAAGCCTCGATCATTACACACTTGGGATAATTGGCAACGGACTTGTTCTCTATGTAATTGCAAGAGTTAAGGAGCTAAAATGTCATTGCAAATTCTTCCAAAAATAGGACCGGAGTCAAATCGTATGTGTGCGGTGCGATTGAAACGAAAAGACCTAGGCTGACGAAATGACCGACACATATTACGAGAAATCAGTCTTGACTAATATGGGAGGGGCCTATATAGACTTTGCATAGTGGAATAGTAACAGAGGGCGCAGATCAAATGCCCCCCCCCCCCCCTTCCCCATCGATCGAGAGATGGACAATAACAAAATCCGAAAGAAATATTTAAAAAAAAGAGAAAAGGAAAGGGTGTAGGTTAAAAGACAAGAAAAGAAGAGATTTCTTTACATCCAAAGTTGTGTTCAATTCTTTTTCTGGATTTTATTTTATTTTTTAATTTTTTTTTAGGGGGGGGGGGGGGGGTACCGAGGGATTTGTATATCTTTTCTTGGAGGGTCTGATACTAGTCTGCAAGCACAAACCCTGGTCAGTCGTAAAAGTGGGTCTGCACTATAAGACTACCATAGGCCATGTACTGTAGCTGCTCCTGACCTATTGACACAACCAGTAGGTAGCTGGGCTAGACTTCTCTCAAGGCACAATGATTTGTTGATAAAGTGTCAAATTAGGGTCTGTGCCTGCAGACTAGTCTGACACCTCCATCCTGATGATTTTTTTTTCTTCTTCAGTTTTGATGCATTTTGTTAGTATTCTACAGATACTGTATACCACTTCCTTGTGACAAAATTTGGTCGACCCACTAGACTTTGAGGGGGAAAATCGACTTCAATTAATACAGGCCGTCTGACATCATATCCGACGGAAATTTTTGTCATTTTTTCGGTTTCGTAATAAACTAGTCAAAATCATACTTCTTCGTAGGTCTAGACGGGGTGAAATCGACCCGACTGTGGGGGTTGTTGATTGGGGGGGGGGGGGGGGCTTGGAAGGGGGCTTAACCCGACAGCTACGGAAAAGCTGATGATTTTGATCTTATGGGTAAAATGGGTTGAATAATTTGGGATAGGCGCCCAGACTATCCCCTTCCCTTTGAAAAAAAGTAACTTGCTATTGAATCTTCTGTACGCAGACATTACCCCCTTCCCTCTTGTTTTCAAAACTATGGATACGCTACAGTAAATTGACAAATATGGATTTCCAGAACATCAACCAAGAAAGGAAATAATTCACTTGTAGTCGTTGATCAACGGTTGTCTGTTTATATTTGATTGCAAAAATAAAACAATTTAAAAATATATCATACAGTAATATAATATTACAAAAAGTTCACAAAATACAACATAAAGCATCGACACTAAACTGGACTATACCGGTGTCCGAGTCATGTTAGAACGTGTTTGAAAGCAGTATAAACCCCTATAATATAATTGACGAGTCCTTGATATATATTGCCATGGTCCAATGAGGACACGCATACCTCATGTTTATTCATAACTTCCAATCCTAACCGCACTGTGATTCGATAATTTTCCACTGACTCATATTTCTTCCACTGCGCTACGGGGAAATCCCCCTTCAGGAACACGTCATGAATTCCACCGAACGTAAATTCCACGTCGATCGCCCGTTAAACGTTCTGCACTCTCGTGACTTCAGTTAGACATCAACCCTCAATAACATCAGACGTGTTTCTAGTGTGTGCCCTGTAAGCTGTATTTTTGCAGATTTGAGCTTACATATTTTGGAATAATTATCACTTCACACAACACCATGACTCTGGGAGAGACAGTGCTGCCAGTGCAATATCACAATACCATTGGTGATTATATCGGGTGAGTTGCAAAAACTATTCATTTCTAGTATGTTTCACGAACGTGTGCGTGTGTATGTGTATGTGTTTTAACCGGTAGCCAGCTCACCCGGCCCGGTTTTATGCAACACGGTGCTAGGGAGACCCTTTATTTCGAGGTATTGCATCACTCGTCGAAATTGTGTTGGCACTTGTAGTAGTCGACGTGGTTTTATATTAAAATGATGACCCATACCAATATCATCCAGGTAAGGGGGAAAACTCAGTCCCAATGCTTTTACTGCTATTCGTGGAGTGCTGCTCAATTAGGCATGTAATTATAAAGTTATAGGATTAGTAGGCCTCGTCATGTACTATAATTGCGTTTTCTGTCATAATTTATATGCCTAAATATTCATTCATGTTTTGATTATTAACTAGTTAACAACTTTACCTTTGTGTATGTGTGCGCGTGTGTGCGGGAGGAATCTAAAGTTAAGCCCTACATTATGTTTAAATATCTGGTAGCCAGTATGATTCTTTTACAGTGGAATTATAATTTTCATCATATTTCATACCTATTTAATTATCAGCCTACTTTTCACCACACCTCATTATTCATACTCATGTTCAAACAAGTTCTTGTCCGAATTGTAATATTAACATATATGTGAAAGATGTTATTTTTGTAATGGAATCCGGTGTTCAATTTTTTCATTTTTGATTCGATCAGGGAGGTGAGACCAAGTCCATGGTGAGACACTATCCTCCCTGATTCGATATACTGTAAATGGTAATGGTATTAATAGCAACCGTGATCATGATCATTCAGTTTAATACTTAATACTGAGATGATCTCATTTTGAGGAAAGATGTGAGAAAATAATCATGGACTCGTTATCTTTTTGATAGGATTATAGATTTCAAAGTTCAATACGTATGCATTGGATTTAGTTTCGGTTTTATGGGAAGTTGTCTAGTTGTGTGACTGTCCGGAAGTGTGGAGTCCACATGCATGAGTCGCGGCACTTTACACGCCATGCACGGCCACGCGACTCACCCTACTGAATCTAACCGCAATCCGCATAGTTGGCATGCCCAAACTTGCATACCTGAATCATTTTTGGTTTCGTTTTCCTCAATGAATAATCGCAGGCACAGTTATTAACGTGAATGCATATAATATAATGTGATGCCATTCATGCCACTACATTTGAGGTTATCATGTTCTCGCTTGCTAACACACTGCGAATTTCTGAATTCAGTACATCATTTTTCTCAAGGAATTGGAGGGGGGGGGGGGTCGGTGACTCTTAATTGTCGGGTCCACTCTAGGTCTAGATTAATTGTGTCAATATTTGTTTCACATTTGGTGATATCAGTTTGGATAATTGTATGTTGCATTATTGAAAAAGCTCTTATACGTCTTGTATTTTTAAAAGATTAATAAAAAGCGTTAGGTCCTATTATTCTATGACATTAAAGTTACATTTTAAAAACTATTTCTGATTTATTATTAGGTGTATAAAATAACACGACCGAGAAGTGTCAACTAAAGCAATGTGCTGTAGTTTTTCCAGTCGAATCAAATACATGTATGCCTATATTTGGCAGGGCAGTGTAATTTTCCAGGAGCCTACGTGAATACAAGGATTTTTTCCAGGGCTAGGTTGTACTCAATGTGTGATCACCTGTGTACAACACAAAGGATATCCAAAATAGTACTCTGTATCATCTCGTACCATTTACGTCACTAACGTCATTGAACCATAAACGACCCTCATCAATTCTATAAAATGCTACCAACCTTGTTTATGTACCCGGTTATTTTCTCCTTTTGGGGGATAGTAAATCCTATTCATTATTTTATGAAGGAAATACCACTGCACCACTTGACTGCCTGATGCGGAATTCAGGAAACTAGTCATGTCTGCTTTTTTTGTGGGAAGATCCATATTAGTTAGTATCCCATTAGAATGATTCTTTAGCAAAATCATTCTGAAAATGAAAATGATTAATGTGAGAGGAACACTACTATCCTCCTGATGAAAGAAGTTCCGCCCCATGGAGACAGTTTGAAAAATGTAAATCTTCTAGACGATAGCTACTTTTTGTAGGCATAACATATTTTCTTTTCGTTTTCAGTTTTTCCCTTTTCTGTTGCATACGTGTTTCTATCTTCCTTATTTTATTATTATTATTAAACCCCATAGGGGTAAAGACAGAACTGTAGCTTTATCTAGATGTTATACCTCGCATTGTTTGATAGTTTCACTGCATGTCATTGATTTCAGTATGAACTTACTACATGTATATGATAATTTATAAGGAATGTCATATTTTTGCCTAATTCATTCAATTCTAACTAATAGTATTACTATATATCTTTCTGTTCAGAGATGATGCCGAGATGGAAGCCGGTTATGCTTTGAGGAATGTCTTAGTAAGGGCTAAGATGGAGAACAGACTAACCTGTGGAGTTTATCAAGCAGCAAGGAAACTAGAAATGTAAGTATTCATGTTTGTGGATTCTTGGTGACGTAATGGTGACTTTGTCATTTGAAGAAATCTTAACATGTAATCTGTGATAACAAAATGTAATGTAATCTATCAGTCTGTAAGAAGGATAAATTATTTAAAAAAAACGAAATCAGTTTACTTGCTTTCCTTTGAAAATCATGACTTATAGATAAAATTGAATTGATGGAGCATATCTTATGCAAATTTCCAAACAATATTGGTGCTATTGTTGTATCAAATTTTTGAAGAATATACTTTAATACATTTGAATAGTAATTCGGATAATAATTTTTACATGAAGTTATTGATTTATCCTATTTATCATTGTATTTTCATTTTGATCTTGCAGGGAGCCAGAAAGAGTAATGCTGTGCATTCATGCTGATCTTGGTATCGTGGATGTGGCCCATCAACTTCACTTTGCTCTTCTAGAAGCATTCTGCAGTGAAAACCAGATTAGATTACTCAAGGTAAGCCCAACTTCATTAAGTATCCCACTCCTTCCACTGCTTTTAAATTATTATTATTATTATCATTATTATTATTATTATTATTTATATATATATAGTTTTTTTTTTTTTTTTTGGGGGGGGGGTGGGCAAGTCCAAGCTATTTTGTCCCAAACGTTAGCGACCACACTTCAATACACATTACGACTGTATAAAGCCGATTGTCCTACTGGAGACAAGACATCAAATAAAATGATATTTAAAGTAGATTCAGGTTAACAATTCCATGTGAGGCATACATTGAACTAGCCCTGCTGTTAATGGACATTGTACTGTGCCTCTTAGATAGAGCGGATAATAATCAGATAATGATAATGATTATCTTTTCATTCATAACGAACCATGCACTTTCCAGTTAAAACGGAATCATGGATGGGTGTAGATTAAAGGGTATAGAGGGTACAGTGACAATGCAGAAAGGTATGGCCAGATCATTTACATTTGAACTGTCTAATCCTAGAAAAAAAATGGATTCTCCAGTCTCCAGAATCATCAACAGTTCAGATTACAGTGTTATAGGAATAGTGTAATTTCCTCTAATAGTAGCTGGAATTAGAAGTACAGATGACCTTTAAATATGTTGATGTCTTCCTAAAGGAGAGAGAAAGAGAGGGAGAGAGAAAGAGAGGGAGGGAGAGGGGGAGAAAAGGAAAGAGAGAAAGGGATGGGGTAAACAATCAGCGATTATAATTACCCCAATTTAAAACAAAAATGTTTTAAGGTACAGCAATAATATTATAACAGCAGTACCATACAGATATCACGAAAGGCTGTTTGGATGCCTGTGTTAATTGAAGTACCGGTAATGATTTGCAGACGATCTTGACATTTTAACGATTCTGGGAATTTAAGCTATGCGTAATATATCATGCAACATTAATGTTTGTGCCTTGTGGCATAATTATGATAGAGCAAGAGCGTGGTAACTCCCTGTGTTTTCAAAATGAACCGCTGGGAAATCTCTGTGTTATGATTCACTGGCAGTGGATTCCCGATGCGTTTGTCATGATTACGAAATGGCTGTCTTGATTTGATGATTTGGCAATGCGAAAGGGAAAATATTGACTCCTTCATAAAGAACTACCAAGTCTGATGTAGCAGTAAAATAAAATCATAGCGGAGCGCAAGACCAGGGAGAGAGAGAGAGAGAGAGAGAGAGAGAGAGAGAGAAGGGCGCATTATCGATTTTGGGGAATATTCAGAGAAATTCAATGGTACACGGTACAAGCTTGCACAGGGTTTCTATTGTTCAATTAAATTGTGTGCTTTCCTTTACTGATTTTTGTAATACTTTACTGATGTTTTATTTAGAAAGACTTGAGAATACTCGTTAAATGGTTACTTTAGTGAATTATAATCAATGTTCTGTCTAATTCTTTCAGTGAAACATAATGTACACTATTATAGCAGTCAGTGGTGTGAGATGTCTTGATCTCAATCGATTGTCTCGAGTAATACTTTATTTAGTCGCTACTGTCTCAGGAATGCAGAAGTATTAGGCGGCCCATTTTCTCTTTCACTTCCCTTTTTTAGGTTTGTGCCCTCGTTGTGCTTTAATTATTTGTCCAAGTTTTCTTTTCCATTCAAGTTGATTTTAAACTGCGTATATCCATTAGATCCATGGTATATCCTTGTATGCAGTTTCAGGCGGTTACTTCCAGATTTCTATCAACGGAAGAATGTCTTTGTTCATTATCTGTCGCATACCTGTATTGTTTGCTGATATTTCGACTCCGCTCACCGGGGCGTTTTGAATTGTTACACTGAAATGCAAGTTTCTTTGTACAACCAAAGACCTTTGTACTAATTAAATGACACCCAGTCATTTGTGCGAGAACTGTTTGGGGACGTAAAATGTGAACAAGGTTTCTTTTGATCTTCTTTGCTTTGCTCGAGGTTTTTGACCGGGTCGAGTGAGTGTCCTCGGAAGTCATTAGTATTAAAGCAATGGCATATATCATTCCAAGAAGGCATTGTGTATATAAGCCGCATACAAAGAAGATAAAGACTCTCTCTAATCTCATGTACACACGGAATCAGCATTTAGCGACTCATGATCTGACCTATAGCATGACCTCCCATCTGAGTTCCAGGCAATCGGGTTTATCGAACTGAAATTGGAAAGAGAAAGTTCTTTGTTCTGCGCTTTTAGGAGGTACCTCAATTTCCTCAAAATTTGCGATCTATAGGTCCCCATCTCACGTTTGCTAATTATGAAGAGAAGGTTGTCATTGTGAATTCAGAGGTCTTTGAGGCCTTTGACCTCTTCCAAGATGCTCAGGTGGCATTTACCCAGGAATGATACAAAGGGGCATCACTCCTAACGAGAGATCAGTCGGGACTGCTTCCTGGAATCCACCAGGAATGGGTCACATGATAGAACTGGTGTAACCCGAATTCTAGTACCCTCTCTATGCACACCTTGTAATCGATGAGCTGTACGGTGGTACATATTATGCTTTTACCTCGGATAACAGGTTACCACAAAGTGCATTCGTGAAATTCGTTGTGAACATGACCTTTAGGTGCGGCTCATGCATTCAGACTCACATCATTTCAAAACTAAACCATTTTTTAAGTTAAATTTAAAGCGTTATCTGTGTTTAGAACTACGATTCTCATGAACCATGAAACGATGACAATGTTAAGGTCGTGTACTGCAGTCATACAAATATAACAATAAATGATTACAAATACATTATCAGGCATCATTAGAGTCTCGAGATAAAGACTATAGTTGCAAAGGCGCGGCGCGGATAATAATATTGAAACGCCTAGATATTTTCCCAGAATTTCGTCGTTTGTCTAAGGCATTTCCCTTGAAGTTTATATAGAGTACTTCTGACAAACAGCACACGAGACCTGTTCATGTTCGGGTTCCCTCTAATTGAATTTCAATGATAAAACACATGGGTTATCACTGCGGGCTCAAATCAAATAGAACACATCCGGATAGAGAAAAGGAAAGATTAGAAAAACCACTTTAGACATAACCACAACATAGGCTACATTGTATCATGGACGCGTAAAAAGGTATCTATATAGTTTGTACAACACAAGATATTTTTCGAAATCTGAACCCAAAACAATTCTTACATTAAATTTTCTTTCTCCCCATGCAATGGAGCGCTCAATCAACAGTGACTATCACAAGGGTAGCACAATACTAGGGCAGGCAGGCGTAGGGTCGGATTTAGGGACAGTCCCATATTTATTTTTTTCACCAAATGTTTCTGGTGTATGACCTTCCTTGTCGATGTACGTGTCCTGAATAACAATGCTTCCTCATCATGTGATCATGTCCCTGGGTTTTGAATTAGTTGGTTGTATTGATGTAGATGATGATAGTATGATAGTATGATTGATATGTTGTTTCCAGATACAGACCTACCGGCATTGTGTTATCAACTTACAATCTGAGAAGTTCGAGGTCTATCAAACGTCCGCTATATATTACCACTTTCTGTTTTGTGTGTTAGCACGTAGCCCAGATTTTCAGAGAATTTGAGCAGTTTTCTCGGTATACCAACCTTCTGCACAAACACTACCACCATTTTGATCTTCCTGTACAGATCACTGTTTCATGCATTCTTATTGGCGAATCCATGTATCATTTCTTTTTACTCGGGATGGGGGAAATAATGTGCAATAATTTGAAGGTGTAAAAGTATGTTCTTCTTTTTATATCGCCTTGCGGCCATTTTATTATCATAGATGGGGAGGTGGTGGGGAGGGGTTCCCGACTAACCAGTTTGAGATTATAATTTTATAAACAAAATATTATTGAGAAAAACAAATTATCTCTAGGGGCACCCCGCCCGTCTTGATCTGCCATTGATTAATTCCACCGTAATTAATAATTGAGTATATGAATGAGATGTTATCTCCAAATAATGGTAAACAGCTAATTGAATGTTCATCTTATATCTCAAAATTAGCTGTTTTTTCGTCAAAATAATAATTTTTTTATTTCATCCAATTTTTATTTTCTCATGCAGGTTGGAGACACATCCCATCTGGAGAAGATCTGTGAAGGAACAGTGCCCCTCACCCCCACCTCACCCGACTCTCCTGCTGATTTCAGTGATCTATCAGAGCCCCTTTCTCGCAGCGAAAGAGCCCCAGACTTTTCATGTGTTCTTGTCGATGTAAGTCAAATCCATTCATTTTTTTCTTTCCATTGCAGTGGCAATAATAAGCATGAATTACAGTGAAAATGTAAAGAAATTCAAGAACAATTGAAGGTACAAAATTGAAATAAGTTGATAACAACAACAGGCAACAATCTTGAGGGGGGAGGGGGTGAGGGGTAAAGTAAAATATAAGCAGATTAAAATCCTAGTAGTAAACCGCCTAAGTCATTAACTTATGTGTTTGATCATTGATTCTAAACATTGTGCTTCCAAAAGAAAGTGAGAAGATTTATAGGCCTTCCCATTTAGTAAGATATGAGAGAGAAAAAGTGGGAACTGAAACAATTTTGGCCAACCATGTACCTCAATTGGGACAGTAGTTTACATTGGAAACTATTATAGCCCATTTACAAAACGGTATCATCAAATCCCTTCCAAACCCTTTGTATTCTTCGAAATTTTGAATTAAACAGATTATACGAACGTTACGCGGAAAAGACCGTTTTACACAATGAAATATTTCCCAGTCGTCGACAAACATACAGGGTCGACACGTTATTCTCCATCTAATAATTATCTGATTATTGATTCGGGCTACAGGAAACGCTATCACCGCAATTAAGTTCAAGGGAACCCTTAGATTAATACACAAATTACTCAAAGGGGAGACCGAGACAAACAAAGAAATGACGACGGTTTCAATAACAGGAAATACAAAGTGGTACACGTCTCACATGTCTTCGAAAAATAAGTAGCAAATAATACATGTATGTGGTACCGAGGTCGGAAAGAAGTTATGAACGCTGTTAGTTTAACAATGAAAGCGTAGTCGACGAATTGTTTTCCGTGTAGTCCTATTAATTGTTGATTGATTCGGTATTGGCCTCCATGATTGAATAAACGGTTTGAATGATATTTTACAAGGAAGTGTAATTGCCACACTAAGGGGGAAGCCAGTGTTATTGACCACTTCCCGGCAATAGTTTTACTGACATGAGCGATACATGTTTGTAATTCTGACAGGCAAAAAAGAAAGTAACAAATCTGATTTGTGGATTGGGGAGCTGCCAAAATTATCGAGGGACAAAAGGGTTGAACTGCAAAGTCATGATTTGGGTTTTGTGAAATTACACTGCTGTACCGGTTGACGTGAATGGAGTGGGTTGTTCGGATGCAGGTTTATGTGGTGTAATGTGGCAGGAAAGTGTCATTGTAAAATGTTCATGATTCATTACTATCCACTTTTGTTACATTTCCTTAAATAGTAATGCTAATCGATAAAGAATTTTCAATGATGCTTATTGTACCCCTCTTTGTTTCTCATTTCCATTTCGCTATCAACAGTTCCCCGAGAAGATGGATACGGCTTGCACATCACTCTTTACACTCTATGACCATCTTGCAGAGGACATGACCTTTCCACAGATCACCTTGGCAACCTGATTGGATGTCAGCACAGGTCAAAGGTGACCGACCTTGACGGAAGGTCATCGATCATCCTGTTACTATAGCTGCAGTCTTGACCGAGTGTTAAGTACAGATGGCAGGGATACTTCACAGGTGGACAATGTCAAAGAATGTTATATTGTTTCATGGCAAGAAAGACTTGTGATTTCTGATGAAGGATGACTATGATGTCATAATAAAGGACTGCAATGACGTCATAAAGGACTGCAATGATGTCATAAAGGACTGCAATGATGTCATAAAGGATGACATTGATGTCGTGATAAGGATGATGCTGTATCACTGCCTGTCAAAGCTTTGATTCAAAGAAGAGCGATTATGTATTCTTCTTAATGATGCATATTGTAAAGGGTGAAAGGAAAACATAAAGAATTGGGTTGCTGTTTTGTATATACGGCATGCATGTATCTCAATATTATGTATTGGAAAATGATCATATTGAAAGTCAACAAAGAAAGGAATTAAATATTTATAATAAATAAAACAAACAAAATAAAACAAAACAAAATAACTAAAAAAACATCTGAAAAGAAAAAAGAAAAGTATTTCATCATTTGTTATATTGTGAGAATCTTAAAGATGATTTAATGAACATGTTAACAGGGATACTTCACAGGTGGACAATGTCAAAGAATGTTATATTGTTTCATGGCAAGAAAGACTTGTGATTTCTGATGAAGGGTGACTATGATGTCATAATAAAGGACTGCAATGACGTCATAAAGGACTGCAATGATGTCATAAAGGACTGCAATGATGTCATAAAGGATGACATTGATGTCGTGATAAGGATGATGCTGTATCACTGCCTGTCAAAGCTTTGATTCAAAGAAGAGCGATTATGTATTCTTCTTAATGATGCATATTGTAAAGGGTGAAAGGAAAACATAAAGAATTGGGTTGCTGTTTTGTATTTACGGCATGCATGTATCTCAATATTATGTATTGGAAAATGATCATATTGAAAGTCAACAAAGAAAGGAATTAAATATTTATAATAAATAAAACAAACAAAATAAAACAAAACAAAATAACTAAAAAAACATCTGAAAAGAAAAAAGAAAAGTATTTCATCATTTGTTATATTGTGAGAATCTTAAAGATGATTTAATGAACATGATAATGGGAAAGTGGTATTAAGTATAGAGAAAGCTATGCTGACTTATTGAAGTAAATTAAGCTTTGAAGAGATGCATTTTTGAGTAGTTGGTGTCAGTGGCCCTAGGGCCTAGGACTAATGCTAAAATGGACGAATCACGCACCTGCAATGAGTGGGTTGGCATAAAGACAGACCAAAAAGAAGCATAGATTTGCTGTTTGTCTTGGATTAAAAGCTAATATTATTGCCTATTTTGTGTAAGACACATAGAATGTACATATACAATTCATATTTATTTCAAATACGTTTATTTACATGTAGTATTATTGTCGCATGTACCACTATCACTAAGTAACTATTGTGTTTATTAAACACGGCAGGGTCCATCAGTATTATCTTTATATGTTAATCTATTTCAAAAGTATAGTTTGTACATTTTTCATAATTATATCAAATTGTTATCGCCATGCTAAATGATGGAAATAGTAATATAAATTAATATGAATGATTCTTTAATGTAGCGTAGTGGTAAATGATTCAGTATCATTTCTTTTAGTTATCCTAAGACATGCTGACTTTAGCTCTCCTGTAATATTCTGGTGTTTAATACACTTATGTATTTAAATATTTATTGCGGCAATTAGATATTATTAACTTTAGGAACTAAGTGAAAGGCTGAGAAAAAAAAACTGCTTGATAATTATTGATAAGTTATTGTTGGGGGGGGGGGGGACATAAAATGTGTTGATTCAATAACTATAGTTGTATTATAGCTGTGCTTTAATATGCAAATATATTCAGTGCACACAGTAAAGAATGAACAAATAAATTAATTGTATCAATTTGTGATTGTCCATGACTTTATTATACCAACTAATTGTCAACATATTAAATATGTCTTAGTATCATTTAAGAGTAGCTTACAAAAGTATTGCATGTTTTTAGGACATTTCGTTGCATGATAGAGTTATTAGCTCTTAAAGTATCTTGTGTACAGAATGATTATCTAATAATATTGTAAATAAATTTCATGAATTGCATGTTGTACATGTACAAATCTTAAAAGATTATAAACCGTTGTGGTTAATGCATTGATATAATAATGTATTGGAGTTTTATCCAAGTATTTATAGTATTCAACTAGTCGATGTTCGTTTGAATTATTATGTATGTTATATTTAAAGTAATACAGCTTACGTGTGTGACTAAATGACTTATCTTACCGGACAATAACTATTTTGTCAATATTGTACATAAATGAAATTCAATATATTGTACAAAAGTGCTGAATGAAAATAAACCGTAATGAAACAGTATATATTCTGCAGTATTTATATTTCATGATTATTTAAGGGGAATGGGCCCTACATAGACTTTGTAAAGCTGTGTGTTCTAAGAAAGAGATGAAGTTTCCTCGATTTGCATGATGCAGGAATTCATGTTTGAACGAAAGTTTTGGGAGACAGTGAGAGAGTTATTTATAAGAATATTTGAAGAAAAAAATTGGAGAGAAAGAGAGTCGGTGAGATAGGGGGAGATACGATTATGGAGAGACAGATAAAGTGAGAAGGGGGAGAGGGAAATAAACGCAGAGACGGGGGCAGATGAGAGGGATAAAATGAGAGAGGGGAGAATGAAAGACGTAACAACAAAGGGAGAGAGGATTAGAGTGAGTGAGAGAGAAAGATATATATATATATATTAGAAAAAAGGATAGGAGAGGGAAAAGGAAGAGAGACAAAAAAGGGGCCGAAAGAGGAAACGAAGTGACAAAAGATACAGAACTGTCTGAATTATAGGGAGAGGGCGAAGCTAGAGATAAAGTTAAATGTAACTGAACAAAATGTACAATTATTTGGGAATATTGCAAAAGAAGAAAAGGGATTTAATTGAGTAGAGGGAGAGAGAGCGAGAGCGAGAGAGAGAGAGAGAGAGAGAGAGAGAGAGAGAGAGAGAGGGAGAGAGAGAGGGAGAGAACAAAATAGAAAAATGTACACTCTAAAAACTGAAATGTTAAATGTCAATTTAAAAGGGCCGAGGAGTGACCACTCTTTTAAAATGTCAGATTGTTTCTTTTAACCTGCTAGATTCAACCTTTATAGTGTTGGATCCAGCATGTTCAAAGTTTTAATCTACCATTTTGAAAGAGTGGTCACTCCTCGGCCCTTTTAAATGGTGATTTAACATTTCAGTTTTTAGAGTGTACACTCTAAAAACTATAATGTTAAATCACCTTTTAAAGGGGTCAAGAAGTGACTACTTTTTCAAAATCTAAAGATGAATTCTAGCGTATAAAAAGTGTTGTTTTATATGCTAGATTTCACCTTTATCATGACTGTACACACTAAGAAAAAATGGTGCAACTATGCACCTTTAGGGGTTCAAACCGATGCAACAATAGCAGCACCTTTAGGGGTTAAATCCTGCACCCTTTTTAAAGGTGCGATCCTGCACCCTTCAAAAGGGTGCCAGATTGAACCTTTTTGGGGAAATGTTAGTACCCTTTATGGTTCAATCCTGCACCTTTAGGGGTGCAAACCGATGCAACAATAGCAGCACCTTTAGGGGTTAAATCCTGCACCCTTTAGGAGGGTGCCAGAATGCACCTTTTAGGAGACATGTTAGTACCCTTAGTGGTTCAATCCTGCTCCTTTAGGGGTGCAAACCGATGCAATAGCAGCACCTTAAGAGGTTCAATCCTGCACCCTTTAAAAGGTGCAATTCTGCACCCATCATTGAGGAATACTCGTGACATTTGCTCGTACACTAATACGTATTAAACATGTATGATGTTTCTTGGTTAGTAATCATATAATCAATATATATATTGCTAAAACGTGAATGTAATTGTAACATGATCAGACAAAATAATCTATTGGTTAATGATTGCCGAAGGAAAATACAAATCACAAAATTGATGTGCATTGTCATAATTTGATTAACAAATAATATGATAAATGTATTGTTATGTGAACACGTGGAAAGTAATCATGAATATGCATGCAATATGCAAACTTTTATTTTGCACCTTTTTGGGTCGTTAGGGTTCATTTTTGTGGGAAGGGTGCAAAATCTTATATTGCACCCTATTTTGAATCCCTTTTCCTTCAATTGGGTTCATTTTTATGAAAAGGGTGCAAACTCTTATTTTGCACCCTTTTTTGCACCCTTTTTTCTTAGAGTGTATAGTGTTGTATCCAAAATGTTCAAAGTGTTTATCTTATTTTGAACAAGAAGTCACTCATCGGCCCTTTTAAATGGTGATTTGTTTATTGTAGCAATATAGAAAAGATAGTTAGGGGGGGGGGTAAGTGTGAATACTGAATACTGGCGTGGCGCATACAAAACAATCCTTTGAACAAAACAGGAAGAAACGATGAAATATAGGGAGTGAACAAGATAAAGCCCTAAAGCAGGTTAGCGTTTTCTGCAAAAATGAATGTCATTATGTGTAAGGACAAGTCACGTATAATGAGAAGTCATTTCTTGTGGAAATTGAATTACAGATGATGAGAAGTTTGTACTTGATCAAACAAGTTGTCTGACACCTGCAAAATTCTTAGCCCAAGTTGCTGAACTACCGGTAGCTTCATTGTAATTACATTGACATCCATCCTGTGCAATGTATAGTGCTTGTCGGACTGATTGACAGTCGTAAGTAATTAGATCGAGGGTAATAGACTTTTCCTTTCACTTCACTTCCTCTATTCTTCCTTACGTTAGGTCTTTTGTGATTCCACATTCATCTGTCATTGTGTCAATGATAACCGAATATGGTAGAAGCGGAGCCCATTGTGACGTGTTATGACGTAGTCTCTTAGTTCCAGCCTATCACGGCCGCGACTTTGCGTTTTACACCCTGGCCTGGACATTTTCCCGGTAAATAGCAATGAAACTGCTTGAATGAGTCTAGTCTACGCTCCTCGATCGGGCGCGCCAGTTCCAAATCGAATCGTACATGCACAGACGTACGTCGATGCAGCATTTATACACACCGTACGCAGCTGCAATACTGAAGATTAAGGGAGAAGATATAGGATTTCAAGTTCAGAACAACAAGTTAAGAAGCTTGCTGCACGATGGAATTCATCGAGGATGATGACGGAGTGGCAGATTATGATTGGTCAATACATGATTGTGTGCATTCAGCTAACGTGAAGTAACAATAAAACCTATGTTGCTCTTTTTTATTTTTCCTCTTAAGCCACGCCATTATTAGTGATTGTGCGCATGCAGCTATTAAACGTGACGTCACCATATGAAATTGCACCATCCAAGTAACTACTTCGTTTTCAATAATTGTAACGTCACAATAACTTCAAGTAACAACTTGGATTGGGATATGTAAATTCTAGATGTTCGACTTTGTACAGGTAAATGATTATATTAGTGTTACGGTAGGCCTACTGTTTTCTTGAAATTCAAACATTTTTAACTTTTCATGGGTTGTGCACCAGCACCACATAAATGCTTGGGAAATTTCATATTTGCACTCGTTTCAAGCTTCAATTGCCAAGATGCAGTTTACAAGTACATGTACTAGTATATTATAAAAAATGGTGAATAAATCACAATATCTCTGTGGAGTATCTAAATAATAATTATAATATTGGATGATCAATTTTCGCGAAATACGTGAAATATTGTTACTCGCTGAAGAAAAATATTTTCACGTATCATCCATTATTATGTGTATTCAGTTCGTTATCTCCAAAGTAAAGTGCGGTGCACGCCTCTGCGCCCATGAATCCGCCTATGTTCAGATCTCTACATGTGCATGTATTTTCAAATAAAAATTTCTTATAGTCATTTCTTGCATCTAAATCTTAACACACTGTCAAATTATCTGTTCAAATTTCTACTATTGTTTGCTTTCACTTTTACTACATATTTCTTCTTTATATAACTATTTATGCATACACATACTCCTGTATCTTTTGTATTACTTCTCTGACATTGAAGGATTAGATTACCTTCACGAAAAAAAAAAGTATATGAATGTAAAGCAGTAAATAAAGTGCAAATGAATTCATGTAAAACTGGTGTATAATTTCCTTTATATGTTATGTGTCTGTACATTACACTAGACAAAGTGATGAATGGAAAAAGAGAAAAAGAGAGGTCTTATAAACAAATATCATGAATTTAAAATGAGAAAGAGAGAAAGGGAGAGAGAGACAGAGGTCTTAGAAACAAATATGAATTCAAGAAGTGAGAAAGAGAGGGGGTCTTAGAAACAAATATCATGAATTGAGAGCTAGAGAGAGAGAGGTCTTAGAAACAAATATCAAGAAATGAGAAAGAGAGGGGGGGGGGTCTTAGAAACAAATATGAAGAGAGAGAGAGAGGCCTTAGAAACAAATATGAAGAGGGGGTTAATGAGAGAGAAAGAAAGAGGGGTCTGAGAAATACATACGAGAGAGAGAGTGGGTCGAGAGAGAGAGGTCTTAGAAAACAAATATGAATAGAGATGGGGGGGGGGGGGGAGAAATGGGTCTTAGAAAACAAATATGAAGAGAGATGAGGGGGGGGGGGGAGGTCTTAGAAAACAAATATGAAGGGAGAGGGGTCAAGAGAATTAGAGAAATTAGGTCTTAGAAACAAATGACATGAATTTAAAAAATGAAAGACGTGATCCCACAATAATAGAAAATGGTACGAGTGCAATATTTAAATCACAGTTTATGTATTACATTACCATTACACATATTATGTCGAGTGTAGTCTGTGTATGTGTCGATATGTGTACACGTGTGTTAGGGGGGGGGGGGGTCCGAATCAGCAAATGGTTTGAAAGTAGACTACACGTCAAAAATTGAAACCCTGAAGAAGGCGGAATTAAACCACAAAAACCATAATATTATTTGGTTTCTCTCTTTCCTTACTTTGATTAATTCCTTCTCTAATTTCTCTCTTTCTTTCAAGTTAGTTTTTGTTTTCTCTCTCTGCTTATGACATTCTTTGTTTCCTCTCTGTTCTTTAATTATTTATTGTTTTTCTCTATTTCCTTCTGTTGTTATTCGTTGTTTTTCTCTCACTCGTACGTCTCGATACAAAAGTACATGTACCGCGTACCGCGACACTGGACATATAGGACGTACGTTGAGCATTGCAGAAGAGCTACGTGCGCGCGCAATATCTTGTCATGGATAGACTTTTCCCAGTCGGTTCCTTGAAATTTATTGGGAAAAGGTCCAGGCCAGGGTGTAAAACGCAAAGTCGCCGGCCGGTGTCATAGGCGATTTGTTCCACGCAGGCGATCTGTTCCTCGGAACCGATCGCCTGGATATGTACCCGCCGATTTGTTCCGGATTCGTAGATTCGTTCCACTAGTCACAGGCGATCGGTTCCGGCCAGGCGATTGGTTCCGTGGAACCAATCGGCGGGATATTTAGCCGCCGATCCGTTCCGAATCTCAACGGAGAGCGTGCGTGCTCACGTATTATTGAATACACGCCATGGTACACCCCTAAAGCAAAATGAACTATTCTGGTCGGCCTTTGCAACCAATCAAACTTCTCCAAATTCGCTACACCAACGATTGCCAATTTGAGAACTTTGTTTAGAAATGCAGATTCCCGTTGTTCAAATATGTTGATAATTGCGGCCAATGATTGACCACAAAATAGTAACTATAGACAGCGAAGCGACGGGGACTGGGTGGTCTATAGTGAAAATGGCAGTTGTTGCCATAGGCTTAGTTTGCCTGTAAATGCAAATGTCGGGGTGTTTTCTAATCAGGCCTTCTAATTTGGTTTGAATGCTGCTTTATCGTGTTACGTCAACCACCTATTACCGGGCTTCATCACAGAATCTAATTATATTATGCATGTGGGCTGCATGCATGATATGTAGTTTAAATGAAAGAGATGCGGGTGGGGGGGGGGCGGGGTCAACACAAAACCCTTTCCTTACTTAATTCCAAGTGCCATTTTAATATCAATTTTGTCACAAATGCTACGTGCACCCAGGGAGGTGTTAACTAACAGCCACTGGTGCACCTTATACTTTGAAAAAGTGGCCCTTGTACGTTTTATGCATTTTAAGCATGCCCTTTGAATCTGTGATGGGTGTCCCATCTGTAAGTTACAATTTTTTTTCTTTCCCTTTAAAAAAAAAATTAGAATACTTCAGTCTCAGAAAGGCCTCATTCTCTGAAATTTCAGATAATGTTCTCATTGCCCATGTAACTGGCCTGCATGGAGTGGTCATCTTTATTCTCATGTGCTTTCGATTAACTGTGAAGCCTGTCAGTGTGGTGTAAGGAAATACTTGTGATTAACCGATCATCCATACAAAATTTTAAAAAAAGAAACCATGAGCCTGCATGCATGTAACGCAGCAAAAAAGAGAGAACAAAAAAAGGGGGGGGGGGGAATGGGACAGCGTAACAAGGGTTGCGTTAGTGGGGGGGGGGGGCAGGGGGGAATTAAAATGTTATTTCAAAGGGTCCCAAATGAGAGGTGGTTTTATAAGGGGAAAGGTACCTAAGAGGGACATGTGAAAGGGGAGATGTGAAGGAATTTAGGGAATCATATACACAGTCTACTCCCGTTATAACGAGCACATATACGAGATTCCCTTTTAAAGACGCAATTCTACTACGTAACCGTCCCTGTTTCAAACATGTGCACATGGGTCTATGTGCCTATTTCATTACAAGGTAATTGGCTTGGTCGCAAGCACCTTGTTATTTTCTGAATGTGTTCATTACTGTTTAAACCAATTTCATTTTTTTTTCTATTTATCTTGTCAAATTGCCATTCATTTAAATTCTTCGACCGCTAGTTCTGAAATGTATCGTCTATGCGACAAACTGAATGTGAATAGCAACTGATTAAAATTGCAATGCATGTACATGTGAATTTATTAAGCAGTACTACTACATTAATATCTACAGTCACTTGTTTACCAGAAGCAAGAAGCTCTCTGGATCTACCGCATGCTTCTCACCCTCTTTCGCTCCGACTCTCCTACACTCTCTTCTAAACCAAAATTGTACTGTGTGGCTTATTCTTCTTTAAATATATATATTTTGAACTAAAAGTCAAATGTACTTTTTATGTTCTTGTACAATACCCAAATGATTTTTCTGCAAATATTAATATTATCATACAGCTTGAATTAATGTACACTGAAAATGAACATAAAGATTTATGTATTTATTTTAAATGTCAAAACTTTTATTCTTCAAAATATGATATGCTTTTCTTTTCACAACGGCACATCAAAGAATCACGCTTTGAAGCACCACATGAAATGATGCAATAGGCAAGCGCTGGACATAATTTCTTTTTCTTTTTTTTACAATGGAAGTAAAACGATATGATATGATACATGTTATGATACATATGTACATGAATTAAGCATGTCAAACATTTCAGAATGTTCTACGTATTTATGTACCAACATTTAGCTATCGTAATCAAGCTCATTATTCTCGATTGAATGAACTAAAATCCTCATAGTTTAAAAGCCTTGATAATATATTAGTAAAACAAGAATTCCCATCGATGAAAGATACTATTAAAACTCCAATCAATGACAAAGTGAGACTTGAAATATCACTGAAAGTAATCGATCTCGAGAAAAAAATTCTGATCTGAAATATATCTCACACTTCTGTTGCATTCCCATGAACTCTAAAATGGAACACTTACGTATTCCTCTACGATATTCTTAACTAAAATATTGTTTTCTGATGCATTAGAGGGACCAGAAAGTGAGAGATCATGGGGAAAGGCATGGTATCCTCGGATGAAACAATTACATAGCCAGCTCTCTGATGGCGCAGTCACATTTCCACTGCGGGCCCGCACGGCGTGTAGAAAACAGTTTTTTACCATTTGCATAAGGTGCAGTACAGCGGAAATGTGACTGCGGGCGTTAGAGAGAGGGCCTGATGGGTGTTACATAATCCCCGGTGACAAACTGTCTGGGGGAAAAGCAAATAAAGAGATTGCAAGACCTGGATTTTCTCCAAGGTTAGGCTAACCAACCAGAAGTAAACTAGCCTGTGTTTTGTATTTGGAAATGTTGGAGCATTAGTATACAAGTTGTTTCTTCGATAGTGAATATGGTTAAAGACCAAGTATTGTTGAGAAATGCCAGAACCCAAAGTATTTGAATGGACTGAGTCGGTCAACTTCGTACTGTCCGCAAACATTTATTACAGTTAGTCCGACGGCCTCGCACGACGGATGGGTTATAATGCAAACAGGCATTTTGCAAATTCCGTATGATAAACTTTCCCCATGATCCCTCACTTTCTGGTCCCTTGTATATCTGAAATTAGCGCAGAGACCATGTTGCCCCTTAATCTTATCTTATAACATCATTGCCACTCCAGTGTGTATGGTTTAAATTTTTGATTTGTCAGTTACATGGTAATATTTGTACCATTAAAAATATGTTCTGCTTCACTGTGATCTCCACTTTACCAATGCCAAACATTAACAGTATAAAAACTTCAATATTTTACCACAGCTTTTAAAGCCACAGCAGCCCTGTAGTGCACCACCTTGAGTCCGGAACTACATGTACTCAAAATGTCCTGTCTTCTAATCCAGATTGCAATATTCTGATCTTGTACTATATATGCCCATTAAAAATATTACAAATGTATCTATTCTTTTGTATCTTTATAATTCATAACATTCATACAACTGCTATGTCTCCAAGTAACAAAATGTTATCATTAATCCAATTATAGGCTAATTTATACTGAAATGTACAATGTATTGTCAATCATTGTATCAAAACGTAGCTTTACAGTGTATGCCCTATTCCTTTCGTAACCAGGACCATCAGCATAATGTTAGAGGATGGTGCACCATTAATACATCCATACACAATATTTCAAGATTCTTTATTTTATGGAATGTTTATGGAATCAAAATTACCGCTTCATACTCATTTACATGGGCGTACACTTCCAAGATAATTTTTTTCATCAAATATAAAGTGATAAACATAATTATGACCTAATGTTGTTTACAAATTGGCTTGCACTAAAAAACGGACAAAGACAATTTGGACCATTGTGACTTCATTGTGATCTCAAAAGACATTGAAGTGTCATTAAGACAGGAATGATTCTCGATTTCACAAATTCCAAATGAATTCCAGTCCTCACCAGATCTGATATGCAGTGCGTCCCCAAAGAACAAAAACCCTAAATCAAAGGGTTAATTTATGCAGACTAGGTAAGTGCTCTATAAACTAATTCCAAGTCATATGCTTTCAAATGATACCTTAATGACACTGATTAATACACACTTCACCGAGCTCTATTGTTTTGAGCATGGCGTGTCAAAAACCATTCTCGACTGCACAGTCTGAATGAATGCCCTTACAAGATAAGAGAAATATGAGACCCTTAACCGATTACTCCTTGATATATGGCGATACATACTATTACCAAGTTTGAAGTTCTAACCTCAAACGGATCTTGAGATAATAAAAACCTTTAACTTCATGTAAATATACCACTGTGACCTTTGACCTACTTACTCCAATATCTTATTGCTTGATCTTCCTATGTTGATACATACTACTACAGCCCACTACCGTTATAACAAGCATGGATACAACAAGATTCTCCCAGTCATGTGCACATGTGTCTATGTGTTCAGTACATGTATAATGAGGTAATTGGCATGGTCTTGAGCACGTCGTTAAAATGAGTGTGGACTGTACCAAGTTTGAAGTTCCTACCTCAAATGATATATTGCCAAGCAGTGGGACCAACTGACGTACAGTTCTTGAGCCGATTAAATTGTATCATGTGTTAGGAGTGTTTTTATCACGAAGCATAGATGTTCAGCTTCATGCAGATGTAATGACACTTTTGGCAAGTGAAAAAGTCACATTTGTATTCTTTCTAGATCCACAATTTCACCTATCTTACCGAATATTCAATTAAACTCAATCAAATACAATAACAGATTGATTCTTCACCTTATAACCAAAAACATCAAATTTGATGTTTAAGAGCAGCAAGGGCCAAAATAAAAGTGGTCTTCTGACAGGTTCTGACTCGTTAAATATGCAGAACCTGTTCCGGTCATGCATACAAGTTGGATGAAAGAAGCCACTTTCTGCGGACCTGTAGACTGACTGGTACCCGCATAGTGTATTATGTCTGTAAAAATTTGAGAACTTAAATGAACATCTTCTAAGGAAATATATGAGCTCCTCATCTCACACAGATCGAGTGTCCTCTTCAATCAGTTGTTTCCCAAGTTAGATACCTGGAGCTTCTGCAGATAGAAAAAGCACATACATGTATGAAAGGTATGAAACGGTCAATGTTGTACCACATGGTATGTAAAGTATTCTAGGGTTTCAGCAAGCACTTATCACAACAGTAACAGGTTAAGATCATGTTTTCCAAAGAAAGCTCAATTAAATTTTGATTATTACATCATTAAGCTAACAAAACAGTAATATAATTGACTTGCCCACTGTAGTTCTTGTTCAGAGAGATCACAAAAAAATACAACACAAAAACAACAAGGACAGTCAGAACAGTGTATGTCTACAGGACTATACTATTATATTACTAGGCAAGGAAGTCACTAACATCTGGGGACTGAATGAACATAAAGTTTATGACTTTATGGGATGAACCATGATCTTTGACCTACATACTCCAAAATCATTCTTGGCTATAGTATGATACCATGTATATGTACCTTCATATCAAATTTCATCAAAATCTGTCAAACATTACAAAAGTTATCGAATGGAAAGTAGCGTTCACAAGACTTTTACGAATGGCTGGACAGACAGAAGGACATATGGCAGTGTGACATTCTTGAAATTTTCTTATTGAGGAAGAAATGTGTATTCCTAGAGACATATATACCTGCATTGAACACAAAGCTGAATGCCTCTGGGTATAAGACGTAATTCAGGTAAAAACTTGCCCTGAGAAAGAGAAAAAACACACAACAAAAGCAACATTGTTATGGTCTATATATTCACGATTAACAGCGCCACTACTGGCAAGCTGCCGCAGGCTAATTTCTCAGCTTGCGGGAAAATGTATTTCATACAGTGAAGAGCTGCAACTCGCTAGCCACCAACACAAAATGTACTATTTCAATTTGCTCAATTAGATATCAGCACATATTATTTATTGAATTGGAACTAAAAACACATCCATCAAATAAATTCTAACTGAAAATATGACTTTTGGGGGACAAAATTATCAAACCACATTTTTGTTGATCAAAAACAACACCAATTTACAATTTTCCATCATCAAGGAACATAGAATAGGTCCACCTGTACATGCGTCAAATAACATGATGTGTAACCTCAAATCTGATTTCATGCATAAATTAGTATAATTAGCATAATCAAGAAAATTACATTGTTTTGTAAAAAAAAAATGATAAGACTTTGAAGATTACGTCATGGGCAACGTGCGTGCTGATTTTCATCGCGATTGCGCGGTCAACGGCCGAGATCTCAGAGGGGGGCTATACAGTTTCAAAATAGCCCGGGCTATATAGGGTTAAAAGACCATTGTCTATATGTATCAATGGATTGACAAAGATGTTCCATTTATGTGACCCCATATAAACATCTGACCCAATATCTTCTCTCACAGAATATAATGGACAGAATGTACTTTGTAGGTACAAATTCACCTGTGTACCCATGATACATGTAAGTGAAAGTTATCCCTTATTTGCTCAAGGGAGACACATAGCCCTAATCAACCTATACAATAGATTACCCTATCTGCCAACCCTCGAAGTCAAGAAATATGGTCAAATGATTAAAAACAAGAGAATGAGTAAATTACTCAGTGCGAAATATATGGAAAAGAAGCATTTTTTTTTTATATTGGAATAAATTGAATCAATTTGCATAAATAATGTTTGTGTAGAACTTCTGTGTGTTTCATGTAGTTTTACCAAATGGAACAAAAAAAAACTCCAAACCATCAACAAATGAAAGAGGAGTAGCCTTTTTTTGTGATTTTGCATGGACGGACACAAGAACGCACACATGTATGGAGCCTGTTTTATAGCCCCCTCGCAAAGTTTGTTTGGCTGGGACAAAAAAATGTCAAAATGTCAAAATAGGAACATCCATGAATCTTAAATACAATTATATAGAAAGATTTTTTTTTTTACAAAAATAGGGACACATGCTTGTCAAAGGTGAAAAATGCTCATTCTTTCTCCAAAAATAGAGACAGTTCTTCACAGGTGCGTGTCAACAATTATGCAATATGAAAAACTGTTATTAGTACCTCATTTGAAAACTCTCCTAGTCCATCATAGCTGAGTTCCTTCAATACGACCAATTTCCTCTCCATGAACAGGTCATGTCTTGATGATCTAAGTTACATTACAAACAAAGAAATATTTTGTTAAACAGTTATAGTTTAAATAAAAGGTTTCTAGAATAACAAATATGATCTTTTAATTTACTTGTACTCAGGTGAGTCATAAGTCATAGACTAGTTACAATTTACTCTCAAGAAAGGAGGGGGTTGGGGAAGGGGTCTCTAAGGCCAGACGCTTCAAAGAAACAAACCCATTCCTATCGAAGCATGACTCGGTCTAAATAGCCCCCATTAAAAGATGCTCAAAACAGGCTCCTACTTACATAAGTAAAACTTATCTCCGATCTTACCATTACGTAAGATTGATTGATTGAAATGGTATTTATTATTCAAAACCACATTGCTGCTCAAAGGCTGAATGACATGGCATATAATTAATATTACCTCACTTTTCCGGCAACAATAGCTTCCACGTGGTTAAGTACATCAGCAAATGGTACAGCAGCCATCTAAGAGAAACAAATATGTTCAAAGTGTATGTCTGCAGTCGCAATCTATGGCCCAGATGAAAGAAACATTAAGTGCTCAAGGGCCCCTACCCAGGCTTTATTTGGACTTTGATCACTGAGTCACAACAGGAATCTTGTCTTGGTTCTTTGGCTAATAAATTTGCATATCACTGCTAAAGGATCATAGAGCGTCCTCCCCAAATCATAAAACAGATTATTATTATTATTATTATTATTTATTCAACCATAAAAAAATTAAAAAACCATGTACGGGGTATATAGGTATATACAGACTGAAATAGGAAAAATACAGTAAGATAAAGAAGGGATGACATGAATAACCCTACAAATTTCATACCTTTATCTCAAATACTTTTTGAGTTATTGGCATTAGCGTAGCATAGGTTCGCACATATATATCTAAATATTTGTATTTGTGTTGCTACAGTACACAAGTCAATGAGAAGATCATCATTTAAAAGCTGCGGGGGGGGGGGGGGGGGGGGGGTCAGAATAGGATTAGAGTCACAAAAGCTCGCAGCAAAAAAAAAACAACCTTGAACATATCACGGCGAATGCTCCCCGCCCTTAAGGGTTACCAAAAAAAAAAAGCTGCAAGGCACTAAATGCTATCACTAGTGTTTGTAATATTATGTAACAATTAAGCCCTCAAAATGCATTTCAGAAGCATCATCACAGGACTTCTACATACTGTTGTGTAGTATTAAGTATAACTACATATAATATTACGTGTTGTTCTCTTTTTGACTTTTACCTATCCCCCTCACTTCCTGACCACCTGTCCTAACAAGTCCCTGTTTATTATCCCTTTATCCAGGAACACATTATGTTCCCATTAAGATACAGACCCCCTATTATTTGACCATAAACATAACCCCCAGAGATAGCACATGTATGACTTCTTTGTCCCATGAACGATGACTCATAGACCACCCCTTGACCACTCCATCTCCCTTGACCACTCCTCCAATCCCATAGCAACCATGATGGACAAGTGCTATAGACCAATTAGAACCCTTTACACTTTTACCCCAGTAAGAATAAGATGCCCCCAAATTTTACCTGATAGTGGAGTTTCTCCATTATAGAGAAACTTCTCATCTAGCTACCAACTCATCACCACATAATTCTGGTAGACTATCGAATTGAGGAGCTTTGCTCCTTACTCGATATATTCATATTGTTCTTCAACTTTACCTATGCCATCTGGACTCTGCCTGATAAATATAATTGAATTGTAAATACATCAACTTGTACCTCTTCGCTTCATTTACGGACTCCTCATATAATTATACGATCCCTACACAACAATACATGTAAAACTTAGAGGTATAATTTTCAGCAATATATAAACCTACCTTCAAGTCTGCAGCAGTGTTGACAGCTTCTTGGGAGGATGCCTTCTCAACCTTATACATATCACCTGTAATGAAAAATTATCATTAAAATTCATTAGTAACCTTGCAGGAAATTAAACTGAATCCATATCGAATGAGTGTTGTGGAAAACATATCTACAATTAATAATTGAAAGAATTAATTGGAAAATGTATCTACAATTTTTTAATTAAAATAATTCATTGTAGAAAAGTTGAAATAATATGTCTGTATGCTAATGATAACTCCATACAGCATCTGGACTATGTGAATTTGACCCTCAATCTAATCATTAATGTAATAGTTTCATTTATCTTAACGTGGTTGAGACAGAATTATTGTTTCTCTTCTATTTTGGAACAAGTACCAGGTATTCTAGCATCAACCAGATTTCAAGGTTTTTAATCACTGGCCTATACAGGGTCCTAGGTTACTTACATACTTGTACATGTATAAAAATAACTTTGTTCTATTTCCCCCTCCTCTCTGACATGAATGAATAATAAAAATTCATACCAGAAATTAATACCTTGTAATCCCTCTCAGTTACATTTGTCTCATCAATAATCGTGGAAATTTATTAAAGATAAGTAGATTACAAAAGACAGAAACATACCTTTCTTATATCCCACACCAGCTATAGAAGGTGATGCAAGATCAATATCAGTCACAGACACCTTCTCATCATCATACAGGATCCACGTTTCCTTACAAACAAGTGCAGTGTAATGTCCACTGGACATGGTACTTCCTTCATGCATCTAATGACAAGAATGAAAGAGGATTGGGTCACCTCCCATTTCCTAACTGCATAAAATATCCACTTTCATTTTCTTTTTCTTTTTTTTTTGATGGAATAACTATTCTCATCAAGGGATTGTACAGCAACTTATTCAAAGGGGTGATTTCCCATAGATATTTCTTTATGAGACTTTCAGATTGGTATTTTAAAACTATAACTCATGTTTATACCATTTTCAAGAAACAAAATGAGTTTTATTTTATTCTAAATATGTTAATAAATATCTTTAAGCTTGCTTTACGTCTTGCACTCGTCTGAGTCACACACATAGATTACCATAAGTAATGTTTGGAACAGAATTTCAAAATCATACATGTGTAGAAATTCTTTGTACCTCTAGTAACCCACTACAAAACAACAACGGCATAAGTTCATATTGGGCCTATTGACCTAAAAATTGTCAAATACTACCATATACGTTTTAACTCTTACCATTAAGCTTCCAAGGTGATATTCCTGCATAAATCCGTCTTCAAGTGGAAGGGAGAGGCAATGGCTGACATTCATCCTTTCTGTATTTTTGGTAAGTCGAGATTCGGACAAAGCTTGCCGGACCTCTGATTCTTTCCAGCGCTGTAGCGTGACCCACAGAAAGTCTGGCGGTGACTCTGCCACTGGCCTCTTTTCCATCTTGGTCAGGGTCTGTCCACTTTAAATCAAATTAGTGGGAAAATGTCAATTATAAAGCACTCAACAATTTTTTTTTTGAAATAGAAAAAAAAAAAACAGTTTTACTCATTTGATATACACTAGCTGTGCAATATTAGGAACAGTAAAATAACAATGGCATGGTATCTCAATAAAAAGAATGTGCTCAATGATTTTTAAAAAAATTGCATAAAAAATAATGATTTCTAAATCAGAAATATCAACAAGTGCAGGTATCTGAAAAAGGGTAACATGATTTCATGTTTTGTTGCTTCTGCATTCTACTGGGATGGAGCCGTAATGAAGCTCTCCCCCAAGCCTTGATGCGTCACAATTAGGGCACTTAAGTTCATTGTGCCCCTGCAAATGACAACAGCTAAAACAGAAGGTAAACCAAATGGAAAACAAAACTAAATCAGAAACAAATATCTATAAGCAGTTTTCTGTTTGATAAAGGAGAACTTGTGTCAAATAAAGATATTATGAAATAATCAGACCAATTTGTTATATTCACTGCCCAATCAATACTCATAGATATACTGAAATGTTTGCTGAATAGCATTTGGCAAGTCTGGTCTGCCATTTCAGGATATTTGTTTATTTAAAGAGCTGATGTTTTTTACTAGCATCATGGCTCTTTACAGGCACATCTCAGTCTGGGCCCTATGAGGTTCATGTACCAAGCACAGACTGTTAGTTTAGTCTTGCCCCCTTGAAATCAATTTAATTGACCTGGAGCTTTGGGCATATTTCCGGACCCCCGTACAATTGAAAATTTTGAGGTATCCTTTTTTCAGCCTAGCCTACCTTCCCTAAAGAAGTCCTAAAAAATTTATTTGAAAACCCACAACACATTTTAAAGAGGTAATTTAAAAATGGCAATTAGGACTTTGACACTCATGCACATTTTATTTTTATAGTAGGTTTACGTAATAAAAAAAAGGAAAATATAATAGGGAATTCATGTAGAATCAAAACTTATACCTTTGAAGGAAAGTGCATTTACTTGAACCACAATGGAGACATTGCGAGGACAGGATGTCAAGCATAAACCGTCCAGCATCGTGTTGCTCTGCATCGTTGTAGGAAGGCAGAAGATCCTTCAAACTCTGTACAGCCTTCTTCACTGCAGCAGTGTTATCTGCATTATAAAGTTGTAAGACTCCATCAAGGGCAGGGATCTTGTGTACAGTCTGTTCCCTGTACAAGTGGACAACTGGAGATGCTACAAGAATTTGTGCAGTGGCATTCATATAGCACGTATTCCCGGTATTTCTTATACCCTATGAGAGAAAAAAATAGGAATGAAGAGGTGACAACAAAATTATTTTAAAAGTATCTGTCAATTCTTTTGTAGGCCTATAACATTGTTTTACAAATTTCTTATGTATGCTATTGTTTTTAATTCTGATGTATTTTATTGATTTGAGACTTCTGATATTTAAGGTCATTATTTAGATCAATTTTTTAGCTTGCATAAATGATAAATCAAGTCTAAAGATTGAAATATAACTGATTTATAAACCAAACTAGAAACTTCACTTTGCCACGCGTTTTGTACACAATTTTCGGCTTGATCTTTACTCACAAAATATCAGGTACCTGTAACCGCTAGCGGAATGTCCGATTTTCAATAATTTGGTGTCAAAAGATTTGTAAGTCATAAAAAAGTCATAAAGCGAATTGCTGAAAACGCGTTGGGTTTGATTGCGGGACAAACATTTTCTAGCCGCTAGCGAAAGAAACAAGACAAATGCGACTGCGTCTCTTATGTGCCTCCGCATATGACCTCTTTGACCTTCTACCTCATTACTCCATCAAGTTTGAAGATTATACTCCAAGTGGTTATCGAGATATCGTGATAAAAGGCCAATACCTGGAATTTCATAGGTTAACCTCTGTGACCCTTAAGCTGTGACCCAAGTTCTCCAAAATCTAATCAGATCGTCTTTTGACAGTGATATAAGCTATCACCAAGTTTGATGTTCATATCTCAAGTGGTCCTTGAGATAACGCGATAACGAGGCCACTAGCTGGAAATTCAAATATTGACCTCTGTGACCCTTGACCTTTGACCTACCTACTCCAAAATCTAATCAGATCGTCTTCCTATGGTGATATATACTATCATCAAGTTTGAAGTCCATATTTCAAATGGTTCTTGAGATATTGCGATAACGAGGCCAATACCTTCAAATTCATAAGTTGACCTCTGGGACCATTGACCTTTGACCTACGGACACCAAAATCTAATCAGATTGTCTTCCTATGGTGATACATACTATCATACAGTTTGATTTTCATAAAGTTTCATAAGTTGACCTCTGGGACCCTTGACCTTTGACCTACGGACACCAAAATCTAATCAGATTGTCTTCCTATGGTGATACATACTATCATACAGTTTGATTTTCATATCTCTAGTTGTTCTTGAGATATCGCGATAACGGGAAAGCGGGATGGACGGACAACCCGCAAACATGATGCCTCCGGCCGGCACCACCTTTAGTGGCGGAGGCATATAAAGTCATGAAGCGAGACAAACATTTTGTAAGGCCCCCCCCCCCCCCCCCCCCCACCGTTGAAGTTTAAGGGTCTATGCACTGAACTTCAAATAAAGAAGAATTTAATTGAAGATACTGTATAAATGGTTATGTTCGCGGTGCTTTTATTTTCGCGAATTTCGCGAATCGCCTTTGAACCGCGAAAATAACAACACGCGAATAAAAAAGGGCGAAAGTTGAAGTAACGATTAGACCCTCGCAACTGGGAAATTAACATCACGCAAAAATGTCCGACAAGTACCCATTCGGGAAAATATCTGTACCGAAAAATTTCAGCTCGTACAGTACTGATCATGAAGATGTTTACTTTTTGTGGGTGGCTAGAATTATTAGACGGTATGAATTGTAAAGATTTTTTTCTTTCAAAGTAACAAAAAGTAAGTAAGATAATATATAGGCTCACAACTTTACATCTGATTACCTCTAAATGTACAGTAATACACATTTATTATTTTTTCAACTGAAGAAACAAAAAGAAACATACCAAGCCAGTTGGTGCATGTGAACATTCTGACTTTGCAGCAGGTTGTTTGTCTTTTTGTTTGGCTTGTTTGGCTTGTTGTTTGGCTTGTTGTTTGGCTTGTTTGGCTTGTTGCTTGGCACACTACAAATGACCAAAACATAAAAAAGATACAATCAGATGATGCAACTTGCAATGCAAAATTTAGGTTTAAAAATTCTTGGACATAATTATTGCAAATTAAGGTCAGAATGGAAGAAAACAAATCTTTATGGAGTCCAAGCAAGAGTAAATAATGAACATGAGAACTTCCACAAAATAAGTACCATTTATAATACTGCCAGACATGGCATCTGTTGTTGCTCACATTAGATAAAAGTCGTCAGTAAGTGATTTAATAGGTGAGTATGAAAGACGTTGACTACAGTAAATGACAAGTTAATAAAATGTAACATGTGATTTGAATTAGAAAAATAATTAGTCAATAATATAGATATATTGACTGCCTTGAGAGGCATACAATGATAGATCTAGTTGTTTCTATGCTCGAGGGGACCTCACAAGTGCTATGACCCCAAAACGTAGCCGCAGGGTCATGGCAGGTTGTGAGGTCCCCCAGAGCCCATAGAAACGACCATGTCTTGAATATTAAAAGCAGTCAATATATCGTTTATATACCGAAAAAACAAGAAGATCTAACTTAACAAGATCGTAGTTTAGATCGTACAACTCAACGGGACATCCGACACTCTACATTGACAGTCGAGTACGTTGGACATGACAGCACAAAAGCAATTGGACGTGATGCAAAGAAGCCGGTAGCCCGCTGTGCCTGAGTAACTGTTAGTTTTGATTTCCCTTTCTTTTTATGATGTCAATATGGGACTTAAAGGTACCCATTAAGTGATCCTGGCATTGGTTGGTTTATCCATTTTTGCCTCTTTGGAAATAAAGTTCCCTAAAACCGAAGCGAGACTAGAATACAAATCGTAGTCGACACTAGTCAATCGCCTAAATGTAGCGACTAGGGAAAATTCCTTTACGTCTATGGTATCTTCGCTACACATCGCGCAGAGGAAATTAATAACACAGGTAAACCAAAGGGGATCGCAGCAAAATGCGTTACAGGCGGGTACAAAATAGATATAAACCGGGGCGACTGGGAAAAATTGAACGATGAATTTCTTAACAGGCATGGTTAAGGACATGACTACACTTTTAACCAATCAGAAGACACTTGTATTAGTAAAGATTCTTAAAATGAGGTATGTAAAACAATAAAGCTTAAATGGAGCCAGTCGTCGGCCGCCTGGGTCTGGTCTTCAGCCACCTTATCAATCTTCTCTCTAATTTCTTATAATAAACTTAATATGGCCTAATTCTCAATCAATATCATAAGGTACATGTAGCTACGTCAATAGTTTTTACAACTTTATGCTTGGAATGTTAAAGCTTCACGAGAGGATTTCTTAAGAAAGAATTTTTACTGTAACTCTCATTGTGTTAGATCGGATGCTCGATCTGCATATGAACGAAAACAAGGAAACGCAAAGCGTAGCATCCCCCTCGCAGGGTACAATTGGCCTATGTATAGTCAGAACAAGTTTATACCTCCATTAGACTTATTACTAGGCAAGGAAATTACTAACATCTGGGGACTGAATGAACAGAATGTTTACTACTTTATGGAATGAAATTACTAACATCTGGGGACTGAATGAACAGAATGTTTACTACTTTATGGAATGAAATTACTAACATCTGGGGACTGAATGAACAGAATGTTTACTACTTTATTGAATGACCTATGACCTTCGACCTTTAACTTGAATACTCCGAAATTAATCTTAGGCTGTATTTTGATACCGTGTACCTTCATCCCAAATTTCATTAAAATCCGTCAAACATTACAAAAGTTATCGAACGGAAACCACATTTTCGCATAGATCTATTTTCGTGAGCTATGAACTTTGACCTTTGACCTACATAGGCCGAAATCGAAATTGAGGTGTGTTTTGATACCAGGTACCTCCATATAAAATTTTATTGAAGTTCCGTCAAACATTACTAAAGTTATCAAATGGAAACCACATTTGTTACGGAAGTATCCCTCCAGAGGGATAATAAAGTCAGAAAAAATCTTGGACCCAGGAGGGATTCGAACCTGTAACATCTACCGAGCTATCCGGGAAGCGTACTACACCACGTTGCCATCTCTGGTTCTGCGGAGAAGACACGATGAATTAGGAACAAATACCCCAGGGCTCTTACTCTTACTTAGTTCTGACTCATTAATATTCAGTCCCCAGTAGGACAATTAAAGATTAGGAATGTTAAAGCTGGGTTATAGTTTTGGTAGCAAAAAGAGAATTGGCATGAAACTGATCAAATATAGTCTGACATTGTCCAGAATGCCTAAATCTAGATGATCTATTTGAGACTTCTACTTCTAGTTTTAAACAATGAACGTTAGACTTAACTTAAGAGTTAAGGATTTCAAAGAAAATGATTTTCAAGTGCAAAATAGACACCCATTAATAAGCCATGGCATCAGCATATTATCATAGAGTTCCAAGTTAAACGTTAGATCTACTAGATTCCTCTAGGCTCTAGTCTAGATCTAACGTTAGATCTATGAGTATGACTAGATCTATACCCACTTGACTGAGTTCGGTTACGAGGTCGATCTATCGATAGGTTGACCTCGTAGTCATACTCATACTCAGTCATAGTCGTACTCGTACTCAGTTGTACGTATGTGATATCAAGATATAGATCTAGGGTATTATTACCTAGGAATTTTTCAGAAACACAATGCATAACTTACCTGTATAGACTAATTCTGTGAGCCCATCATGTGTCACACTCAACTTGAACTTTGCTGCTTTCTTTCGGAGCCCCCTCTTCTTGTTGTCACTCATCCCTTCCGGATAACTCCTATTCGCAAGAAACCTTTCGATGTTCCTGCAATCATCAACAAATTGCTCATCTGCCATTTTGTATGACTATCGCTCATACGTACGACTACGATGACAATGAATGCTGAAGGTCGATGCTGTCGAAATTCACGTTGACGTTATCGAGTTCGCACCCAGATCAGCATGGAGATCAGCATGCTGTGTCGCAATATATCGTGCCGAGTACCGTACCGCGCGGGTAATTCCGTACGAGGTTATAAACCTTATTATTAAGTAATATTTCAAAAAAAATAATATTGGTTTTCATTCCAACAATAAATACAAAAGTATCAAGATAAAGCTAAAATTTATTTTTACCACGGTTTATTCGACACAAGTAATAAAAATATACGCGATTATATAAGCAGAAACGTTCGGCCAATGTCGGATAAGAACGGCGGCTTTCGAACGTATCTGCGAACAAGTCGATCCAGTAGATTCGTTCCGAGGAACAAATCGGCGCGCCGATTTGTTCCGCGGAACCCGGAACAAATCGCCTACCACACCGGCCATGACAGTAGAGAAAAGAAGGAAAGAGTTGTTTTCTTTCATACCACCTGTCGGGGGGATACAAGTCATGCAAACAATCAGTTGTAATGTCATCGGTGGTTTATTTACCTAATGGCGTAGGCCTATATCCCAGAATATGGCTGAAAAACCGACAGGGGTATCCAACAGAAGCTTCGACAGAAAAGATCATTATTTTGTGTCTTTGGTACCGTATTGCAGGATTGATAAAAGGATAGTGTCGTTGAACATGTTGGAAAGACGGAATACCAAATCAACGTGACCATGCAAGGGAGAAATGTTTGACATAAACATGGGAATACAATAACAAATGGAGAGATATGGTCACAAAGGAAACATATAAACAAGAATTAAAACTGTGTAAACATCTTAGAAAATGTCACAGTATATAGGATTACGCTTTGTTCTGACGCATTATCCTCAGATAAATTATGTTATGCACAATCACTGATCAGTAAGCAATTTGTTTTATATGATACAGGCAAACAAACAAACAAACATATTTCATTACCATCATGAACGTTAAAAACTGAATTCGGTTATTATAATTTACTTATTTTTATGGTAACTACAGCCTATTTTGAAGGAATATAAGAGGAACAAACTGTCATCCGGTCGGCGGCAGACTAGAAAATCTACTTGTTGACAAAGAGCCAACAGGCTTCTGAAGACAAGTCAGAGATCTTGAATCAGAGCATCCGCCTTGTCATGGTTAATGAGAGGCGCGGTCAAACACGTTTGATTTCAAAGCAACCGCAAGTCTTGTTTAGGAAGGATATCAAATTTTAACCTCCGAATTGAATCAGAAACTGATGATGGGTTAATTGCTATTTCTTGTACACCTGCACAATTGGGGCGTTGGACATGGGCGTTGGGAAACAAAGGTAACCATGGTTATTGTATAACGTAAGTGGCACGTGGGTTTAGTGTTCTATATATAAAAAAACAAAGAACGAGTGAGTTATTGGATTAAAGCGATCAGAAAGATATTTATTGGATTTGAGAATGAACACTTTATGACAGAATGAAAAATTATTTGCTAGATTTGTATTTTTTATTCATTTATTTATTTCTGATATTTATACAGGGTGGCACATCACCAGTTTGATGGTCATCCACGGGGCCCTGTTTGGTAGGGATAAAACAAATAACAGCAGCAAAAACAATATAGATAAATACACAAGCATATAAACAGGTAAAATACAAATTAATTGGTATCCTCATGAAATAACTGATCATTCAAAACTTTTCTTTGAGCATTTACAAGAAACATGTGAATCGAATTTTCAATTTAATTTAAATAGACAAAACATTTTTGAAAAAAAAAAAAAAAAAAAAATAGATGCATGGTATACCATACGTGGCTATAGCCACGTATTTAAAAGAAAGAAAAAGAAAGAAAAAACTCATAAAAACGTAAATTTGTTGTAATTTGATATAGCTTATAACACATTGGATACCAACATTAGTATATATTCATATTTACATTAAATTTCTCTTTAATCAATACATTTAAATTGTTCATAAGATAGCCACTGAAAATGGATACATTACATGTATGAATACATGATATCACGTTAACCATGTCAACCAAATTTAATAATTTTGCAAATAATAAACCAAGAATTACCAAGAACCTTTGTTGTTTCGTCGTAGTATATAGGGGACTTTCCTCAGTGTAGAAAGGGCATAGGGATGGGTAGAGTATCTATCTGCCTATCCTGTTCCCGTACATGCAGATATATAAGTGATATTTGCCCATGGATTGGGGTTCACACTAAATTCTTTGGAAGGAGGATAGATTTAACTTTGTAGAGTATTATGCAAGAGTCCTAGATCCTGTGTAAAAACAGAAATCTAGATCAAGACTTTAGGCGCCCATGTACCATGTATCGAGCCCTATCAAGGAAAATCAGCTCTATAATTAGTTCCGTCCGACAAAAAAAAACAATTTATTTTAATCACTCCATAAATAACACTTGTCTGGGATAATAGGTTGTTGTCACCTCGACAAGTGTCACTGGTACCTTACCAAGAGAGGGCGACATGCAAAATCAGATCACAAATACACAATCCAAACGTTCACACGTGTTCATACTGAATAGCGCGTGTTGATTGCTCAACATGACGATGACCGACCCCGATATTGCTGCAGAAATGGAGGAAGACAGTTTCGATGACTTAGACTCCGATGAGGAGGTATGTAGTAAATCGTTTCCATATTGAGAACTGAATTAGGGAATACCACTCATCTTTTTTGTCTATAACCCTGCGAATTTGAACGGACCAATTCACTTCTATTCTAACATCAGCGGTCCCACTAGCAAAGATTCGTGTCGTGCAAATGACAGAGAGTGCGGAGCCCGAGCTTCCTGGCCGGGAGCTGCGGCTTAGCCTGTCATCCCGCAGCTTAGACAGCAATAACCATCTGATTTGGGTCATTTCTTTAATAAAACTGACATTTGTTGTCATTCCCCAATACAGATGGCAACCCAGAGATCTCGTACCGCGGGGGTAGCTATAGCCAACAATGGCAGCTTTTTAAGTCAAAACATTTTCTCCCCGATTTTCTTTATTTAGATCTGATTTTCTGATTTCTAAATCAGATGTAAAATAGGTATAAGTAGTGTTCTCCTATTTGCACTACCTATTTTTAATTAAATTGTTATACAAATATGAAAATTATAGACTTACTTATACGAATTGTCCCATTTTCGTCAAGCTGTACCTTTCGCCGTACTTGAACTGTGATCTATGACCCGCAAGATATATTTCCGGGTCAACGGACTAGCTGTATTATTAACGTACACACATCGATCAGGGGGTCTTTATCATACAGGATCTCTATGGTCAGGGCTCGTTCATGCAGGGCTCACTTACGCGCGCGTGCACGTATATCATCTGTGATAAGTCATTGGGGGTGGAGTCTATCGACCTTTCGCAAACTTTAAAATGAATATTCATTTTACTCAATTCAAGATGGCTGACTGGCAAGCTGACGAAAAGTCTGTTTCGATTGCAAAAAATCTATTTTGGAGCTGAATAAGCAAGCTATCGTAAGTCAAAGTATATATTTAAGTTTTCGGTATTATATAGATACAGGGGGCTGTAGTATTGCAGCAAAATTAGATATGATGAAGACGTAAAAAGTGAAAAACCTCGGAGCATTTCGTTCATCTCTGTTCGGTCACTGTACCCTCACAGAAAAAGGTCCCCAGACTTCAGTCTCTATAATCGGAGGTCTAGTGAAGCCAGACGTAGTCTCAGTGGAACAACCGACGATTAGAGAGACTGAAGCTTTCGGTCTACCCGCAGCTCCGCTGTCTTGTAATTAAAAACAATTTAACATTTGGTAAGTCATTGGAATGGCTTAGTGGCTTCTCCACTTTATTTCTGGTACAATGTTATCGTAAATTATGAAACGATTCAATCCCTCGTAACATAAATTAAAGGGTCAAACTCAAAGTCAATGTCTTCTTTCCAATTCCAGTTTCTAGTCCTTGCTGCTTCATCATGAACTTAGACCTAGTTTTAAGTGCATTTGCCAGGAGGATATAACAATGAAAAATAAGAAGAGGGAAAGGAAGGAGAATTATGGGAGGATATGAAAAAAGGAGAATCGGACTAGGCCTAGGCCTAGACCTAACACAATTAAATAAAGGGGAAGGAGAAGTAAAATAAAAATAAGAAATGAGAATGGAAAGAAGGAGGAGGGTAAAGAGATGAAGATTTTTTAAATGTGAATAATTAGGGGAAGGAGAAGAAGATGATGAGAGACAAACAAACATTAGAAACTCAGCTGTCCTGTCCCGTGACAAATATTGGTTCTGTAAACATTAAGCATGCAATGAATAACGGGGGAATTTCGTTTATTTATTGTATCCTTTGTCTCTTTCAGCTGCAAGCAGCATTCAGCCGAGGTGATTTAAAACCAGGACTTAACATCGAGGCCAGGGCAAAGAGAGTGTACATAAATGATGAGGTAAAGAGGCAAAGTTTTGAATTGGTACCTAATTTTTTGTTTCATCACCAAATTTTCATTTTTAGGTCTGTGGAAGATTTTGAAAACAAATTATCTTTGTTTTTATTTGTACAGCTACCATTATAAGGATTTCTCCAACTTGATTTTAAATATTAGAGTACTATTACAGTTGATTTCATGTATGATTCTGGGTGTACGTTTTCTGGGGTCTTCTTGAATCTTCTAGAGATCTTTTAGAATTTTGAGAATGAATCCCCATCTACATATGTTCAACTATTTTCACAATTTTTACATTGAATTTTATTACCAATTAGCAAGACATGAAAGTTCTGTAAGGGCTCACATATTTGTAATTTGTAAGGGTTCCTTTATTTTTGATTCCTTTCATTCTCAATATCCTCCCCCACCCCCTTCCAATACAGCAAGGATTAAAGGATAGACTAACAGACTTCAAGAAAGACCTGGCATGGCTTGAGAGGTTAGACGTGACCTGTGGTCCTGTAAGGATACCGGGGGAGACAGATCCTAAAGCAGATGAGGAGAACAAGGATGAAGTACATGATGACTTCAAGAGGGAATTAAGAATGTAAGGCTTCTGAAGACTACAACAGTCGGAGGTTAAAAATCTTGTACAGATATGTACAGTACAAATTTGAATATGAGATTCTTTGAAGGAGGATTTCACAAAGTGACAGCTTCAATTGATTTTGATCTAAGTTGGTTGGTTAGTTAAAGTAAACAGAGATCAAACCTAAATGTGTTTTTATAAAATAGAAATAAGGTGCAGGGAATGAAATTCTAGGCATAGGCATACTCCATTCAGTGTGGAGATTGGAACTGAAATGTACTACTTTCACAGACATGACCTGTTATTGTAAATCAGAACTTTTTGTAATTATTAATTAATGGAACTTTTGTAACTAACATGTAATTTGTGTTTATGTATAACTTTATATATCCAGCTATGTTGTAGTTGTTCTTTAAAAGATTATTATTATTATTATTCTTTATTTCTCATCATTCTTGTACAGTACTTTTTGCTATTCTGTCTTGCTAAACCAATTTTCTACTCGCATCATAACTGGATGCAGAAATTTCAATAGATGCACACTTGTTGTGCATAACATTTAGAAGACATTTCTTTACTTGTATATCTTTTTCATCGATGATGGTCTACATTGGTTTCCTCTGACAGATATCGTCAAGCCCAAGCAGCCGTACTTGATGCGCTACCTAAGTTACAAGCTCTGAATATACCCACAAAGAGACCAGAAGACTTCTTTGCTGAGATGGCTAAATCAGATGATCATATGAGAAAGGTACATTGTAGACTCAAAACTACTTTAATTCTATTTACACGTATATAGAATTATAGATTTTTTTATTAAGGGAGCACTGTGTATATTGGTAAACATTCTTGACTCTTTTATTTCATGATTGATGCAATACATCCTTGGACCAATCCTTGATCAGGGCTTACATCTTTGGACAAAGTGTTTTACCATTGTTTGTCCCTCTCAATCCAGGTGCAGATGGGTGGCCTGGTAATACTGGGTTGAGAATAACAATAGCAATAATAATCACAATTATTTGAATTTATTAAATTGTTCTCATAAAGCTTGATACATCAACGACAATTGAATTGAATAGCCCGTTTAAAGCAGTGGAGAGATATTTTTAATCATCAGAATGAAAGTTTAACAATCTTGGATGGCGTAAAAATTATTTCTGTGAAATGACATTGTTTTGTTGTTGTTGAAATTGTTTGCTTAATTGTTTTGAATGTTTCATATTATTGTACTATGTTTCTTGTACTATTGTAATGCTGGTGGGAAGCATATTTCCACATTGTGGATGTGGACGAATAAATCAATATCATAGAATAACTGCAGAGTCCTCATGGAGAGCAGTATTGAAAGTGGGGAGGCAATAAACCATGTTATTATCATTATTGTTCAATTTTTGCCAATTGGTTACTGTATTATTTAAAAAAAAACCTATCTTAATCTTGTTTTGTTGGTGCTTTATTACAGATCCGAGAGAAGCTGATTGCGAAGCAGCTATCCATGGAAAGATCAGAGAAAGCAAAGAAACTTCGGGAACTCAGAAAGTTTGGCAAAAAGGTACTGACAAATTATATACTTCATAGTTTGATGCAGTGTTTCCTGACAATTGTAGAAATATTTAAAAGACTCCATTACATTTGAAAACAAATGAAGATATAATATTATGGAATTAATCTGACCGATCAAAGCCTGATTTTTTTTGTGGATTTTTAATTTTTGTTATCATGATTTATTTTCTTAAAAAATGGATAGTCCTTGAGATCAGTTTAAATCTGGTTTAAAATTAGGTTTATAATTATCTTGCTATATTTTTGTTGGTAATAGTTTTGCAATCCATCTAGCCCATATAATTTCTGTATAATTATGATGATGATATGTTTGTGGGACTTATCAAGTATGGAGAATTTTGTACAGTTTCCCCTCCCGGCACATTCCATCTTCTCTTGAATGTCTGGGGATGAATGGTATATTTGTAAAAGATAATTTGACAGTTTGCATTTTGTGGAGACCAGCCCTTGATAGGTCAATGGCCTCTGTTTGGCTCCACCACAGTCTCAAGAATTAATTCTAGGTGCTCTAAATTCTTTAAATATTGTTATGCTATTTTCTTGTTTTGTTGTGTTAATCAGATATTGTATGTAAATTGTTATATGTTTTTTATGAGAAGTGGAAATAAATGAAATGAAATATGAAATTAAATATGAAATGAAATGATATTGGTGTGCATTTTAACTAAAAGGTTTTTTACATTCCATGTTTAGGTTCAACAAGAGGTCTTGGTGAAAAGGCAGAAAGAAAAGAGGGACTTGGCAGATTCTGTAAAGAAATTCAAGAAAGGTAGGATCAAATTTTGTTATTTTATTTGAGTACAGTAATAGTGGCCTACAATATTTTCGACTGCTGATATCCATTTGAGATTGTAAAAGCATTGTCTTGTAAAATCTGTTGTTCTACCTGTTTGAAGCCAGAAGGACCTTAAAGAAAGAGTAGAGTTCTGGGAAGAGGTGAAAAATAATTTGTGAGCGTTATCATTGTATTATGCAAGTGTGGAAGAACATTAGATAAAAAAAGGTTCCCTGAAAAGCATGGCTCCATAAATGCCTTAATATTCTAAATATGGCATGTAACATCATACAAATCTGACATATTTTTATGCCATATGTACTTGTTTTCCCGGATTCCAGAACCTTGCAATACACACCAATACTTATATGCTAGATGATCAACCTTTTCTGATCGATTCCACAACAATTCTTTCACAATGCAATCGCATGACCAGAACTCAACTTTGTCTTTAACTCTGTATTAAAGTATTTGACATGTGCCCCTTCAGACTCTATCACAGATTATTTATAGTTGTATCAATCAATGTTTATAGTATTGTATTCATTATGCATTAGTGATTAATGTTTAAATGGTTTTGTTCAACTTTCAGGTCACTCAAAGGATCTTGGTTTTCTGGAAGGCAAGCCAAAAGGAGGAGCAAACTCGAAACAAGACAAAGCAGCAGCTAAACTAGGGTATGACGTATTGCTTGTTCAAATCTTATCAAGTCTGTAGCTTGTACCTTGACAAAGCCATTAAAGGGATAGTTGAGTTCTGTTTTCAGACCGCAAATGCCTTCAAAGTGCATGGTTATTGCACTTATTCTTATCTATGATATTTCTAGTGCCCTTATAGGTAGGACCTAAGATTGCTTTGTAGGTAATTTAAGACCCCAAAATGTGTGAAATTTAGCCAATACAATCATACCGATTCAGCTCCACTTAAAAAAAAATATGGTGACCGTTAATTAATTATTTAATCAAAAATAACAATACATGGGCCGGCTGGTTGTGCGTAATATAACCAACACGAAAATTCCAACAAAAAGTTTTGTTTTTTCAACGGCTTTTTCAAATTATCTAATATTTGTGGTGGTACACATGTATAGAAATCGTTATATTTATGGATATTTCAGCAGTCTCTGAACCCATTTTGATCAAACAAAGATGATTTTTTTCATTTGAATTGTATGTTCTTTCAAATTTGGCACTCAGTATTTCATTATCTCACAACAAAATTATTTTGTGTAGTGCCCTCTGCAAGACTGCAACAGAACTCAACTATCCCTTTAAAAAAAATGTTGAATTTACTCAGATTCCTTAGTGACTTGACTGCTAGTTGTGCATATCATGTTTCATTTACTGTAAACTCTGTTATTTTCTTTTGATTAATTTTTCGCGCTGAGCCACCCCAAAACATATTTGAAGGTTCTTAAATTAGCGTTGCACGCAATTCAGCCTGTTCAGAACAGCCCAAGAAGTCATGCTTATATTTCGCAAGTTCTGAAATTCGCACCTGCAGATCCTAGTGCAAAATCTGTGAAAATAAATGTACCACAAATATTTTGGCGTTTACAGTAGTGCAGAAACTGCTGTGCATTATTCAATATACCGATGTTCTCCAATTAATAACATAATATAAAAAAATCAAGAACAAACTACACAACTTTACAGAATTAACATTGAAATTGGAAGTATGGGTACTGGTAGATAATGCACACACCTCCCATCTCCTTTGTCTAAAGCCATGCAGCATATTGTAATTCAAGAAGAGAGATTACAAGACCTCAAACAATTAAGTTTGTGATCTGATTAATGTGTATATCGGTATCGGCTCCATCAGAAATGGTTCAAACTAAATTTAGATTTCGTTGATATTTTTTCTAAATAAGTCAGACCTCTAGGAACCTTAGAATCGCTCATTCACTGATCATTGATGTTTGTTACACACAAGCAAAGGAATAAAGATGGAAATGGATGGAACTGCTTGCAAATTTTTTGATATCTCCATGCATTCATTTTGCTGTGGGGTTCATACTTGCAAATTTGACCAACGACATGGTGTTGTATTTACAGACCCAACATGAAGAGGAAAGCGAAGAACACCAAGTTTGGATACGGCGGGAAGCACAAGGGAAGCAAGATCAACTCCAAGCAGAGTGCTAGGGAGGATGAGGATCACTTTAGTATTAAGAGAAACAGATCAGATGTCGCCAAACACCAGGTGAGACCGCACATAGCTGCATTACTATCCTGGCTGTGTATTAAAAACTGTTCTATTGATTCTCAACATTTCAAACACCATTTGAGTTCACTCAAAATCGGTACTTCAGTGATAATTGATGACACCTAAATAGCAGCAAAATACAATCTTTTCAACTTTCTAGTACTTATCTATAAAGGTGCAGGCAAATTGTGTGGACGAAGTTGATTAACTTTCTTCATTTACCTCTGAAACCAACCTAACACAACCTACATGTACATCTTAAATTCTCAAGTTCATTCTTACAGAAAAAGAAAAAGGCTCATAAAAAAACATTACTTCTGTGACAGACTTCAACCTTTCTTTTTTTAAAGTACACTGTAGGGTAAATATAAATGAGAATCTGTGTTTGTGAGAAGTAATACATTTGATCGGGTGAATGACAGGTTCTGAGTAGGTACAACTCACTTAAAGGGATCGCATAACAATGTTAAATCTGAGATACACGGCCCTACGTGTTATCAGTGTCTGTGATATGGTGTAATATTGAAGCCCTAAAAAAATCGCGCTTCAAAATGATCAAGAAGTGCCTCAAAAAAGTAAAAATCTTTGAGTGACCGGTTTTACCATACTCGTTTTCCCCAATAGACTGTAGTGTTATGAAAACCGTTAGGCAAACGGTTTTCAAAATTTGTAATTCCAATCATAAATATCTTGATAATCAGACAAGCGATCAGCTTGTAAAAGTCACAGGGTTCCTGACTGTCCTAAAGGTTTATAATTATCATTGCAGCATGAGCTAAATCCAGAATTTTGTTTCAGAATCTGAGACAAAGTTACCGGATCCCTTTAAAGCTCCACTACACTACTGATAGCTACTTGCTTCCTCTATATAGCAAAAAATGCCTAATCAGTGCCTGTTGGTCCCCCATGATCCTCTGTACTTATTTTAAATGAGAGCTGATTTAATGAGATAACCACATATCAGTGACCTTGCAGGGAGGTCTAATCCCCCCCTGGCCAAACTAGTACAGATGAGCCTTACGTTCATTTTTATTTTTTTATCTTAACAGAAACAATTTGGAGGAAAGCAGAAGAAAGGAAACACCAAACCGAAGAGACTAGGAAAAGGAAAGAGACAGAAACTCAAATCAAGAAAGAAATAATGGACTGTGCATCACTCTTTATAAGTTTTAATTTATCTAACCGTGCTGCTAAAAAAGGTTATTTCTCCATATTTCTGATATGCTGGGAACATACAGTGGAACCTCAGTACTAAGAATTCTGTTATAACAAGGTGATTGTGCTGGTCCCAGCTCTTTACATTATCATGTTGGTTTTTTACCCCAATATAACAAGGTAATTTCCTCGGTCCAAGTACCTTGTTATAACGAGTTTCCATTGTATTAGGCCATGTTTCCTAGAACGGATTCCTAGTACTCCATAATGAGTAGGGGAGTTTACATGAAAGTGTGAATCCTGCATTAACATATGAATTTTGTCTTCTCAAAAAAGCTTCATGAATATGTTACTCTATGCCGAAGCTAATCTTGAGCTCTGGTATGGGAATAGTATTTCAAAAGAACTTGGCTATAAATCATGCTGGATTGTTTACCCTGCAGTGAATTGATTGTTTCAACCAGTAGAATAAAAACAAAGTCACAAAAACTTGCTGGAAACCATCTTCAATAAAAACCACAACTCTCATGTGCACATAGTGACCTGTGTTAAGCACATGGTGTCAGGCCTACTTAACCTTGATTTCCTTACCATTCTATGCTCATTACTCAGCCCCTGGCACATTTAATTTATATGTAATCTTGAACATTCAGTTTTGTTCGATTCTGTGAGAATTTACTTTCTATCATTACCAAAACTCAAGCTTATTTTTAAACTTGTACAAGTCTCACAAATAACGCATTTAAAAAACAAACAATGATAATAATAAAAAAAAAAATGATTAACTTATAGAAATTTTCAGATTTCATTTTGGACTGTTCAGATAGATGCTTTCATATTGATTCTACAATTGCAAAATTATGTGCCATTTTACACAGTCTATGATAAATGTATGGTTTAATTGTGAAAATGAAAAGCATTAATTTCAATGAATAAGGATTTTGTAATTTAGACTTGTTTACTTCTTGGAGTTGATTGCAACCTCTCTTGGAAGAAATGTCTGCACGAGAGACTACATGAGATCATGATAGTGAAGATATTAAATTCCTTTCTTGAAGGATCGACTACCGGTAGTCCATTAAAGGTAAAGACCAGTATTGGAAACGCCCCAATTTCAAAAAATGAAATGGAAGCTCTTATTACCAATCATGTGAAAGAATATGTTTGGACTAATACATGATGATAAAAAATTTGCCGGGAAACCGCCTACTAGTTCATATATTTGGTAAATTAGTTTATCTGATGGTCTGTGAGAGATAACGCACGTGTCGCGCACGTGTGCGTATAGTCCCATATACATATTTCTTATAGTTTCTTATCATTTTGATCCTTTCATTTATTCCCAGCATCTCAAACAATTGCTAACTTCACTTATATTATTTCAGTAATTCAGTTAATAATGCAGATGGCATATTTTTTTTAATTTTTAAATCCAGCACTTCACAAAGCCTCTGCATGTCTTTTTTGTCATTTATTTTTTTTAATTTTTAAATCCAGCACTTCACAAAGCCTCTGCATGTCTTTTTTGTCATTGTTGAAAGATTGTGACAACTTTATATTAGTCATGAACGTTAAATTCCGCTTGTAGAGTAATTATTGTCTTTTTTTATTTTTGTGCCACCTCCCAAGTCCTGGATTTTATTCAAACAATTTGCTCAACTTGTAAATAAATTTTAGAAGTTAAAAAGATGATTGATTTGTGTGAGACGCAATTTTTGTTTCTGAAATGTTTGATTTTAAAATGCAGTATAATTCAGAAATTTAAGAAGAATGCGAGGGGTCTACAAAATGGTGCTCACCAACAGGTGTGATATTTTGAGATAAACGCGCCTATTAAAACATGTTGGTTGATAATTTGAAGTTTTTATTTGACCAATTTTCATTTGAATCTGAACATAATTTTTTTAATTAGTTTTGTGCATCAGGAGCATATGTTCATTTAAAAATAAAGTTTAGTTCTGGTCATGTGATTGCATTGTGAAAGAAACGGTATCGAATAGATCAGAAAAAGTTGATCATGTTGCATATAAGTATCGGTATGTACTGTAAGGTTCTGGAATCATAACGTTAACAAATTTGGCCCAGTCTTGGTCGGTAAAGTAACAAGCACTGTACATTGAAAGATATATGTGGGACTACACAAATATGTGGCATAAAAATGAGGCCCACATTTCAAAGTTGTTACATGTCATATTTAGAATATGAAGGCATTTGAAGAGCCATGCTTTTCAGGGAACAATTGTTTCTCTGATTTTCATCTACTTTTGCATATTATCAACGAAAATGCTCACAAATATTGTTCACCTTTCCCCAGAACTCAACTTTCTCTTCAAAGGGCAAGTCCACTCCAATACAAAACATACTTTCAATAGAAGCAGAAAAATCAGACAAACCAATCCAAAAAAGTTTGACCAAAATCGGATGACTAATAAGAAAGTTATGAATTTTTAATGACATGAAAACTACAAAACAAATTGGCAACTCACTCATGAGTCTGTGAAGTCAATGCCTCACCCTTCACTAATTACCTCCACTAATTATTTTCTTTATATTGATAACATAAATTTCCAAATACCCCTAAAAATCTCATTCACTCACCATTATCCAAGTTATATCGATAGTAATGTTTTTGTGTGGATGCACTATTAAATACAGTTAATTCATGAGAAATGTGAATGACGTCACAAACTGTTAATCAAATTGGCATTTGGTGTAGTGATTTTCTAAGTTCCATAGTTTTTCATACTTTAAACAAAAATCATAACTTTCTTATTAGTTTTCTGATTTTACTCAATTTTGTTTTGCTCTGTTGGAGTGGACTTGGCCATTAAGTAACTGATTTGTTTATGAAAATGAAGGATAGCACTTTATTGACTTTATTGACTGACTCTTCAATTTTTGTTAATATTTGTTTATCTCTCAACTTCTTTTCTTCCACTCTCTTATCATTCAAATGTTATTTCAGCCTCACATAGATAAAGCAAGAAACAAAGGCAGTAATTGATAATTTTAGTTTTTAATATAAACAATATATTACAATTTATATACAAATACATGTGGACAATTTTCCATGAATCTGGAGAGCATGAAAAAACTACATGTATTATCATCTATGTGTACTTCCTGTCATGAACTAGGTGGCATAGTGAAAGTGGAAATTCATCTTTATTTTATTTCTGGAAAGAATATTGATTATAATTCTTTTTTCCAGATTTTCTTGCATAGCTGATATTTTAGCATCATGTACATTTCCAGAACCCTGCATTATCGAAATACAAACAAATGAGATAACCAAATGGCAATAAAAGCTATTCCTTTGATATAACATGGTCAGTAAATATACAAGAACAAAATGGTTGAAGACTGATTTCTGTTTATAGACACAATGGAAGATATTGTCTGCTGAGTGAAAGAAGGTCTGACACAAAGATGTCTACACAGAGTTAACACCCTCATGGCTGTTCACACGAGATGTCCATGTATCTGCCGTTTTCATAGAAGTGTAACAGATACAAAACAAAACGGACTCAATTAAAAAGATAATTAATAGAAACACATGTAGCATAGTGCGCCATTTGCATCGCCTAATCCAAATAATACTTTGCCATTTTAGGCAGCAGGAATGGATTTTGCTTGTTGATTTTGCCTTCCGTGTCATCTTGAAAGATATGTGCATATATGATTTGTACATAAGGAAGTACAGGACTGAATATATTGAAGGCTAAGTTAAGATATATTGCATACATGTAGATCTACTAACAGGAAGATCAACACTCTAAATCACACGGTATATTGATTTGCATAACATTACAAGGCAATAACATTTTGCACACTTTTGATACTTTTGTGCCTGCTGGAAGAAGAATAGAAAAGAGGTGTGGCATCTATTTGGGGTACATCCTGGTTCTTTCAACTGAATGAAGACATTTAAATCAAGATTATGTTCTATGTCATATAGCATTGCAAAAGAACTGCACTCCTCTTTTGTCCTGGTCTCAAAAAGACCTTTCTATGATCTATTCTTTGCAAGATCAGACTGGGCCTAGCTAGCTACAACTTAATGCTGAGACTTAGCTAGTGTCAAGGTAACTTTACTATCATGTTATACAGGCATTCTGTGCTAATGCTAACTTGACTTGCACACCAGAGAACCTTATCAGCACACTAATCAATACTTTCAATTTAAACATTGCATAGTTTTCTTTGCTTTCATTATCTGCACTGGAGTGGTCTAACATACCAGTAGCAAATTAAGATACAAATAAGTGATCTATTGTGAGGAGGGAGGAAGGAGGGAGGGAGAGGGTGATAAACAATTGCCTCTCACCCCAAAGCCTCATTCTGATATATTGCAGAATGGTGACGGTTTTTTTAATGACGTAAAGTATATGCTTCACATGTCCGTTACAGTGAATACTCGCTGGAACTTTGTTGCATCCAGTAAAAACCACTAAAAAAAAATAATGTTTTTTTTTTTTTCTGCTTTTCTTGTGGCCATTTATCGTGTCGTATCGGCCTTTATATTTACCAAGAGCTGGGCCCCATCTTACAAAGAGTTACGATTGATCCAAATAAATCGCAAGTCCTCCAATGAGTCGCAAGTTTGCAGTCTCCTATATTATGTACATAGTTACGATTGAAATCAATAGCAACTACATGTATGTACATAACAGATGGGAAACTGCAAACTTGCGATTGATTGGAGGACTTGCGATTTATTTGGATCAATCGCAACTTTTTGTAAGACAAGGCCCTATGTACATGATGATGTACATGCATGTCTATGCCCTTGTCAGACACATGCATCTTGATTGTGTGGTGGAAAGCACTGAAGATCACATCGTGGTGAAGTAAACTTTTGAAAGGATTTAGCATGTATGAGCATATCATCCTTGATCTAGTGACCAAAATTCTCTCCTTCTGCATCGTTTTTGTTTAATACTGTAATATGACAAATAAGATATTTTGCTTTATCTTAATATACTAATATGAATCGCTTCTGTGTATTAAAAACTGCATAGTAAATTGATTGGCAGAGCAGGAATCCCATTGTACTTTCTCTCCACCTTTATAAATCCCAAGCACATTCTTATTTTTTTTTTTTTTAAACAAATAACATTCAAGACAAAAACTGTTTTTGTCAAATTATTGACTACTAACTAACCAAATGTTGTACACAGGATATATCAAGATACTGTACAGTATAAACTATAAATGAGTTTCAAGTCAATATTGCCACTGTTCCCTGATCATGCTACTGTAGATTCTCTTGCTGTTCTTTCTGCTTCCAAGCCTCGTCCATGTATTTAGTGATCTCTGTATTCTGTCTGGGGTAGTGTATCCTCTTATCACCACGATCCTGAGGCAGCTGTTTGAGAAAAGAAGATTTGGAAGTAATGTTATTTCTGTTGAATCATTTATGAAATATAAAAAATTACTTTGAGTACACAATTATTGTCAAAGTCCTACTCAACAGTGCACCCAACTTGGAACAAAACTTGCTTTATGTTTGCATAACAGCAGATAGTGGTTTTACCTGTATCTAGGGCATATTTGAAGGTGGATGCTGAATGAATAATCAATAATTGGAACATGGATCATAGACCAAGATCTCTGGTCAGGAACCAGAGTTATGATGTGCCAATTAATAACATGGTTTTAAAGGCCCACTGTACTACTTGTAGCTTTTTGCTCCCTCTATATAGAAAAGAATGCCTAATCGGTGACCATTGGTCCCCCATGATCCTCTTTTTTGTTATGTTAATTGAGAGCTGAGTTGATGAGAAAGCCACCTGCCAGTGACCTTCCTGTGTGGTCTAATCCGTCCTAGCCAAACTTGTACAGATGGCCTTTAAAATGTTTCAACCAAACTACAAAATACTATTTTTTTTTCTCCAAAGATCCCGGACATTGTTTTTGAAGAAATCTTGTATCCAGGCACAACTCTGAAACACTGTATCAACACAACAGGCAAATATTGATCAGATTTGAATTCAACTTGTAATACCTTCATCTGAATATTAATATTATTATTAATCTGCTCTTCAAACATATGAACATATACACATTTAGTTTGTATTACAGGGTACTTAATTATAGACGGACCGTGTAAGTAGGATATTGCATTTCTATCAAACTTGACTAGGTCTATTGCAAAAAAGAGGGAAAGATAGGATTCCTTACCAATGGTTTGTAGTACCACCCTACTTCTTGTGCTTCTGTCTGTGGAAATTCAAATTTCTTTCCGGGCTCCTGGGTAGATCTCTTGATTATCCTCAGGAAATTATCTGAACAGAGAAAGGCAAATACAGGTAGTTATTGCAGATGAACTAAAGGTAGTGGGGGGAGGGTGAAAATAGTGTTAGGCTTAGACAGTAAAGGATAATATATATATTTATGATGTTTATATAGGCCTAGTGCTATTTGATGCATACATTTTGTTAAATCCAAAGAAAGGCAAAAGGAATGGTTAAGCTTCCAGACACACACTCCTCACCATACACATGTACACCTAGACCAAAGAAAAATTCTATTTTGATCTGGGATGTTTTTTTCTTTTGTTGAGACTAAAACTGGCTTCGATCACCGAACCTCTCTCTTGGCCCTGGAGGAGAGCATCAAAAGACAAAATATGTTTAGAAAATTTCTTCTAACAGACAGATTTCTCTGTCTCATGGAACCCAATACCCAATGATATGCCATAACTAACCCAACATTTTATAGGAAATAAAACCCAGCTTATTATTATAGAAAAAACTTGATATAAAATTTTGGACCAACATCTAGACCCTAGCCATTCAAGAATTCATTTGTTGAAAGCCAGATCGAAGTGTGTTACCTAATCAAAGTAGATGCCTAGCTTAATACTGGCTCCCAACAGATAAAATGTTGATTTTCCTGAACTTACCGTCTTCTTCCCCATCAGCTGAGTCATGTAATGAGTTGGGCTTTCCGGTCAGCGTATACACTGCGAGGTAGAGAAAAAAAACATCAAATTAATATTCTAAAACATAAAGGCAAAGCTCTTTGAAGTATTCATAATGTGTTAAATACAGTCATGACATTTAGACTATTGTTAGAATGTATGATCAAATTTATCACCCTAGCTCTAGTCTAGACTTTAAGTTTAGATCTACAGGAAAAGTTAGATCTTTAAAAAAAATTAAATCAAGACCCTAGCCCGAATAAGAATAGATGTCTACTAAACCAGGGCTGTCAACCCTCCCGCATTTGGAGGGAGTCTCACGCCACCCCGCTCATTCTCCCGCCGCACCAAAAGGCAAAAGCTTGTAGTCGTAGCGGGAGACTCGCGCCACCACGCCTTCCTCCCGCTCTCCCTAATGTCTGATTGATGTAGAATCTCCCGGTTTATGAAAAAACCTCCCGCCAATCCGTACCGTAGATCTATACCAAAAAAAAATTAAAAATGTGCTCTTACCCCCCCCCCCCTTATAATTATGTGGCTGGATTTGGCACTTAATATTTTCTCCAAAAAAAAATCTCCCTTCAAGCAGCAGTTTCCCAAAGTTGACAGCCCTGCCTAAACCGTCACTTGTAAGTGTCATCACAACAAACTTACTCTTTTTGAAAGGGTTGATACTGTAGTTTGTGTACAATCTCTGGCACTCATTTTCCTTCTTAATCGTCTCACATAAGATAGCATTTTGATGAACAATGTTGACGGGATCCTTTTCCGGTTTCTTTGCTTGCGCTGCAGCCATGTTTGTTAAATCCTAACAAAACAATCGGCGATAGTTTTTGGTTTTTGGTCTTGGCAAGTTGGAAGTCAAAATGACAAAAGCAGCCTTGATTTGTCAGTTGAGTTATCACCAACACCACGACAAAATTTTGAAGATTGATCAACTGAAATACTCTGAAATTGTGAAGATCAGGCAGTGAAACAACGACACACCACGGCTCCAGTTCAGTTTAAATGCTATCGAGTCAGCTCAGAGAGATCAGCTATATCAGCTGGCTTTGTAATTTTGCACGTGAATATCTAGCTCGCATAGATTACGTGTAAACAATGTCAATGGTTGCTAAGCATAACAGTTCGTTGACCCAGCTCTCAGCATGAGTTTATTCTACCGCAAGATGGCGACATTGCTCAAAAAGATATAAGAGCATTTTTACTGATTTCATTTTGATAAAAATTAATACATGTATAAGATAAAATAACAAATGGATAGATCTAAATAAATGATATCTAGTGAAAGCTACAGCTGTTGAAGTACAAAGCCTACAATGGGGGTTTACATTATTTTCAACTGTAGACCTACTAATGAAGCATCTCAAAGTTGTTTCGTCTATTCAGAACCATAAAGATGTAGCGACCGCAACAGGAATACCTTTCCTTTCGTTGATGTTGATGTTGATTTTACACCCTGTTATTTCAGCATTATACACTGTAGTATGAAAAAAACAAATTGATTGAATGCATGATTGATTGATTGATTTTTATTCGCCAAGCTTCCAACATACATACAGGATAACACACGAAAGCTCGAGTGGGTCGTCCCGATCGACAGACATGCATATATATATGTACAACAGACAGATAAGAAGAAAAAAACTTATTAAAGATAATAACGATGATAATGATAATAACAGCATTAAACTGATGATAGAAATGATAATAAGTACACACAAAAAAAAAAAAAAAAAAGGAGAAGAAGAAAAAGAGGAGGAGGATCGAGGAGGACGGAGAAGAAATAATGATGAATAATTAACGTAACAAAATGAAAAAGTATGAACCGGCAGAAGAATAACAATTTTAATCATATAACATGTCATTTGCTTCTCTTATCTAGCTGACTCTCAAGTGTTAGGTATTCCTTTAATTAGTTCCTCTTAAAATGAGCAAAGTTTTCTATTTCTATACTTTCTATTTAATGATAAATCAGGTACACATGTAGTGAGAACCTAGAGTCTGATTATTTATATTGGGCCTATCAAAAGCTATTTACTTTCTCATTCTCATTCTCATTGAAATTTTTTTAAAAATGGGTAAAATAAACTCAAACAAAAATTGGTTAAAAATATTTTATTGAATTATCAATAATTTGTTTACTAGATAATTATTTCTTAATTATTAAATTTGAAATAAACATGCGTAATGTCGACCGAGCATGTCTTGTAGATTTGCAGGAAGCACATAGTCTGAAAGAGAATGATGACTAGATTTTCTACTAAACATAAACACAACATTTGCTCATGTTTTTTTTTTGGTATAAATTGTTATTCACTCTTAATTTTGTTGGGTAGGAGAAAGGGAGGATTTTCCATAGAGATATTAAGTATATATCTCTATGGGATTTTCTGATATTGTTGTTTGTTAATACCTGACGTTATGCCAACGCGAGCTGGCGCTATTGCTGACATTTACGTGGATGCTTTCGATCAACCAATGATCGCGAACAATTGTAATTCTGCCATAAATTTATCATTTTATATCATCTCTGAACGTGCTTGAAGTAAGTATGGATAATTGTAAGAATACCAACCTACGTTTTTTGACGTGTTAATTTTTGTTGGTATTTTAGAGAGAGTTGAGGCTTTCCAGATGCATTATCGACACAGCAGACATCGAGGGTCAATAGACAACACACGGTGTGTACATACACATAGACTACCGGTACATGCTACATGCAACTGCATCGTCTTCAGTTTGTGCTTGTGAGTTGTGGTGGTGCCGGGCCCGGGCTGGGCCTGGGCTTGGCAGCTGTGTAACAGAAGGGTGCAGAAAACTGCAGAAGCTAGTGTTTCTAGTATAGTGTGATGATCTGGGCGCTAGTTCAGAAGTGTATCCAGACTTTGACCCGTAACTCCGGCTTGGAGATACCATTACTAAATACTGTTATAAAATGGCTCTAGTATTTTAAGCATCGTGATTGGTCAATACGCGTCACATGGCATTGACAAATTTTTGATGCAAGCACGATTTTGCAGAAATGAGTGCAGAAAAAGCGCAGTAAAAAGTTATATTGCACGGTGCGTACGCGTGACCATGGAGATCTAGTGCGCGCGCGTACGTGTAGTACGCGCTCCCTCGAGTGCATTGCAATTATTGTAGGCTACGCGTAGCTAATATTGTACGCTCCACCATGATCCCCAGCGCAACGTACGCGTAGCTTAGCTGAGCGGCCACTGTACTGCGGGGTATTATTAAAAAGCAAATTTTTATTTTACTTTTGCCTTGGATTTAGGCCTGTTTTGACTTTTGGATTTTTATAACGGAAGCCAGGAATTTCAGCTGTCTGATGTAGACTCGTCTCTAGACCCACTGTATGGATTTTATTTTTAATCAAGGCAATGAATCCCATTGACTTTGTGGTAAGCCTGCAAGGTCTTAGTCTAGAAGTAGAACCAACATAACTCTAGATCTAGATCGAACTCTCGTAGACTCTAACTTATTAGATCTAAAGTTTCGTTTGTTGCTATTTGTGTCGCTATTTTATAAAACAAATAACGCACTTGACCCTGTTGTGCAAAACGTAAATGCAGTAAACGCTCGGTTTCTTCAGATGGTTCGCACTGACAACTCGCCGCAAGCGGCTCGTTGCACAGAGCGGCACAAATCTAAAGAAACCTCGCGCGTACTGCATTCACCGCTATTGCACTCTGGGCCATGCGTTATTTGTATAAAAATCGACTAAATCTACATCAATCATGTCAATTGTTCAAGACAGTTACAGACAGTCACGATTTAAAAGTTGTTATGTTTCTTACGTCGCGTGTTTCATGTCAATTTTCTTATCTTTTTTGAAGTATTTTTTCCTAAAAATGAAAACATATAATATACACTTTCTCACAAGATTCACGGCAAAATGCTGCACGATACAATTGCATACCGTACCCACGGTGGGGTGCGGGCGTGCGTGTGTTATTTAAGTTAGCGACTGTAATCCAAGCTTTTTTCTACGTTACGTATGCGACAACCAAATGCTGGTGATTGTACGTCACGGACAGATACAGATATTTGGGAGACTCTCGATCCATTTGATTTTGGCTTTGTGTTTGAGGCTGAGTGAGAGACAGTCTCAGAGTCAGACTTGCACTTACTGACTTAATAGTCTTGGCTTAGCCGCTTATCCTTTTTATTTAAGATCTCAATTAGCTTACAAAAGAACAAAAGAAACAACATCAGTAACGAGGCAATTTTTCCCTGCCTAATTTGGCTTTTAAGTAGTTAATTGAAACACTTTGCTACCGTGCGAAGCAAATGGTGGTTTCCTATTTCATGATATAATGCCCCAAATTTTTTATCTCTCTGAAGGGTCTAATTAGTTCCGAAGTCCATTGCCTTTAAATGGTCCTGTGTGTGGATCATAACAAAGACTGTTATAAAAAACATGCTATAAACATTGAAGCATATTCACTTGCACGGTTCACAGTTCACACATATAGAGACATACTGTACATGTCGACTACAGTGTATGTGAATATGCTTTTATTTACTTCACCTTGGCACCTCACACTGACTGACGCACAGCATAACATTATCCGAGGATAGCTTCTAAATCTAAGCTCTACATGTAGGAGCTTGACATGATAAGCAAAATTATACATTCCTCTCAAAACACACATTTGTATCTTTTATCTTTTGATTTCATTTGTTTATACACTGTACATGTATGTATGATTCATTGTTTTTTTTATCTATTTATTTACTATCATATATTATTATCATTTTTGAAATGCTGAAAGAAGGAACATGTAGGCATAGATCTAGATCTACATGTACATGTAGGAGCCTAGCTCTTTAAAATGCCCAATATAGGGCTTATAGATTATGAGCTTGAGTAAATAGGTATGGAATTTTGTAATTCACATTTTACCTCTTTATTAGTTGAATAGCTCATGTTGAATAGATTTGGTAAGGTCAATTATATACTGTGTAGATAAAATAATAAACTTATTTCCCTCTTTGTATTGGTTTTACAGAAATAGTCTGAATCAGCACCATAGAGCAGGCCATCGATCACAAGTCAACATTCTTGGAAGCGTAACTGGTATTGGCTACTCCTTGGCTCTTACTATCACCAGCAAATGAGATGCTTACTAAGAAAGCTGTAAAATAGGTTGGCATTATTGATGCTGCTCATTCAGCTCTGCAAGCTTAGTGACACAAGTAAAAGTATAGTTACATGGCTGAATATTAACAAAGACAATAATTGGACCTTTTGTCTCACATGCGAAGAAGAGAAGAACTTCCCTACATGTAGCTGTGATCTAGATTTGATTCATTCATCATAGCAAGGAGATTATGTTTGATGAATTCATCGGTTACAAAGGAACTGCAAGACTAGACAAAGAGTAGGAGTCACAATGAGCGTTGGCCCCCTTGTGACAGAGATCCTTTGTGTGTTTGTGCTCGCTGCGTACCTCCTCCACAAGTATGGAGATTGGCGCAAGCAGCATCCTGCCGTTACCTTGGCAACCTTCATCTCCTGGTATTTCTCTCTCATCATCGTCTTCATGTTACCTCTCGATGTTACAACGGTGAGTCCATATAGGGACACTGATTTTCCGCGATCACGGAAAACGGACGGAATTCAGGAAATGACCATTTGTAACGGAAAATGCAATTTCGAACGAAAAATCGCGGAAAACTCCTTTTACCTCAAAACTTTTCATTTTTCAATGAGAAAATCATAAAACTTACACTATTTTTGTGACTCGTTAATGCAGACTCCATTTGATCATGATCGACAATGTCCTTTGAAAATGTTGATAATTGTATTGAAATTGCGAAAAGTAATGATCTTTTTTTTTAAAGTATCATTTTTGCCTACATGTACCTGCACTCAGTCTCAACATTTGAGGAAATTGATAAATATTCAATCAAAGCACACATACATGTACCTGTAGTAAAGCGATCACATTCTAATAGGTAATATAAGATGTGTATTGGGAGTGCATAAAAAGCTGAGGTTCATCATTAACAATATTGTGTTGTTTGTTTTCAGACATTTTATTTGCAGTGCATGAAAGCTGCCGAATCCCCCATAGTACCGGACGTGACTCCTGCTTCACCGCCCCTCCAACAAATCCCTACAACGGACCTTCATGCAAAGCTGACCCAGGTAGGACACACCGACAGTGCCCTCGGTACGACCAACCTGATGCTAAATGCATCCCTGATGAATTTAACTGGAGGAGGAGAGGGTTCTTTGAGGGATAGGAGGAGTTTAGCGGAGGAACAGTGCAAGAAACCCTGGAGCTACGTCCCAGAAGACATCCTTCCCATCATCTGGAAGATTGTCTATTGGACTACCTTTGTGCTGACGTGGTAAGTCTAAGTGGCATGTTTTTAGTGGATGGGTGTTCAAGAATGTGTACTACATGTGGGTAATTCCATAAATCAGGGAACCACTTTGTGACATTTTTTGGGTGTCCCAGTTATTAATAATAATAATGGTGGCTTCTTATATAGCGCACATGTCCGTCACGTTGTGACGCTCCTGGCGCTGCCCTGATTATTACCCTGGCTTTAGCAAGGCAGCCACTGCTCTGAGTAAAGACTTACCGGTAAATAGTGGAGTGAGATTGTAAAGTGATTTCCAAGCATAATATTGCATCATACCTACAGTGTAGAATCACTTGACAATCAAACTCCACTATTTAAGTCTCTACTCAGAGCCACAAATACAGTGTACATGTACATGTACTTGTATGTAACTGGTTATAGAATTATCCATGAATATAATAATAATAATAATAATACATAAGATTTATAAGGCGCCAAATCCACTTGACAGTCACATGCTCAAGGCGCAGCTTGTGCAAGAGATGAAATACGTACATGATACATTAATACAAAGACAAAGTGCAATAGGAAAGGTACAGACATGAAAGGTTATGGTAATCAATTATAAGCTAAATTAAACAGATATTTCTTAAGATTGTTTTTTAACACTTCAGCAGAGCTGCTATTCTTAATCCATTGAGGGAGAGTATTCCATAATGAAGGCCCAGCATGAGCGAAGGTTCGCTCCCCCCAGTTTGTTTTAACCCAGATTACATCAGATAGCCTGTACATAATTCTTTTTGGGGCATTCAGTTAAAGGCACACTGTCCTACTTGCTACTTGCTCCCTCTATATAGAAAACTTCCCAAATTGGTGCCTGTTGGTCCCCCATGATCCTCTTTTTCTTATGTTAAATGAGAGCTGAGTTAATGAGATAGCCACCTGTCACAGTGACCTCGTTGGCTCGCTGTGTGGTCTAATCCCTTCTAGCTGCAGTAGTAACGCCTACCTTTAAGTTGGGGCAAAAAGTAGGACCATATCCATGTCCATGGACTGTGATACATGTATGAGTCTTCTTCTATGGAAGATGAAATCATCTGTTGACGATTTTTATTAGCGCAATGAAAATAGGAGTGTCCTGCCAGAATCATTCCTATTTCAGCTGCTTCTCTTCAAAACCTTTGCCTAATATGTGTTTCTCTTTGTTAACCAGCATTACATTGGACATCACATTTATTTTGTACTTTAGGTCTATAATATAGATTCACCATAGAGCTAGAGTACTTCTAAACACACATGTAGTTGGCTATGCTTGTCAGGCTAAGCTCAACGTGAGCAAACATTGTTATGATTGATAGCAAACATACATGTAGTGGCTCACATCAGGGGAGTGTTTCACAAAGACTAAGATCTACTTTAAGTTGGACTAAACTATGGCATGCCATTCATGCCACTGTCTGCTCTCACCATTATGATATTTAGATATATTTTTTCCTTCAATAATGAATTATTAACAAATATAAATTCTGTAGGATTTGTGACCATGATTTGTATGTCCCCCGAGAGACCAATGCCAGTAAATGGTGAGAACAAATAGTGGCATGAATGGTCTGCTATAGTTAAGTCCAACTTAAAGGCGATCTTAGTCCCCTGGTATGTCACAAAATTTCCCCAACCCCATGGCATGACCCATATGGCAAGTCCAGGGTATTTGGTCATTTGCCTCCTATACAAGAATACAAATTAATAAAATAAAACTGCTGATAGTAATAATAGTACATGTAGCTGTGGTCCGATCCAAGCTGTAGTAGGGCTGTCATCTCCTTACATCGAATCATTGGGTATACTGTAACTCATGGGAACAAATACCTTGCCCTTGATACATGACTTTCTTTTCTCCAAGATATTATAATACATGTACAGGTAGGTAAACTATCCAATTGAGAACTATGTTATAAACAGAGGCTGAGCTTGCTGACAGCGAAATGTACATGTAAATAGATAGGTAGGTTGATAGATCAATCAATAAACAGGTGCTACTAAATTATAAATTGCCCATATAATCTCTTGAAAAAATCCATCATGTATACATTTTTTTTTAAATACTAGATTTTTAAGTTAATTATTTTTTGATAAATCTTTCAACAGAATAGTTTGACTGAAAAGTACATTGTTGTGCATATAGCCCCTTTAAACATGTGTAAAATGATGATTTTTACCCCAATGCTGATTATTATCAGACAAGCATTAGCTTTTGCTGTAAGGCTGCAATGAGTACTCAAGTGCTTGGGCTGTTGACAACTACTAGAGTACGATTTCTTGTACTCGTATGTACACAGCCGCCATAAATTTCTGATTTATTGTACAGTTTGTGATTTCTGAAAGTGAGAGCAAGATCATATCTGGGGTTTATTGTAATCTAGAGATAAAGTACTTACAGTAACAATTACACAATGTATGGGATCAAATAGGAATTACAGTATGTGTACTTTGGCCTTTTTTAATGTACACAAACAGGAGAATGGTAAATGATACTGTTGTGGCACCACACCGTATTTTACACTATTGCATTCAGTCAGCAAACAATTGGTTGATTTGTTTCATTGAAGGCCTGCCTAATATTCTCATTGGCTACCCTTTTATTTATAAATTTACTGTTCCCTCCCAGTTTTAATATAATTTCCCGGTTCATGTAATGGATAGTGTTCATCTTCCTCTCTTTCTTTGCTGGAAACAGATATCTACTGGTTGTTTTCATGCTGTGTGTATGATAGGTCATGAACTTGGCAGTGTACATTATGCACATGTACAAAATGTACATGTATGTAGATTTAACTAAAACTTGCTGCACATGCCCACAATTTTAAAGAAACTATTCAATAATTGCATGTCCATTTTCCCAGTTTTGATACAACAGAATATATAGTTGAGTTGCCTATTTACATGTAGATACATTTAAGCAAGTGTGATTTTTAAATAGTTTGCCCCTCAAAATGAGCAAACAAGCTGATTGTAATCTTACATAATTTAGCAGTACTCCTTTAAGTTACAGGTTTGTTCTCCACTGGGACCGTCTATCTGTCGCTTTTGAGCTAATGGGGAAATCAATTCAATACATCCCATCTGGCAATTGTTAAAAATCAAATATTAATTCAATTGATTACATACACCCTGTACATGTACAATCATTGATCTCAACACACAAAAGAAAGTCAGTCATCAGAGAGTTATGATTTTAGCAGCAATATGTGTTGTTGGCTTGTTGCACTTGAAGGAGGTTTCAAGGTGGAGGCATGAATTCATTTCATGAGAACACTTCCAATTCAGGAGTTGCAGTGACATGAAACTATTGCATGTTACATGTAAAGTCAAACCTGCTTTGGTGACCACCTGCTTTAATAATAGTGACCACCTGTCTACAACAAGCACAAGTTTCCCTTGAAAACGATTTTTCATTGAAAGATGACAACATGTACTAAAGGAACCCGTCTACAAAGACCACTTGTCTACAACAAGCACAATTTTTTGTTTCCCTTGAAAATGATTTTTCATTGAAACATGTACTTAAGGAATGTGTCGATCTACAAAGACCACCTGTCTACGAAGACAACTTTTTGTGTTTCCCTTGGGCAGTCGGCCAGTCGCTGTAGACAGGTTTGACTGTATTTAGACATCCTGTACCCATGTTATAGTGGGTAGTGCTTCACAATATTTTTGACATCAGGAATCAAAATGTTGATTTAGATTAGATTTATTATTTTGATTGATGATAATGATGAATATGACAAGGTCTGTGTTTTTAATGTTTGGTGGATACTGGACAGTAAGATTAATATTTCGAAAATTCTTAGTCTTGGTACAACGGAGTTGAATTCTTTCAGAAATTCTTATACTTTGATGTACATGTACATTTTATCTATATGATTATTGAACTTTAAACTTCTTTCCAAACAGACTTCATATTTTGCTTAGAGAAATCAACATACAGGTAAATTATAAACAATGTCACGTTTTTGTTGATAATCCTCAGAAATGTTTTTTTTCCTTTTACATTAAACTACTTCATCTGTCCTGTTACAAATGAATTTATCAATGTTAAATAGTACCTTCAAGTTTGTTGATGAACACATTTTAAATAACTCTTTGAATGTATTATTTGTTTGCTGTATTTCAAGGGTTATTGTGCCCTTCATGAATAACACAAGCTAGCGATTTTACAATTATTTGTACTTTTAAGCTTGTTGAAGAACCAATATCATAGAACTTATAAATTCATTCTTTCTTTGTCTCTCCCTCTCTCTCTCTCTCTCTCCCTCTCTGTCTCTTTCTCTCTCTCTTCCTCTCTGTCTCTTTCTCTCTCTGTCTCTTGCTCTCTCTGTCTATGCATGTTTGTCTGTCTCTCTGTCTGTCTGTCTCTCTCTGTCTCTGTCTCTCTGTGTCTCTCTCTGTGTCTGTCTGTCTGTCTATCTCTCTCTCTCTCTGCATGTTTGTCTGTTTGTCTGTTTGTCTGTCTGTCTCTCTGTCTGTCTCACTCTCTGTCTCTCTCTCTGTCTTACTCTCTGTCTCTCTATGTCTCTCTCTCTCTCTGTCTTTGCATGTTTGTCTGTTTGCCTCTCTTCCTCTCTCTCTCTCTCTCTCTCTCTCCCTCTCTCTCCCTCTCTCTCTCTCTCTCTCTCTCTCTCTCTCTCTCTCTGTTTACAGGCTCATTATGCCCTTCATGAAGTCGTACACACAAGCTGGCGACTTTACAGTCGCAGGCAAGCTGAAAACTATCTTGGTGCAGAACGCCATCTGGTACGGCAGTTATCTTCTCATTTTCGGTGTCCTTCTCATCTGTGTGGCGGCCAAACCTGAACTCCAATTAAGTGGGTAAGTAGTGCACAGGAGAGAATAAGTGTGGCCAAGGTCATCAATTCTAGACATGGATGGAAATCAGCATAACAGAAACTAGTGCTGTAAGTCAGACGCTATGTTCGTGTTCGGTTCGGTTCGGCAGAGTTCGGCAATTTTTCACCGAACTTGGTTCGGTTCGGGGTTCGGTAATATAATAGCAAGCAGCGTTATAGCCACGGCGGTCGGCACTGGGCGGGTCGGCCAGCCGGCCGGGCCCGACCAGCACGGAGGACTTCTGCACACTGCTTCCGACCAGCACGAATTTCACATTAAAAAACTGCTCTAAACGTAATTATTTGTGAAGAAAAGTACTACTTACATTCGGTTCGGAAGTGCCATGTTCGACGAACTTCCGTGCGGTTCGGCTACAGCACTAACAGAACCTTAGTATCTGTGCCCAAATTATAATATTTCTTAGGTGAGCATGCCATATTATTTGAGGCCTAAAAAAAAGATGTTGTATTGCCCTTTAAGTGCCAAAACTTGGGTCGGTCGGTCGGAAATCTTTTTTTTTTTTTAACTTTAAAAAAAAAACTCCCTCTTTGGGTTTATATGGTTTCTCAGATTTGAATGCTTTAATACAATTTTTTTCAAAAAAACTATAAAAAATAAATAAATTTAAAAGCCGACCATAGATTTCAAGATTTTTGTGGTGGTCGCAAAGGACAATACAACATCTTTTATTTTAGGCCTGATAGTGAATCCAGCAGCCTTTATCCATTGCCCTTTTTTCCATGACATCACTGATCATTAAAATTGAGTAAAACCTTGTTGAGGTACGATGCGGCACAACCTATGCGTTTTTTTATGACATAAAGAGTAATATGCTTCACGGTCATGTATCTTATAACACAGAGCTCAGTGAATACATGCAGGATCTTTGTTGCCATTCATTTAAATGCAGCAGTTTTCTTCTTTATATCTGAACAAGTCTTAAGGCTGCTTTCTGTTGGCTGGGTGTACATCAATATTGATTTTAACTGATCATCATGATCAACAACATAACTTGGTTGCAATGTAATCAGTGTAATCAATGTCATCTTATCAAAACATGTGGGCAATCAACATAGCCCCCCCCCCCCATTCAGAGTCTAGCTAATTTGGGCAGGCATTCAATATTACATCTGTCTTCTGGATACCTACCCGGCTACTGCTCCTACTTGCTCCCTCTATATAGAAAACAATGCCTAAGCGGTGCCTGTTGGTCCCCCATGATCCTCTCTTTCTTATGTCAATTGAGAGTTGAGTTGATGAGATAACCACCTGCCAGTGACCACGCTATTCTGTCTAATCCCTCCTGGCCAAACTAGTGCAGAGTGGCTTTAAGATCAGAGGTAGACAAAGAGGCTATTGGCATATGTAGTCAAAGGTTCTGGTGAAAAAATTTGCAGGTTTTGTATTTTTATGAAGACTAAAATCGAATTGTCACTTTTTAGAAACAAGTTATATTCGTATTTCTTCACAGGCAACAGCTTCAGATCATCGGCATCACAGCGAGTAACACCTGGGGTCTGTTCCTCCTCATCCTGTTGCTAGGATACGGGTTAGTGGAGGTACCTCGTCAGTGCTGGAGGCAGTCCAAGCGAGGTTACAATCTAGAGCATACCTACTTCCTACTGGCCAAGCTAAGCACTGAGAAGTCAGAGGCAGATGAAGATCTGGAAGACATCTTGGAGGTAAATTGATCCAGAATTTTTTTTATTTTTTTTAATGTGTTGTACCACGATTTATAAGGTTTGTGTGTGTGTTTGTTACTCTTTTATTTGGGAAAGAAAATAAGTGTTTTATCAGTCTATGATGCAGTGTATTTCTTGTAGCTAGCTTTGCTGTCAAAAGAATACTAGTTACTAGTTAGTCAAACCTGAAGTATAATGACCTAATAAGAGAAATGCAGTCTGACAGTTGGTTTTAGTTTATTTGATATAAATTCAAAGAAAAAAACATTGTCAAGTGGAACAATTAAACAAAACAGTTGTCTAATACTTTCTTTATTGACAGTTTGTCATTAAAGTAGTAATGACAGTACTATAGCATTATCATTTAAAATGGTGAAATTTTACTGTTGAACAATAATCCAACATGTACTAGCTTCTCAGAAATTGAAGAACATATGACAGCTATAAGTAGAACATGCCACTTAAAGGCCGTCTGTACTAGTTTAGCCAGGGGGGATTCGACCTCCCTGCAAGGTCACTGACAGGTGGTTATCTCATCAAATCAGCTCTCAATTAACATAAGAAAAAGAGGATCATGGGGGAACAACAGGCACCGATTAGGGATTGTTTACAAAAAAGAGGGCGCAAGTAGCTGTAAGTAGTGCAGTGGGACTTTAACATGTTTTGAAGTAGTTCCTTTCCTACGTTCATTGGATTGATTGGTACTTGTATTTATCCTTGGCACCAGGACATTCGCAGAGCCTCCGACGCTGTCAGATACAACCATCCTCTGCGCAAATATGTCAACACTGTGGTTTCCAAATGCCCTGACGAATTCCAGGACTCCCTTACCAAGCATTTGGATGACTTCCAGGAGTATGGTGACCAACGTGTCCAGGTACACTGGTTATCCCCCGTAACCATTTGATCTTTTCAATTCAATTCAATTCAATTCTTTTTATTCATCCAAATTCACAAGAATACATGGAAAAAATTTTTGGTCACACATTGTACAAATCCGTAATATATACATGTATATGAGAAACTATATCGTTATGTTTATAATTTTGGTGGATTTTTTGTGCCTGTTTTCAGGGCACCTACAGGGCAATACAACATCTTTTTTTTTTAGGCCTTAGTGTGTTTATTATTGTCGTTCAGACCACCTGTCCCATTCTCCTTAAAAAATAAATGATAGAAGGTTGGTAGAGATTACCCACCCCCCATCCTTCCTGTATCAATCTATTCTGGTTATTGATGATGGATTTCTTGGAAGCCGTGTTAGGAAACATATTGACATTATACTCCACTATTGCCTATCTGCAAATCATATTCTATGCATCCTTCTACTCATTATTGTGGTCATTGTTTATCTTGTGCAATTCAGTCAATGTATTTCAAAGTTTTTACAAAATAAACGAGTAGATTCTATTTTTGCATGTATTTGTCTTGGAAATGTGCCATATGAATCCATGTATAATTATTGTTTCAATCATACAGGCGCCATCGGAGAATGAGTTGGTACGTCTGCACAGTAAAGTCATGTTTGCCGTTCAAGCCAAACATCGAGCAGACACGCAATGGAAGGTCCTCGTCAGGGGAGCATTCTTTCTAGAGGACTTGCAACGAAATGAAAAGGGCAACACATCGTAAGCATTCAGTTCTATTAAATCACAATAATTCAATATTTTAGATACGTTGCATAAAACTCAACAAAGATTTGGTTTATTTTATTGTGTACAGCTTAGAAAAGAACAAATTGCTTTGTATGTATATCGTTTGAATTACAACTTTATCGTGAATCTACCCCCTCAAATATATTATTCTATAAAACTTCTGATACAAAAAGAAAAAAAAGCATAAATGAAGAAGAAGAAGACTTAATAGAGAATACTCCAAAACTTTTAATTGATATGCAAGGGTCATAAGAAATAATATGTATGCATATTTGCAATTATATATGACAAATATAGTTTATCTATTCTTCAAAGCTTTGGATAAACTATAACAACCAACACTGTTGCAAATGGCAACAATACCCTGGTGTGATTCAGTTATTTTGCTGCATGAAACTTAAGATTCCCAACTGACCCAAAAGTTTCATACAATACATGCAAACATTTCTGGGGGGTGTTTCACAAAGATCCTAAGTCGAACATAACTCTTAGTTGCACTTAAAAATTATGGAGAGCCATTTATAGTCTTAAAATTAAATTCTAGTATTTTAGACTTTCTATAAGTTACACATTAAGAAAATGAAATCTCCTTGATAAAAGAAAATATGAATGATTTGAATCAACATTTTATCCCTTAAAATAAAAATTTACAAATATTTTCATAGAGGCTTAAGGCTTTCCATAATTGTTAAGTCCAACTTAAAGATAAGTTCAACTCAGGATCTTTGTGAAACACCCCCCTGGTGTTATAGTAGATGTACTCTACTCTCAATCTGGAAACCCTGCCCTTTACTGTCTACGCCAAAATCTTAATGATATTCTGTCTATTTTCTATCTATCACAGTCAATTCCATCATACCTTTGACCCCAAATTCAACACTGTCGAGCAGTTCGTCTGCACCCCTACGGTAGAATGGTACTGGCGAGTTTGGTTCTTACCGACAGCCATGAAGGTGATAGCAGTTGTCTTGGCTCTTTTCTCTCTCATGGTCATCTGGTCTGAGATGACCTTCTTCAGCATTAGTCCTGTACTCTCCCTCTTCGCCATCTTCGTTGACAAGGCCAATGAAAACTACAACTTCCTCTGTATTGAGGTAAGGATGCATAATGGAATGATATACAAACATACAGCTGCATAATATGCCATAATGCTTACCGGTATTACAGTATGACAGTATACATTTAAATCAGCTTTGAATATTTTGTCATCATAAATGATTTTATGGAAAAATCTCAAAGTATGAAAGTAGAAACATGACTCATCTACATGTATCTCTTTAATCGTTGCAATTGGATAAATGCTAAAAATATTTTTTCCACTTTGTTTTCATGCAATCTCAAGTGATTAATGTTTTAAGTTGAGATGAATGTTTGTTTGTTATCATCCCATTGTTTTTAGTTTTTATTCATTCCCCCAAATGCATGTGATTTTTTTTGTTTTTGTATTTTATTATAATTTTGATTCTTTTGGTCAAGGGTCTGAATACCTGTGATTGTTATGTGCAACTGTGCATGTATTATACTGGCAGTATTTGTTTATGCTTTTCTTCTCTCCCTCCTAATTCTCATCTATGTACTCCTACCGGTATTCTGATTAAAGCAATTCTTGTTTTCCCAAAGGTACTCTGTATCATCATCATAGCATACTTGTGTGTATGCTCCTACTACACTGTCTTCAAGGTTCGCGTGTTTAACTATTATCATCTGGCATCCCATCACCAGACCGATGAGAGTAGCCTTCTCTTCTGTGGCATGTGAGTTCTGCTGCAGCTGTCAATAGGGACTTTTAGATTCGCACAAAGACAATGGGGATTGCTACGGTCGACGTCCTTTTAATGCACTGCCTTGAATGGACGTCACACGTATCAGTCCACGCAAATCTAAAAGTCCCTAATAATAATTTCTCCCGGGGCATTGTCAGTACATTTTAATTGTATTTTAATTTTATTTATTTATTTTTTAATATTTTTTTATTATGTTTAATATTATTATTATTATTTTTTTTTTTATTTTTTTTTTTATATTTTTTTTTATTTATTTATTTATTTATTTTTTTTATTTTTTTTTATTTGTATATATATTTATATATATTTTTTTTTTTTTTGGGGGGGGCGGGGTTGTTTCATCAACAATGTTTCATGGCATACATTATTGCTAGCACATTTTTAATGTGGGGAGGGGGGGGGGGGGGAGACATTTTGTCATCGGTTCTGTGCATATATATATATATATATATATATATTCATTCTTCAAGTCATTGCTAGCACATTGTAAAGGGGAGGGGGCTGGATTGTCAAACAAACTGCTATAAAGTATGAGGAAAAATTGTCAGATAGTGGAAGAAAAGTCTGGAGAGTTGAAAATTCCTGCAAAATTACCACAAGAAAGTTCATTTTGTTTAAATTTTTCAAAGAGGTAAAGAATTTTTAAAACTAGCTCCCACCCCCCCCCCCCCCCCCCAAAATTAAGAGCATCCAATCATTAGCCTATTGTAATGTTAGGAATATGTCGCTACAGGTCATCTTTGGATGGTTCTTTATCCAATCTATCAACAACCACTTTTTAAACAAAGTCAGTGGTGTTTGTGAAATAGTACCTTGAAACTTGCCCCATAACATTACTAAATTGTATATTACCTTCTCAGGATGCTGTGTCGCTTGACTCCTCCTCTTTGTCTCAACTTCTTGGGTATGATCCATCTCGATGATCATGTGACTGGAAAAGAGGACTTGGTCGAGACATCCTATACTCTGGTGAGTTTACACTCAAGCAGCTTGTCAGTGTTACATCTGCTTTCAAGTTGAGGTTTACAGATAGTATGCATTTAAAGATAAACTTTAGTTCTGGTAATGCGATTGCATTGTGAAAGAAAAGGTGTGGAAAGGATCAGAAACAGTTGATCATGTAGCATGTAAGTATTGGTGTGCACTGCAAGGTTCTGGAGTCATCAAAATCATAATAAATTTGACCGAGTCTTGGTGAAGTAACAAGCACAAACACGGAAAGCTATATATGGGACAACACACATGGTGTCGGGGCTAGTACTACCTTGAGTTCCTTGTCTTTCTATGCTCATTACTCAGCCAGTATACATTTTCTTCCAAAATTGTTTGGCACATGTCATTTATTTGTAATCTTGAACATTCAGTGTAAGTTTCGTTTGATTCTGTGAGAATTAATTTTCTTTTTTTACCATTACTGGAGTTTATCTTTAACTATTGAAACTTTGAGACATTGCATCACTCATTAACTCTTAAGCTGCCACCCATACAATGCACCCAGTGCCACAGTGCTAATCCCTATTGTGCCACCCACAAATCTCCTGTGTGCCAAGTTAATTTTAAGGTTGGTTCAAACGCGTGTTATTTAAATCTTTACAAAAAAACAATTCGCTAAATTACTCGAGAAAATCCAATCTGACTGTTGTATACAAAGATGCGTAATCCAAAGCCGATAATCTGATGCACGCGATGGTACTTTCAATAGCGCTGCAAAAGCACTCAGCACGATGCAATGGGCATGAACAATGACTGTTATTACATATGCGCCCTTGCGTGCACAAAGCATAGTAACGATGGCTCGCTAGCATGAACTTGGCATTCAATCGATAGTGCGCTCGCGTGCACAGAGCACTATAACAATAGCGCGCTAGCAGTCTCATGGCAGGATATGAGTTAAAGGCATCGTTCATTAAAGGCATCGTTCAACAATGTTTTATCTGAGATGCATGACCCTACATGTTATCAGTGTCTGTGATATGGTGTAATATTGAAGCCCTAACAAAATTGCGCTTCAAAATGATCATGAAGTGCCTCAAGAAAGTAACAAAATCCTTGAGTGAGCGGTTTTACCATACTCATTTTCCCCAATAGACTGTAGTTAATACAAACCGTTAGGAAAACGAAAAATGAAATTTTGCTTTCCAATCATAAATATCTTGATAATCAGACAGGCGATCAGCGTGTAAAACTCATGGGTTTCCTGACTGACCTAAAGGTTTATAATTATGATTGCAGCATGAGCTAAATCCAGGATTTTGTTTCAGAATCTGAGGCAATGTTATTGAGTCACTTTAATGAAGTTTGTTAGTGGTTCAAGTGATGTCAGTGATTTATGTTTCGGGCTGCTTCTGTCAGCAATCGGCAAGTGTGGAATGACATACAGCCTTTTCACACACAGCTAAAGTTCTATAAACATGATTAGTTTAAAGGGCTTTAAACTAATCACCTGAACATACGACATCATTCACACACAGAAATTTCGGTGCGATCGTTAATCGTTTCGTGATTAACTACTGCTCGTAATTGCGCATTGAAGGTCATGTCATATCATTCAAAGCGCACGCTCCATCCAGTTTAAACACGAATAACCTTTCACACACAAAATGTCAAGCTCTCTAGATACGAACTTCGTATCTGCAGCCTGCTTTTAGGGGCGTATGAATCGCGACTTTGTATCTATCCCAACATCGTATAAACGATGTTCACACAGGGAAAATTTTCTATAAACATGTTTAAAACTGTTGAGTTAAACACGTTTATACTAATCATCTCTAGATACGATGAATTTTAGCTGTGTGTGAAAAGGCTGTTAGCACCATCTCTTATTGTTTACATCTCCACTATCAGCTAACAACCAAGAGAATGGTTATGAAAATGAAAGATAACTTGACAAATTACTTGACTTTGTGCTGCCTCTAACAAAAGAAAACATAGGTATCAAGTTTGATTTGTTATCCGTGCAATCATCGACGGCTAGAAAATTCAATATTTATGAAAACGCCACTTGACTTTCTTTGTTGCTAATGAATTGTTAAGTACTATGTATAAAGAGAAGACATTTAATCTTTTTTATTTTCGTAGATAACATGTTAATCGTTTTGTAGATGAACTGTTTGCATTAATTCCAATCAATTTTTGTTGTTGGGAGTGCCGGAAGTGTAATATATTCCCCTGAAGTTGCCTACTGACTACTGACCTGTCAGGATGCCTTCAGGATAAAATATAAATGTCAAGGGGAGTGTTTCACAAAGACTAAGAATAACTTTAAGTTGGCAGGCTGTTCATGCCACTATTTTCTCTCACCATTTACTGGCATTAGTTTCTCAAGGGACGTACCGATCGGGGTCACAAATCTGATAGTTCATTATTGAAGGAAAAAATATTATCTAAACCAGCAACCAGTGGCATGAATGGCCTGCCATAGTTAAGTCCAACTTAAAAATTAATATTAAGTGTTTGTGAAACACCCCCAAGGTCTATCAGTACTCATTCTTTATATTCTCATCTCCCTTCTTGTAGATCATGGGCCGTCACATCGATGTGCTACCCTTCATGGCATCTGGGTTCTATATCTATTACCCAATCCTGGTAGCTGTACTCTGCTTGGCTACCTACTTTGACCTGGGCAGCAGGTGCCTTTCTTGCCTTGGCTTCCAGCAGTTTGTGGGCGATGACGACATGACCAAAGATCTAGTAGATGAGGGCAGGGAGCTTATGAAAAGGGGTGAGTTTCTGATAGTTGGTATAATCATATAGGAATGGTGGTGGTTGGTTGTAGAGGTGGTGATACATGTGGTGGTGGTTGGTTGTAGAGGTGGTGATACATGTGGTGGTGGTTGGTTGTAGAGGTGGTGATACATGTGGTGGTGTGTCAAAGCTAAGGGTCTAAAATGTGACTGGGCAGTGGTATACATTACATGATGCTCAATTCAATACCTCATTTTTACATGTGCAAGCAAGAACCCTGTCGTTTCACGTTATGTCAGCAACTTATACACTCATTTGGAGATGCACAGTACACAAACTCTTTGATTGATCATCATTGTAATCGACTGATGCGTTTTGAAAGGCGTACAGTATAACAATTCAACTATAGTCAAACCTGCTTTAGGAACTACCTGTCTGCAAAGACCACCTGTCTACAACAAGCACATTTTTTGTTTCCCTTGAAAATGGCTTCTCATTGAAACTTGTACTAAAGGAAACTGTCTACAAAGACCACCTGTCTATAAAGACCACTTTTTGTGTTTCCCTTGGGCGGTCGCTGTAGACAGGTTTGACTGTATATATCGTCAGCCGGCTGGCAGAAGGGCGTTAAGCACGCGAGCGACTCAAAAACTACTTTTCAAATTATTCACATTTAAAGATTTGTTTTATATTTAAACTGCTTTCTGTCCCGAAAATTGGTTTAAAACGTTAAACCAATAGAAATGTTAGTAGTAGAACAAGGCCACAATTTTTTTTCTCGGAAATAAGTCAGTTTTATAAAAGTTTGAGGCGATTTAGTGTTAACGCCCCTCTCCTTAATGCTTCTTTTTTTTACCTGAAATTCGAGCTAACGCCCTTCTGCCAACCAGGAGACGATACATTCCAATCATCTAAATTGCGGGCTAGATTTTCTCTTTAAAGCCAGGGTATTTGTACTGACACTAATTCAGATTTACGTATACTGCCATCTGCTGTCCACAATGCCCCAATGTGTTTGTCCCACAGCCATGTCCCACAATGCATCATGAACTGCATGACGTGCGTGTGATGTTTCTTAGGTACAGGAACCGGAAGTTGCTCCATGTACGCCTTCACCGAAAGATTGCAGATTAAAAAAATACATTACAGCAGTGATGTTGATGTTGGTAAAATACCCTGCCTTTAAAGGGATCCGGTAACTTTGTCTCAGATTCTGAAACAAAATTCTGGATTTAGCTCATGATGCAATGATAATTATAAACCTTTAGGTCAGTCAGGAAACCCATGACTTTTACAAGCCGATCGCCTGTCTGATTATCAAGATATTTATGATTGGAATTACAAATTTTGAAAACCGTTCGCCTGAGGGTTTTCATAACACTACAGTCTATTGGGGAAAATGAGTATGGTAAAACCGGTCACTCAAAGATTTTTACTTTTTTGAGGCACTTCTTGATCATTTTGAAGCGCAATTTTTTTAGGGCTTCAATATTACACCATATCACAGACACTGATAACACGTAGGGCCGTGTATCTCAGATTTAACATTGTTAAACGATCCCTTTAACAGAGTATTCGATGTTGCATAAATTACTCTTTCTTCTTTTTTTTGCAGAAAAAAGGAAGAAGGAGAGAGCTGCCCACAGTGAAGAGAGGAAGAAGACCTTTTCAAAATTTAGTTTACAGGAGAACGCTGAAGCAAACCGCAACAGTCGTCGCTTCAATAACCGAGGATCAGGAACGGATAGTGATACCGGACATGGCAACTACAGCACTGCATCAACCAAAGGTTAGTTTCATCAGCCGGTAGCATGTTGTTATGCCATAGGAATCTGAATCTTTATTTTGTATTCAGACTGTTTCAAATAAGAATCAATATGAAGGATGAAAAATAAGAACGATTTCTACACCCATGTAAGCTACATTTTGCAAGACAAACATGTTGCATGTCGTCAACGAATTTGTAAAATAATCAAATCAATTACCCATTGTTATTAAAACTCAAAATATTCTCTTGGTTCTGATATAAGTATTACAAATTCACCCATATTTCTCTTTGCTCTTTTCTCCACATTGGCATACAGCCAAATACACCAGACACAAAAACCGAGTCGACGATAAGGTGGAGATCATGGGTGATGAAGAGCCAGTCGATTACAACGAAGAAAATGCCTCCCAGATTATGGATGGGCTTGGTGACTCTTCTGGAGGTAAGGCGAGCAACGGCAAAGCAGCGCCTCCGAGGCGAGGTCCAAACTTCAGCTCCAATGCAAAGCCCAAGAATATATTTGACGATGTGTAAATCTGTGTTGATGGTGTCTCGTACTGTCTTGTACTGCTGAGTAAGCAGTTAGCTGGGTGCAATGTGTGTTCATGTTTTCATGGCTAAGGTTTTCTCATTATTTAAAAGCATACAGAAGCAAAGTGTATCGTTTACATGTACAATACATTAGCTTGTACACCAGCATGTGTCAATGCAAGGACAAATGAGATTACTGCATATTTCCCTTGACCTTATAACGATAGTAAAGCATGTTTTATAAACATATTTACATTACCAGTATACTCTTTTCAGTTTTTGCTTGTCATCACATACTACATGTATTTTGAAGGGATTGTATGAGAAAGCCTTATCTATTTCCATTGGTTTTATGAAATACTGTAGTTTGAGATCTCATGTGTTGAAACAATTCGCAAGCTGTAGGTAAACTTTGAGAGTAGTAGATATATCTGCTGACAGATGATCGCCCATTCTTGAGAAAAAGAAATCTTCTTCTTTGCTGGTACATGGAAATAGATCTGAATCGACGGATAAGTATTTTCTTTTATTGTAGGTTTTATTACAGCTAACACTAATTGTTTAAAAACAGGGTAGACTTTTGTTTGTGGAAAATGTTGAAGATGTGAACATGTTTGTGAAGTAAATGTAAACTGCCATTAATTGTTGCCCAGATGTTGTTTGTTTATAAAAAAAACTCTCATATTTATGGTGAAAGTGTGAACAGATTTACATGAACATAAATCAGATAGACTTATAAAACAATGCTTGCATCGTAAGTCCAAATATAGCCATTTCAATTCACGTGCTCAAAGCCAGAAGAAACATTGTCTTGTTTCATTAACCACAATGGCCCAAATTCACAAAGGAGGTTTAGATTTAATCCATGGTTTAAACCCTCATTTACATAACACACGGTTTAAAAATTAGCGCAAAATAAGCGTACATTGCCTTCCGCGCGTCTAATATTGGACCTCTGACTTGTGTCGCGCTTATTTTAAACCGTGTGTTATGTAAATGAGGGTTTAAACCATGGGTTAAATCTAAACCTCCTTTGTGAATTCGGGCCAGAGTGTGATGGACTATACCTTCTTGGTCTCAATAGAAGAATTCTCTTGTTTCCTCAATCTTAATTTGTTGTAGATTGTTTGGCACGATGAAGGGTTAAATAGAGGAGAAAATCTGGATTGTGTTTGGTTGAAACTTTTGTTATGCGATGCTATTTATACTAAAACAGAGGGTTGATGTATGATGTGTGGAAGATAAAAACAACATTAAACCCTAAAAGCTGAATTTGCAATTGTCTTCAAAGTGAGTAGAGAAATAGGATTTTCATTTTATTTTGTCACCAGTACAAAGATAGCATTACAATATTTATTTTTTCCTTAGGTCTTCTCGAAAATGAAAGCATGACCACAACAAAAAGTTCATTTGTAGCAGAAAGAGGGCAGCCTGCTGCAAAAGCTTTGTGCATTTTCTTTACATTCGCGAGTGTTTTCTTGAAAGCTTTACCTTCTCTATAGGCTGTTCCAATTTCACTCTTTTGCTACCTCTTTAATCAGTATTTGACATAGCATATAATAAATTATTAACATTTGTACAGTGCTTGCGTGGTAAAATTATTCTCATGTCATCTGTAGCTACTTAACATATTATGGTTAATATTCAAAGGTGTAGAAGATGAAAATATTTAGAATTTATGTTGTATATTTGGAAGAAATGTTCAATTCATTATTTATTTATTACTTTTTTCATAATTGAGTTTCAAGATGTACCTGCAAAATCATTAAGGTCTCTTACATTTTCACCAAGGGAACAGAAAATGTGGCCATTGTAGACAGATGAAATTTCTTGACAGGTTCTAAAGCGCTAATTTCTTTCTCATGGGAAACAAAACATACAGTCACTATAGACAGGTAGCCATTATAGAGAGGTGACCATTATAGAGAGGTGCCAACTAAGACAGGTTTGACTTAAGAAAAGCAGCAGTGAACCAATTGTTTAAAACCTCATTGAACCCATTAAGAACAGATTTGGGTCTCATAGCTTAAAACGTAGCTTTTTTTTGTTTGTTTTGTGGTTAATATATTAATGGATTTGTATGCATCACATTTCAGAATAGAAATTTACAGAACTGTTTAATTCAATGAAAATAGAAATGGTTGATTGTACTAGAGGCAAGTCCTGCAGATCAAGATAATAAACAAACATTTTGAGCAGGGTTTAAGCCTTTTAAAAATCCCATCCTGTGGAAATAAGTATCATTTTTCTGAGCTTACACTGAAAACTGTAGAACGAAGTGAACCAAAGAGCTTGCTTTCAAAATGAGACAAGTTTTATCAGTCAAATCAGTTATGCTCACTTTCAGCATGACTTCATTACAACTTATAGCAAATATCCTTTGAACCAGTAACATAAGCCTGTGATATTGTAGCAGAGAATACAATGCCAGAGAAATACATCAGAACCGTCAATCCAACAAACTATGCTGAGTTGGACAGAGATTATGAGGGCAATGAAAGGATACTACATAGAGAGATATATTATGTATTTATTATTAATTCTTATGTCATCAAAAGATCATATATCCTTATGTCACTATGAATTTCATTTCTTAAAGAATATCTAAGTAATTTTATACATTTCAAAATGATATTCTGTAGAAGGTGCTGAAGAACAGTGCAATCTGGTTCGTGAAAAGTGTAGTTTGATTTCTCATTTTAGATTTTTCACTTTTGTTAAAAAAATGTGTCACAAAACTACAATATGAATTTATGAGCCTTATTTAGGAATTGTGTTTTCCATTAAGTAGAAATTTCTAATGTATGTTAAGTTACGTGTAGATTTACAAAAAAGTAACTAGCATTTTTGTGATCTAAAAAATATTTTTGTTCTTCGTATTTATTAATTCAGAAGGAAATATTTTCATGAAGTATGCTTTGCATTCCATATACTTTACCCACTGATAAGAAGGTGAACCTTAGATGTATATGGCAAGGTTGTCATGCAGAATATGTGTTTTACTGTTTCACTCATTTTCGTTTTCTGTACATGATTTGCAAGACAATGTGAGTGGTGTAGTGTATATTGTGTATCATTACTTTCAATTGTGATTACACGGCTGAGAAGTATTCATTTATTGTGACACTGTCCAAGTACGATTTACTATATCTACATATATATATCAGAAGAAAATGGAAATTAATACTGAGCATAATAACAATTCCCATGATTTAACATTCTATTTACATGTACATGAAACAGTACTTGAGTATCTTATGTAGCAGAAGAATAATTAGTCTACATGTATGCTACCCCAAAAATTAAATTATAAAGAGTTTTAGAGATTATGAGCATATTGTTGTTATTATTATTATTTTTTTTTTTGTGTGTTTATTATTTTTGTTATTATAATTATTATTATTATGATTGATATTACTCATCATTATTATTATTAATTGTTCTTTTTGTTGTTACTATTATTTATGATATAAGATCCTGGAATCAAGCTCTGATCCCAGACATTTAAATCTGTGTGTTCTTGGCTTTTGTCTGGAGGATTGTCATTTTCCATTATATGGCATTGAGAAGTGCTGAAAAGTGCAATTTTTGTGTTGATTTTTACCATGGAAATATTACATTTGTACTACCAGCAGGATACAGTATTTTAGTTTTCGTTGAGAACATTATGGGTGTTGGTAAATATAGCTGCATTCAACAAATATGTTAATTCATCTGTACACCAGTTCAGATGCCAGAATGTAATGTTATTGTGTTTTGCATTTGAATATCAATGTATTGGGCATAAGAGGATTATTACATGTAGTTGATTGATGAAGTAATGAGGATTTTTTTTTCTCCAGAAAATACTTTATTCAGGGGATAAATATATATCATTTGGGAGAGCCAGAAGGGCATTAATTAAAATAGTAACTACACATGTTTAAGTCCATTTTGGTTTTTAGCAGATGATATTTACCTAGCCAAAGTCATGTGTCTTAACTAAGAAATATCTTAAAATCCTAGCTAATATTTAAGGAAACAAATTGTGAGTGTGGTCTTGGATTTCTTGGATATAACCAGCATTAATCTCATTTCCTTGAAATTTTTGCAAAAAGTGGTTTACCTTAAAATGACTCGGTAACATTGTTGATGAAAAATATGTGTAATGATTGTATGAAATGTTACTTATTATATTCCTTGTACTGTACTAACCCTCTAACATGCTAACAATTCTGAAAACAAATCTCAAACCACAAAGATATTTATGGTTTACTTTGAAGGCATCACAGTAAAATCTCCCAACCATTTTTGAATTTTCCCAACCGTTTTGCCATGAAAATAAGACATAAGACCGGCTTTTAACAATCTTTCAACACATGAATGTCTGGAATGGAATAAAGAGCCAATTCATTGCCTTCTTACGATTTACATTCACCTACAATTTGATTAGATTGTAATAATAGAGTTGGGAAAATTAAGGAATCGATCAGATCAGTTTTTCCGAATTTGTATCTTTAATAATGGTTCGTTTTCACTCAAACTTTCAGAATATATCTAATTATACATCTAGCATTGAAGTCAATACCTTTATAGAACCTTTTCTCATCTGAACAATGTAACGAACTCAAAGTCCTTTTAAATGAATAATGAAATGTGTTTCGTTTTCATGGTTGCAAAAGAAAGTCAGATTTTCAGAAAGGTGTTATCGTTTTTGTTTTAAATCAAAATATTAATGTCACTATGAAGTTGTTAACATATTTTCTGTTTGTGTGAGTAAAACATGATAGGGGGTTCACATGGCTGTATTAATGAAGTGCAAATAAACTAACCTTTTTCTCTGTATGTAGTAAACAGTGCATTTTATGATTTGCAAAACCTGTAACGAAAAGTTATTGACTAGATTTGTGACAACTATTGCATTATTAGTTCCCGTATGTGCTCACCATTCAACTGCGCATGGGTCGTAGGTTGAATCATGTTTCTCCAAATAGTTCCTTCCCCCATACAATCTCTATGAGAGGGACCTATATTGGAGCTTCATAGAATGCCTGACCAATCACAAGCAACTTCCGGTGGCGTAACTATCTCTCTGAAGTAGCTTTGCATTGAACACTTCCCTTTTTATTCTCCCTTCGTATTATAGATTGGTTTCCATTTAACTATTCCTTTGTTAGCATTTGCATGTGTACATATTTATTAATTTCAGTGTTTTCTTTTGTTTTGTTTGCTACTTTCAATCTATGTGTGTTCTCATTTAGCCCAAATGGAGAAATGTTTCAAACTAACGACAAACTTTGAAACAATTTTGATATCAGTTGTAAAATGAATTGTTATTCTACTCATTCCAATATATCTACTTTTCTTTCATTGTATTCTATAGCTGCTCTGTTGTACATGCTTGTTTGTGATACGAATTCTATCAGCTATTTATTAAATAAAACGTTTATGATCGCTATTATAGTGGCATAGTATGGACAAATAAATACATGGTGAAGTTATTTATGTAGTGTAAGTCATGTTATATGTGTTTCCATTGTCAAAAAGGGCAGTCCGGCGTACTTTCTTCCTTTCGTGAGCTAAATAATGATAGCATTTCATGAAAATAATAATAGAGTGGTGATGATGATGATGATGATAATAGAAGTGGTAGTAAATTGTAGTTGTAGTAATTAAAAACAAACAATTAATAACAGTAATACTAATAATGATGGTGATGATGATGGTGGTGGTGATGATGATAATAATTATTAAAAATATAATGACAATAATAATACTAGTAATAATATTGTTAATATTACATAGGAGTATTATTACCAGGGCTGGCTTTAGACCAGTTGCCTTATGGTGCCAAAAGCTTTCAAAGGAATACATTCCTACTAGGTACACATTTAATACACCAAGGAGGAAAGTGATAAATGTCTTGCCAAAGGGCGTTAGTGCCACGGACGAATTCGAAACGCAAGCCACGTGGGCTATGGTCCGGTGTCTTATCCACTAAACCATGATACCTCTAATACTTCAATAATTTCATAAGGGCAACACCACCAGAGAGGAGCTCTTAACATAAGCATTACAATTTAAACAACATCTAAAGATCACACCTGAAACCAGTGGCGGCTTGGGGAGGGGGGCACTTCAATTCAAAATTCAATCTGTGTTCAAATTTTTCTTCAACGGCAAAATGTTCTCACTACATATTCCATGAGATTAAAGTTCACATCGAGACTACCCGTTTTGTATCTGAGGACAAAAACTTAACATTTCTTAAAGCGGGATTGCACTACTTGTAGCTGATTCCGCCCTCTATTATAACAAACAACGCCTAAGCGGTACCCGTTGATCCCTCATGGTCCCCTTTTTCTTGTGTTAATTGAGAGCTGATTTGATGAGAGGGTTAGCTAGTGACCACACACGGAGGTCTAATCCGTCCTGGCCAAACTAGTGCAGATTTTAGGCTTTAAAGAATAAACATTTTTCCACAGTCAAATTGTTTGGTCGGATGTGCCGCCCATGACATCATCTCCCTGTACCTATCTAAATATCGTGCGAGTAAAAAAAAAAAGTTTACACTTCGAAAATTATTTTAAAAGTCAGCTATGAACAGTAAATTGGATAGTTGGAAAGAATTTTAAGTAATTCAATAACAAGACCTTTAATTTTCAATGAGAGAAAATGATAACTATGAAGGTAACAATTATATTTGGTGAAAAAATATTACAGGGGAACAATTGTAACCCAATTATAAAAAAATACTAAAATGCAGCAGTTGAAGTGCAGTTGACAAATCTATTTAATGATAATAATAATAATAGTTCGTTCTTTCATAGCGCATTTCAGGACCGAATCCCCTCTCAAAGCGCTTTACAATGTACAATGTACGTTTACATAATAATGACTCGAAGCATTCATCAAAACGGTGGGTTTTCAGCGCTCTCTTAAAAACTACATCAGTCATGGAGCGTAGCGACACTGGGAGAGCGTTCCAAAGTGTTGGTCCACCACATGCAAATGCCCTGTCACCATAGGCTTTTGTGGCTCCATGAGTGAGGGTGAGAAGGTGTTGGGAAGATGACCGCAAACGCCTTGGTGGGATGTACGGTGTGAGCAAATCTCATTTAGGCGAAATCTACACCTCAGAAGAACACCAAGTTTTTTATGCAATTTTTGTTCTGGGAATTGTAGTACAAAGGATAATAGCAGGAGAATGAAACGCTTCATCACAACACACACCTGGGATGGAAGCATTCATAAAATGGCGATGCCCATGTCGTGAGAAATGTGTACATTTATTATTGCATTATGGCTCTAGCTCCCATACACTTTGGAGGGGAATATTGTAGATTAATGTGCAATAATACAACAAATCTATCATAAGAACTAACGTTATTTCTTGGGTGTGAGATTTCCTTTGAACATAAGATCACTCTAAGTGTCCTTTGGAAACTAGTATAACTATATAGTATAACTAATACAAATTAAAATATATCAATGTTTTATTAGTCTCTTAAAGTGGCTTGGTACCATTGTTGAAGGTTGATGGAAAAATTGCTTAGTTTTTGTATAAAATGTTACTTACTATATTCCTTCTACTGTACTAACCCTCTGACATGCAAAAAATCTTGAACATTTCTCAAACCACGAAGATATCTATGGTTTTATTTGAAGGAGTCGATGTATGACACCCTCTAACAGTGATTAACAGTAATTTCTCCCAACCATTTTTAAATTTTCCCAACCGTTTTTCCATGAAAAAAAATAAATAAAAGAGGCTATACAAAATCTGTCAACACTTAAATGTCTGGAATGGAATGTAGAGCCATTTGATTGCTTTGTGACGATTTCCATTCACCTAAAAATGTAATTAAATTGTAATAATATAGTTTGGGAGAATTAAGGAATCGATCAGATCAGTTTTTCTCAATTTGTACCATGAATAATGGTCCGTTTTCACTCAAATTTTCAGATTATCTTTAATTGTACATCTATCATTGAAGTCACTACCTTAGCACCACTATCTCTCGACTGAACAATGTTACCAAGTCCCTTTAAAGTGACATTTATCGGTCATTTGAGACCTCAATGCAATTGCAGAGCATTTACGATTCTCAATGTAAAAAACAAAACAAAAGAAAAATAATACAAAAAAGATAGATTTCAAGTAAACTATGATCCGCCTGGCCAAATCTTATCAAAAATTGATTTTACACGGTATAGGAATATATTGAATACCGAATCCTATCACTTTCATATTTAAACGTTAACTCGAAAGCGTCAACTTAACAATAATTGATCAGGTAACCATTGAATTGACTTGAATTGAAATAGCGAGTTATTAAAAGAATCCACGTGACAGGCCAAGGGCAAAATTGCATGAAGTTTACCAAGTAAAATTACAAAAACAACATGTCTTACAAATCTATACAAAGTATCATAGTCGTAAAATATTACAAAGGAGAGAAACAGAGAGAGGGAGAGAGAGAGAGAGAGAGAGGGAGAGAGAGAGAGAGGGAGAGTTGAATCTGGTCTCGTCGAAACGACTGGCCGTCTCCGTGGTCTTCACAGTGGAGATATTTTTCAACCTTTGCAAAAAGAGAGGACAGCTATGGGGGACCTAGAGAGAGTTAACTACGCACCATTATTCACCCATTTTAGTATTTAACAATAACATACATTTTACGCTTTTAAAAATTGTTTATCTGTTGATATATAACATTACATTTAATTTGCGTAATGTGTGCTTATCATTCTTAGTAATAAGCACGCGCAGAGAGAGAGAGAGAGAGAGAGAGAGAGAGAGAGAGAGAGAGGTTGGTTCTAATAATGATTTAGGTGGGAACTGCATTTTTCATTTGGCATACATGTAGACCTGTGACTTTCCATCTTACCATGCTCGAAATATAGAATAATAATGATAATATTAATAATAGTAGTAGTAGTAATAATAATAATGATAATAATAATAGTAATAATAATAAAACCTAATTTCATATTGCGCACGTAGTCATAACAGGGATTATGTTCAAGGCACCCACAAAGTAATATTATGACCCCGACTTAAGGAGCCGAAAGCATTCAAGTAATACATTCCTACCAGGTACCCATTAATGCACCTGACTTGTTTCTGTACCTGTATTAAATCTAAATATATTCCACATTTGGTAGTAATTTTTTTATATTTTGTACAGATCTCTTCATGCTGTCAGTCATTTACACAATAATTTAAGGTCAGTAAAGTAAAATATAATAGAACCGGTTACAAAACATATATTAATCATTATGATAACTAACCCACAATAATTTATAAGAGGTCTTAGGTCTGACGAGTTTCTATTTGAAATAAATCATTAATTAAACCAAAGTCAACCCATCTCAGCAGAGTTTTGATGCGTCGTTAATTAATTTTTTTTATTGAGTTGGCCCTGAGTGGGTTTGCTACCATTTTGACCTAGTCTCCTTTCCATATATTTGCTTATTTACAGTTGAGACATGTTTTGTCCCCCTTTACATTATAATATAAGGACGCTCGACAGTAGTATTTGCTTAGCAGGTTTTGAAATATATACGAACATTTGGAAATTAGACTTTATTCATTGGGACCTCCCATGATACACAATAAATAATGAAACTCTTATCAAACATAAACAAACAAAGATATAAAATGTTTACCTCCAATACAAATATTTTTTTGTAATTCAACGATTATTAATTTTGTTATGATTGACTCATCGTCATCAATAATAGTGTATTGAACATAGCCAAACTTTACTAGCTTTTGCTAACTGCTGGCTACATTTCCCTAATGCATAGCTATTGTCTTGCTGAAATAAAATGTATAATATTTTGGTAATAACTGAGACGAATGAATGAAGGAATGAATGGTAATAGGTAGGCCTTTTGCACAAGAAATAAACTCCTGAGGTTCTTTCTAAGCCCGATTCGCCCCCCAAATACACTTTATCAAACATTGATTTTAATAAATAAATGATATTCAAACATAGAAAAGTGTAAACCTTTCTATTGCATCATTTAGAATTGGCTTTGTAGAATGATTTCAAACTGAAAATAATAACGATGAAAAAATGCAGAAAACATGTTTAAAAGCACTTCGATAGCTCTGCCCTTATGAAAAATGCCCCCTACCGAACACCCCCCCCCCTCCCACAAAACTAGTACACGCAAACTAAAGGCCGGACAACTAAGCCAATTATGTCTATAGGGAAATGAAATTAAAAATAGATTATGTTCCACTATTAAAGTCTGCGTACCAGACTAGCCTACATGACATATCGGACAAAGTTCGTTCTATATTTTGGTTTGTTTGTTTTATTTTTTATATGCACGCATTATTCTATGAATTATGTGTTTGCTTACGCTCAAGGTTGTTGATATATGCATGACTAGTTCCCTTTTCATAAATGCAACACCTCCAGTAGGTCAGTCATGAATGATTGTTGATGAGCCGCATTTGACATTGAGAGGACATCGCCCCTGCGTAGAAGATCGTGCACAGATTAATGTATTCAATGTTTTAATCAACGGCAATGATTTGTTTTTGAACATGGTTTTAAAGTAGCCAGGTATCTGGTAGATCAGACTAGCTTCAGTCTATTTGAGCTCTTTTTCAGTCGCCAAGAACTTCGGGGGTAACTATATTTGTTTAAGAACTATCTCTATATACTAGCTGGTTTGTGCTCTCTGCCATGGTACAATGCGCTCATATTTATTTTGCTTGAAGTATGTCTCATCGATGACTCTTGGCGCTTCCTCATTTTCGCCCTAGGAATCGAAGCGGAATTTCCAGTTTTCTCGCGGGACAAAAACCCCATTTGTGATATTTCATTCATGCCATTTGAAGCACATGAAGGCACACACACACATTATGAAAACCTCTCCGAAGTACGACGAGGACTCCCACGAAATACCATGCCCAATCAACAAGTCCGAATGTCATGACTTGGTTTTGGGACGGCGAGTGGCAAGACGGCGTACGGGGCGGTGGCCGTACGATTACAGCTGTGGAATACGAGAAACTCCAGAGCACCTGCGCCTCTTGCTGTTGATTTTGGTCCTCTTTGTACTCTTCATGAGTCCGGTGGAATCATGCTGCGTGGATGCATCAAGGCCTACATCAGACTGTTCGTTCCCACCACAATCACAGTCAAGGGTAATCAAACAATTAATTTTATTTAAATTTCAAATAAACGTAATGGAATAAAGCAGTCCACGCATATATTTATTTCAAATGTTTTGAACGAAAGTTGATTCAAATGTTTTTAATATTATTTATTTTGTTTCTAGAGTTGCATACACACACAAAAAAAAACATATATAAATATATATAATGTACTTTGGAGTAGACAGGATGGGTGTGTGTGTATATATATATGGCTATCAGAATGATGTGTAACAAAATATGAGATATAATGGAAACACAGTGCTAATGACTAGAGTTCAGACAAGATTTGATTGTTGATTAGTTGATATAGTACATGAAAGATTTAATTAATTAAACTGAAAAACACAATTTACTACATTGTTTTATTAATGACTCGATTATATTAATTCGGTATAACATTTCTAAAAGCGTTTGATATTAACACCACGTACATGAATATGAATGTATTATTAGCATTACCCGCTTTTGGGATAAAAAAGGTTTTCGATCGGCCCTAATGTTAAAAAGACGATAGTAATTGGCAAAGTAAATACTTCAATAATAAGGTACCTATTGTTGATTCGGTGTTAAAATTTACCATCTACTCTCGAGGATCTAGATACGGAAGTATCCATCCACGATCAGGCCTGGCTTCATCAGACCGAAGTTGCAAAATAACCCGCTATTTTAACTATCCCTATCTCAAATTAGCCCGATAATTTGCGTTTTCATCAGCCCGCAGTTGCAATTAGCGGGCTATTTGGTCGAGAAAATATCCTGAGAAATTTTGACCTTGTTTCCAAAATTTGGGAAATAGCGGGCTATTCAATTTGCGCCCGTCCGAGCTAGTTTGTGATGAGCGTAACAACGCAATTTCGAGCTTTGGGAAAATATCCCGAGCCTGAAAGTAGCGGGTTATTTTGCAGCTTCGGTCTGATGAGGACAGGCCCAATCATATGGAAAATCAATCAAAAACAAAAAAGGGGGTAAACCCTTAACCTAAAATATTAATATGAACGAATTCATTTGGGGGGTATTTCTATCAAACTTTGACCTTCCGAACTGTTTTCCCCATTTCCAGAATTTTTGTAAGAGTTTCTTTAAAACACAGAGAATGAAGAGATAGAGTAGACAAAACCCGCGTATTACCCTTATTATAGGCGATATTTACCCCACTTTGGCGGGGAGAGGTAGTCATCAAGGAGGTCAAATATTTAAATATGCGTCAATATTGTTGAGATAACTTGGATTACTAAAAGAGCTACCTTATTCTTATTCATGCTCACGAATTTGATGGTATTGGAAGTGATCGCTTGAACATGAACAATTTTTTTTAATCTAAGGAGTCAAAATTGCATGCGTATACAAGGAAAGAGACGTACTCATACTAAAAATGTTTTCATTTGTGTGTGACTTGGTGGCTTTGTTCAATTCGAAAAAAATGCAGTAGGATTTATCTACATCCTATGAAATAAAACTTTATGATAATCTACTTTCAATTATACTGGTTAACACACTTTAAAGGGATCCGGTAACTTTGTCTTAGATCCTTAAACAAAATCCTTGATTTAGCTCATGCTGCAATGCTACTTATAAACCTTTAGGTCAGTTAGGAACCCAATGAAATTTACAACCCTATCGCCTGTCTGATTATCAAGATATTTATGATTGAAAATCGAAATCAAATTTTGCGTTGGCCAAACGGTTTTCATAACACTACAGTCAATAGGGGGAAACGAGTATGGTAAAAAAACCGGTCTCTCAAAGGTTTTTCCTTTTTTGTGGCACATCTTGATCATTGTGAAGCGCAAGTTTTTAGGGCTTAAATATAACACCATATCACAGACACTGCTAACACGTAGCGCCGTGCATCTCAGATTTAACATTGTTAAACGATCCTATTAAGGTTAACAGTTGTTCATACCTAATCAAAGTCGGGCTATAGGAAATCAGTTTTAATAATGTGAATGAATATACGAATTTAGTTTATTCAGTATCATTCAATTCAAATTTGTTTTTAATTTGCAAATTAAAAATGCAAATAATTAATCATCAATTTTAAACATTGCATACACAATACAGGAAAACGTGAATAAAATATCTAGGTAATACAGCAAAAGTAGGTGACAGCCAAGGAAGGAGAAGCCAAAGGCCGACCCCAAAAAATATTTACATGAAGTGAGGAAAAACGATGGTCATAATATATAAAAGGCAACTCAAAACTCATACTGGTATACATTGCACAATGACATTAGGGAACACAACAGAATGTGTGAAAATGGCTGGTCCGATGTTATTGACGCTGCTTTGTAGTATTTTCATTTCTCTTTTAAAACAACAGCCAAACAAAGACACTTTTGAAAGACCAAAAGAGACAAAGATTGTGTGAGCCTTGACCGTGAAGTACGGCCGTCATATCTTTTTTTGGAATGGATATTTCATCGCCGTTCCACACAACCTAGTATCAAAACCAGCGAAAGAATAAGACTATGCAAACAATAGACAAAGCATATACCTACCATATTGCATGTAACTATGACAATGAATAAGGGTCAGTGAAAATAAGTCGGGCATCAATTAATAAATATTCTGATATTTTTGGCTGATATACATATTTTCTTACCGAATACAATTTTCGCCACGATGAAGTTCAGCTTATCGTAAACAGGTCTGCACCACGTTTCAAATGTTTTACTGAACATGGTCAAATATGACGAAAAGGGACATTAATGGAAGGATAATCATACAAATGAATAAACTATCACCTATGTATTGAATAAATCGACAGAGGCTCCAGTAAATATGATTGCATGTATGTGTATATGCACTTCGAAGGATCCCATAAATTATATACTTTAGAAAGACATTTTTAAATGCGGTTTCGAAACAGTCAAATAAATCTCAAAAACCGCCTTATTTCTTGAGTAAAATCAATGAAATGTATTAAATTTACTTTAGGTATCATTTAAGACACATCTTGGCGTCGTGCTATAGTGGATATGTTGTCAGGAAATTGACAGCATGGTACAGTTCATCATCTTCGGCATACAGAAATAGTTCAACCTCTTTTTTTCAACCCTCACTTTTTAACTTTGAGCTGTAGAATCTCACAAAACATAAACATGTGTACAATATCTCAAAGATTAGTTTCGTAAAATTACAATTGAATATCGCATTTAATATATATTGTTTTGCCTCTTTTCCCATTCGCCGGACAGGGGCTTGTGGCATGTACTATGACGGATTACAGAAAATGTAAGTAGGGCTTAAATGAAATACTATTACATTTATATTTAGGCATAGTCATATGAAGCGGGAGCGGTTTGTTGGAACTTTGGCCTATATATACTGTTTATCATACTCGTTATAATATGTGCTACTTGTTCTAAATCTATATTAATTCTTTTTTATGAGATGCTACAACTAGATATGATCGATTTCAGGACCTCTAGTAGTAAAGTCAGGAGCTTTCACCAAATTATTACCGAAAAGGTTGACGGTTCGAGCCCCGGTGTGGCAATGATGCCACTCTCCATGGCAGTGATGGCACCCATGTGCTAAATAGAACTGGTAGGATGGAACCGGTAGGAAAAAAGTTTCAGCTGACGTCCCTATCACACATACGATATTCATACAATAAATATGATTATGTAAATAATGCATAGTGGAAACTCTATTATTTGTTCATCCTATTGGTAAAGTGACACATAAGTGTATAATCAACCCACAATTGTACCTTTTTCAGATCCAGTTGGCTGTTATCATGAATACTGGACCGAAAATAACGACGAAATACCAGGAAGAGTGAAGGACTTGGACGCGATCTACTACTACACACAATGTAACCGTTCTCTTAACGAGGAACCAGGCCAGATGTCAGATCGCTGTCCGTCCAGCTGTAATGCCAATAATGGAAAGTCGTACATTGCGATAAACATCACATTTAAGCTTGATTATACCTGTGAGTAAACTATTACATCTGGGCCAATATTCATCAAACCCTTATAAGCCTAGTTGTTAACTAACTATATACTATACCCTTTTCAATTAGTGGACAACTAGCTTTGTAAGATGTCATGAATATGGGCCTAAGTTTCTTAATTCATAAATCTCTCCATTAATGAATAACCGAGAAATGAATGGGGTTGAGGAACAAGGGTTTGGTTCTCTCTGTCATTCAAAGAATTATAAATGTAAGGCAAAATATGAATTTGGCCAAAGTTTGGTGAGTAGGGGGGGGGGGGGGGGGTGGTCTCGTCGTGTAAAGAAAATCGTTACTACCCCGAAAGCGAGCTCTATATAGCCAAACCTCCCTAGAGAAAGAATTTTGGTGATAATACATGTATAGAAAGATCACCTGTATACAATGACCACTTTCTCTCTTTGGGTGACCTCAATACATCCTTTTGAATGTATATATTGTAGAGATAAATCTCTCTATATATACATATTTATATACACGGTTACGTAAGCTTTAGGGTTAAGGTTAGGTTTAAGTGTAATGTTTGGTCCAGCTTTGTATTTCGATTTTGGTAACTGTAGGTCAGTGACCCCGGAGCGATTGTCGCCTAAGAATATGGCGCCTTTTGTTAGCGACCTCAAAATGAAAGCGTATTGTGACGTCATGATCAAGTTAAGAAAGAAAGCAGTTGATCTTATCTGTTCATAACAAGCTGCAGTTGTCTGGATATTTGTTTACCGCAATATATTTTACCAGGGAAGCTGGGGTTTTTCTTCATATATTTCATTTTACAGCTGTGCCCGATTAAGTTTTATCATCATAATAATGTATTATATTATGATTATTGTATTCATTTGTATAAAATTGAATGCTTTTATTCAATGTGTTTTACAAATGTTTCTATACAAAGGTGGAATTGAGCTGAATTGATTGAAGAGAATTGACTTGGCTATCATATTTATGTTGGACTTATACGACAGTTCATTTCTCTTTGTGTTTTCTTTCTCCTTTCGTTCGTAGCTGCAAGCAAACTAACAGCTATTGAGATCAAGCTGTTTGGACTATACGGAGGGTTCCATGGAGGGAAGACATGGTGTGTACTTTACCAATATGGGAAAGGCAATGTCACCTATAACGATGCAGTGAATGTGAGTTTTGAACGAATACAAGATTCATTTTTAAGTAACAATTCACGTTTTCCTGTATTACCAACAAAATCAAATCATATTTTAACGACACATACACATTTTATAGTAATAATAATAATAGGTTCTTGTATAGCGCTCATGTCTGTCAGATCTGACACTCCTGGCGCACCCGATACTTTGCTTCATATTTTAGACAGTGATTTTTTATTCTAATGTCATAATCTGTAAAAAAGCATATGCGCCAGAATAAAGGATTGATAGCTATTCATGTGTACCTTTAAACGAGGCATTACGTCTACATTGTTTCTCTCTACCCGAGTTTGAAATTGGTACTGTGATATGAGGATGCGAATGCTTCTACGGCTGTAAAATAATATTTTTTTCAAGAGGATTTCTGTATTAGGACACGCTAGTTAGAACAGCATTACAAGTAACATTAATTATAAATATAGATGGGAATATATTTCAGTTCAGGAACCCTTCATTTGTTCCATATCCTCTTACATATGACATCAATTATCAACAGAAAAATATGTCAAATAATGAAGGAAAATAGCTACGAGCGATGCATAATTAATGCAACTTGTGATTTCTGTGCGTTGAGCTCATGAAAACTTAACCGAGGATTAAGATGGAGGATTACAATTTTCGTAAATAGCAAAGTCATTAGCTAGCGTGAGGAACTATACTCTTGAGATAAAGATGGATGTATACCTGCCCGGGGACCCGTTTCACAGAGCCCCTTTTTCAATGACAAATGACAAAGATCAGTGACAAATCTGCTGATAACCAATCAGAAGCAAGGATTTCAGTAGCTTTTAACAAAAACTGTCATTTGTTACTGATGACAAGTTCTGCTTGTCCCCCCCCCCCAGGAATCGGTCTGTTTGGTGTCGCTTTAGCGACGTGACGAGGGTATACGGTGCCGTATGTGCACACATCTTTACCCTTTAAGAGGTCTACTTATTTTTTATTATATCATCATCACCAATCTACGTTTCACATAAGCGCTTAGAAACTTTGTATTAAGCGCTATATAAATGTAATTTGTTATTATTATAATCCCACTTTTACAGCATGAAATGAATATCCAATATAACATGGAGCGAAGGAAAATTAATTTGTGTGCAAGTAGTCATTTTTGTTTCTACTTCTCCACATTATATAAACGAAGACTAGTACACTGTCATGTCTAGTTTGTTGGCAAATACTAGATGTATATTGCATACTTTATGACCTATTTCAATGGCTCTGCAAATACGGTGCTCGGCTTTAAGGTGATATATTGGGGATTATTACTACAGTATAGTGCATTATTCATTTCAGTTATAAACTTTCTGGAAAGGGAAGGATCGTGATCTGAAGGAGCAAATCTATAAGATACATGGAAAACTCGTCAGAAGCATAGCAAGGGGGTTGAAATGAATATATTGGCGTAACAATGTTCAAGAATATTCTTGCGACACTTCATTTCGATTTGTCAATTGTTTTATGATTAACTTCGCCTTTTCGTGTGATTGTTATGCTGACAATAATTACGTGAGAATGTCTTTGATTTTAATGGAAAACCAAAATTTCACATCAAATTGCTCTGAAAGAAAGCACAACAAATTGAGAAGCAGGTTGATTAAATTATGAACGAAATCGGACCGAAAAAAAGAGGAAGGTTATGCATTTAAACAATTTGTAGTCACTATACATAACGGAATGTACCGAATCGGTATAGTGGCGGCAACTTTCAAATTTCATTCTAGCACACACAATTACTAAACTGTCAATTTCCCCAAATGTATCTCTCAGGGGGGGGGGGGGTCTTTTTTGTTTTAGAGGACTTGTAATCATATGCTATCCAAAATGTATTTCGGGTAGTGCCCTGAAGGAAAAGGTGCTTATGAGAAAAACAGACATTAATGATATTTTTGTACATGAAAAAAGGAGGAGTTGTTCGTGACTACGTCACAATCCACTGACCGAATTGCCAATTTGAGATTCGCAAATCTGTAGTGATTATATAGTAAATAAGGTCATAACTTTCTTATCATTTGATGTGTCCGATTTGGTTAGTTTTTTTTTGCCAATCTGTTTCTTATTTATTTTCCTGCTTTCATACAAATATACTCAGTACAAAGGGCGAATTGCCCTTGTGTTATTTCAAAATATCAGTATTCACAAATATTACGGTAAAATGGCGGTAAACGGTGAAGAATATAATTTCGAAAACTGCAGAACTATACGAGGAAGTTGCAACGTTAATTATGTACTCGAATTCTCCTCCATGACACGACCAGATAGCAGTTAACTGTATATAGAACTTATAGGTCAAGAGGAAATTAGTATGATTTATGTGATAATGTAAACATTCTTATCGTTTAATTGAATGATTAACTTTTGTAATAAAGTAGTGAATATAAACTGTATGGTGTATAACAAGGTTGTAGAAATCTTCGAAGTGTTTAGTCACAAAACCTGGGACCCGTTTCACAAAGCCTTTTTTCAATGACAAATGACAAAAATCAGTGACCAATCTGCTGATAACCAATCAGAAGCAAGGATTTCAGTAGCTTATAACAAAAACTGTCATTTGTCACTGATGACAAGTTTTGTGAAACGCCCCCCTGATGGGAAAGGCTAGTGACTCTCGTACGAGAGATTCCGGGTTCAATGCTTTATCGGCATGCAGTTACATGTTTGGACAAAGTGTTTGCTCTTATTTTTTTGTCCAATTTCACCCAAGTGTAAATGCGTACCTTGCAATGTTTGGGGCCCGGCCTCTCCACTCCGGGGTCCTAGAGACCGCATGCGTGTTCCCAAAATGTCCGATAAAGGGGTACTTTTCACGCACCAAAGTCCCGCCCGTAGTACACAAAAATCCGGCCGGTATTGACTTTTCACACCGGACTTAGGGAGGTGTTTTCAAAAGGAGGGAACATGCATACGCGTACCCTAAATAACACTGAGTGGGGGGGGGGGGGGGGGGTCAATAGTAACTGCAGCTTTCCTTTGTCAAACCCACCAGTAACATCTCTTTTCATATTGTACCTGTTTTTCTTTCTTCTTCTTCTTCTTCCAGCATATCTTTTATTACGATGGCTTTATCGGTCTTGTTCCTGGCTATGAGTATGAAGTTGGTGTACGAGGTTTACCAACAGCCAGGGTAGATGAGAGCACATGGAGTAAATTTAAGATAAAAACTCGACCTTGTAAGTAAACTTGTCGTTTTCCTCAGATTGTTCAATACGTGTAATGATTTGAAAAAACATCATAATAGGTGAAATAATGATAAAGATCATGAGCAGGAAAGATAGTACAATGATATCACCCAAAAGTGGCCGCTGTAAACAGGTGATCTTTTTAAACAGGGTCTACAACTTAGTATGTAAATCATGTTAATCTATAATGTGTGTTTCTTTGTAAAATTGTGACTGTTTTTATATGCACGGCCATCCTGAAGAACAGCCATTGGTTGACGTATGTCACCGTGCTAAAAAAAATAAACAAACAAACAAACAAACAACACACATTTCTTTCTCGAGGGAGACATAAATACATGTCCATTATAGACAGGTGGCATTTACAGAGAAAGGGTCACTAAGAAAAGCTTAACTTAAGTATGACAAATCCAGGCATTAATGATATCAAGATATAAAGGTATAATACATGATTCATGAAATTCAAAATTGTCATGGAAATATATTACAATTATTATTGTAAACACTATTTGGAAAAGTGCGGTACTTCTAAAGTTCCTACACAATACATTTCATTTAGTATTTCCCTTATTGTCATAAGTCTTTGATTTACGAATTAATGATATGAATAAGGGTTGTTCATATAAAATGATAATACAAATCATCATGATGAATAATAGAAAGAATAATGTAAACAATATTCGGAGAAAAACGGCACTTACAAACTACAGGTACTACATATCATTTAGTGTTTGCCTTATTGTCATATGTCTATGATGTACACCATTATGATGATTTTGCTAGATTAACGACAACACTTTCTTTTTACGTTGTGTATAATGGTCTTTAAATGTGATTCCCTTGTGTCCTACCCTTGGGTGTTCTAAAAGAATTTGACAGCATGAAACTGAGGATAAACATTTCATTTTGATCAGCGTATTATAAGTTAAAGCATATAAAGTCGAAAATAAATAAATAATAGTATTATAGCGATATGGTCCCCGTAACTATACAGAATTACATATAATATATATATATATATATAAGTACAAATAACGAACTTTTCTCGAATAATGAAATGAAATAAATGAATACTAATCGGAATAGTCCAATTTCCCACGAATCTTGAATGACACGTTGGTCAGAAGGCTAGTTTTTGAAAGGGAATATCATTATGGATATAAGGATATGCAAACAAATGAAAAAAGGGTATATACGTATCAGCTAAAAGAAATATGACACTGGGCCAAAGCAAAGCAAATATGTGTTGACCTTCTTCAAACAATGATAACAAAAAGGGGAATCCCACGGTGCTTTGCAACTGATATAATATCAAGATTGCACCTTGACACTATGATAGCGTTTATTTCACCCCCGAATTGTTTTCATAAAAGACGAAACATAAGAATATTCACCCTCATACTATATCGAGTAAACTATTTACTTTTGTATGCCTTGTTTGCCTGATTGGTTTTGATACAATACACTGAGGAATGTGAAATACGCAACTACATACACTCACCCACATACGCACTTAAAACGTTCTATTATAATATCTGTGCACTGGTAGATGGATATTATGAAGAAATATCTCCTTTATTATCGCTAAACTTATCATCGACTCCTCTTTTGTGTCGATCACATCCAACACGATCCATCAGTCTGCTCCACTGTTGATCCATTTCCAAATGATATAAATTCATTATATCTATGGCTGCATATGATTGCAAACTAAAGATGATATTGAAAATAGCCAAATTATCATAATCATCACAATGACCAACAAATGTGACGGACATAAATACGTTAATGTTATTTCACAACACTTATAATTCGACCGAAAGTGTCGTGCTAGTATATGATTTGATTAACTGATAAGGGTTAAATTAATATGTTAATCCAACTTCCCTTAATTGCAAGGTGTCAAGATATTATTACATTTATAACTCGATGGAGAATGGTTGATTTGATGATTTGATTTAAATCAATATAGTAGCTGAGGGGTGCAATTCCTCAAAGTATTGATCTATTAATTAAAAAGCCCCTTTGCACTAGTTTGGCATGGAGGGATTAGACATCCCTGCAAGGTCACTGGCAGGTGATTATCTCATCAAATCAGCTCTCAATTAACATAGGAAAAGGGGACCATTGAGGATCAACGGGTACCGCTTAGGTATTGTTGCCTGTATAGAAGGCGCAAGTAGCTATAAGTAGTGCAGTGGGGCTTTAAATATTAAATGCACTCGCAATGCGAATGGCATATGAATACTTACCATTATTTGTTCCCAGTTATATACTCTCATTACAAACAAAACACATTTTAATAAGAAAAATATGTTGGAAGAACTTTTCAATATTTCTATGTCTGCTTTTTACGCGAAAGAATGCGTCATCCTAGGTTGCAATGTGTAATACGTTGGTATACATGTCTTTCAGAAAGTAGGTACATAATCTAAGGTACAGCTCATTTTCTTTAGAGACGTTCTGAAGATTCGTCATTCGGAATTTTCAGTGTTACGTTTATTCAAATAAAGCCCTTCCAGAAAATAAAATTGAACGTATTTACGAATCATCTTTCCTTTAATTAGGCATTTCGAATCGTATTTGATTACGGAATTAATATCCCCTTCGGAATAACAACCATCGGACTACTGTTCCAAAAACAAACCCTATTTAATTTTCAAAATAAAATAAACTCCCTCAGGCTGGTTAATGATAATGTGTGAGTTCGAAATGAGGCATGTATTCGGAATCATGGGCTTCCCCTTAAATTTACCACGCATAAGACGAACCTTGTTAGATGTACTTGTTAAATGTATTTACACAAGTACGTGCTTGTGTATACGCAACACAAAGGGGACTTTCGTATTTATGATTGGGTAGTTTCGTTTCGTTTTAGAATCTTTAATAATCTTTGGAGGATTTTTGTATGTGTAAAACAAAAGGCTTAAACTTCAAGGTGATAGCTTTTGTTTAGTACACATATTACTATGAACTTCGGTAGCTTAGTAAAATTACCGTTTGAGGTAGTACTGAAAATAATATTAGTCACAGCTATTAAAAACATAATGCATTATGGATAGAGTACCGGGGTGTGACGTCATAATTCTTCTTATTATTATGACTGTGTGCGTTATCTGCCAATGAACTTCTGCATGTTTATATTTGTTTCAGGTTGGAAACCATTCATGATGTTGCACCTTACTCCCTTCGCTCTAAATTTTACTTTAATCTTGAATAGTCAAGATGATTACAAGGATAGCATTGATGAATACTACATTACTGTCTATTCATCAGGCAGTTCCTCTTCGATCCACGGCGAACAAATTATACAGGTATTGGATTTAGTATTTATTATTTGTTATTGAACAAAATATTATTTCGTTTAATCATCGTCTTTGATTTAAAAACAAAAGAAAAGAAGTCAAGGCGATGAATGGGAATTAGGATGACAGATGTGAAATTCATATTCTTTGTTTGACAAAATGTTTTTTTTTAAATGCCTGTTGTCAATATTTATCTTAAAAAGTAAGGCATTTTTAAATCAGTAACTTAATGCCATCTGAATGTTTGAGATTTAATCGGTAATCGACAAACTCGTTAATGCAATAAATTTGTGCAAAACTTAAAATAATGGAAAGGCTTCCACACTCAAACTTCAATTGAACCCACTCTCATCTAATTGTTATACTTCATACGACGAACATTTGTTATGAAACCGATATATTAATAACTTGTCAGAGTGTTCATGTCTTCTGGTCATCTTATACCCAATTTACAGAATAAATATAACACGACACAAGTTGTATTCGGATGCCTGGAACCACGTAACTACACCCTTGAGGTAAAATTACTTCCTAATTTTCTATTAAACTTCATTTACTTCTTCAGCTTATTTGAAAATCTTTAAGCTCTTTCGTTAAGCTCAAGTGTGACGTATTTGTGTGTATTTCCCATTTTGTCAGCTACGCCCCACCTCCTCACCAGGAAAATGCACTAGTCAGGCCCAGATCGTCCTTTTTTATGAGAACATTTATTTACAAAATCTTTTTGTTGTAATTTTAGTTATCATAAAATATTCTTTCACCACTATGTAAAGAGTGAGTTACACCAAACATGGTATTATAGTAATATTTTCCTTTAAAGGTAATACAAAGTTTTGGGAAATGTTGAAAATTGGGTGGATAGTGAATCTTTACAATTTTGATATATTTGGATGCCCCTGTGGATGTATTATAAGCACTAAAAAAATTAGCCCCTAAAACACTTCTGTTTTCTAGAAAAATTGAATATAAAAATTTACCGGTGCTCCCGGTAAATTTTGATAAATTTCAAATAGCGCCTATGGCCGTACAATGGTAGGTGCGACCATGAAAATGTCAGAATATGTAGTTGTGATATATAACTTCCAAACGGGAATAGCTAATCGGTCGATTTTAGTCAAGAAACATTTTTTCATAGATAGATTAATATCTTTACCTTGAGAGGGAGCTATACAACATAAAGAGTTTATTATTTATAATTTCATAAATTTAGACTCGATTTCAACCGCGACAACGATCAATGAATATTGTAGGAACGCATATGCTTCCAATATGTTAATTTGAACCAAATTCATGACCCCATGCCAAAACTTTGTAATACCTTTAACAAAAATTACATGTATATGGACACTTGCCAACATTCCAATTTTTTTCTTCCTTACGTCATTATTTCATATATTTCAATTCCAATCTCTAAACATTTTTTAATAGTACATTTAAGTGCATATCTAGTTTGTATGTAGTGTAATGCAGCTCCTACACTGATGATAATCATTTTAATATTTCTTTTTCATTTTATTCATTTTTCCTCGTAGATTCGTGCAAGGGGAACTTGCGAGTCCTGCTTACCATACGTAAAGGAGAATCTTGTTATTTTCAGTAAGATATTATTTTTAACATTAAATTCAAAGGATAGACATGTAGAATAAGTATTTACAAACTGAGGTGGGGTGGGGGGGCATCCTTTATCAGCACATAATCGTTTATGGAGATATTTTGGAGGGTAACAAAACTTAACTAAAACATAAATGACGAACCAATTTCAAAGTTTATTGCCTTCTTTGAAGATGGGAGGGATGGATGCCCTCTGCATAACAGTTTTCCCCTTGCATGTGAGCCACCCAGTATATATTTGGGCGGTAAAGTCTTGTATCTCCCTCAAATTCACTCAAATTCACTACGTCTGTTTAACTAAGTTTCCAGTTAGAGAGAGAGAGAGAGAGAGAGAGAGAGAGAGAGAGAGAGCAAGAGAGAGAGAGAGAGAGAGAGAGAGGGGGGGGGGAGGGAGGCTGTAAATAAATGGAGCACATTGCCCTTCTCTCATTGTAACTCATTTAACAGACTGAACATCCATTGTATACCCGCCGCTGCCCTGAAAAAGGGAAGGCATACAAATATTTGCTTTCTTCATTTGTAATTGCTTGTATATATTGCTGATGATAAAAAATTATGGATATGGATTCTTTGTCAGTGATTTTATTTTATATATTTCATTCGTTTGATTATTATCTTCCCATGGATCAATAGGAGATGTTGGCTCTCTTTCATTTTTTTGGAGTGGCAAACCTCTTTCACATTCCCCACTCTCCCTTATTGTCGTGTGTCTACGTAACCCACGTTTCCTTGTTTAAAGTGGGTGGGGATTGATTAGTTTGTCTGTAACAACTATGATTGTATGATAGACGTTTATCTCTCATCTGATATAAGACCATGGACTATTTAATGAGCTGTGACATTCTGAATGACACATGCACATGTACCTGGAAAGGACCTGTCAGAGGCTAACGATGTGGCTCTTACTTTTGCTATTACTTGGACATAATAATAATTGTGTGATGATCCAAATTGATAATGATGATGATAATGTACCATAACATATACATGCCGTGTATTAATTACGCAGGTGCCAAGCCTCTGATCACCGCATGCCCGGATAATATAACGCTGTACACAGAGTTTAGAGGGAATGTTAGTGTTTCATGGCCCACCCCATCGGCTAGTTCTCCATGCCCGAATCTTGCCCCCGTCAAAACCAAGCAATCTCATCATCCTGGGGATGTTTTTCGGGAAGGAACAATCACTGAAGTCCGGTATGAATTCTCGCAATACGACCAAGATGATAATGCAACGTGTTCATTCTACGTTAATATTCTGAGTGGTAAGCTAATTTCCTGTCAATTTTCTATCAAAACTTAACATGTAACTTTTGATAAGAACAACAATTATTTTTTAAAGAGCATTAGCAGTAACTTTGATATAAATTGCTCCGTATGATTTAACAAAATTAAATTTATATGTTCAAGTTGGAAATCGCCTTGAAAATTCGTTAGCGAAAACAGCGTCAGCATATTTATTCATGTTATATTCTAAATGTTGAATTCAAACCCCTACCGCACTATTTGGAACACAACGGAAGACTGAAAGATAATACAAAGTTTTTGTGATGGGGTCATGAATTCGGTGCAAATGAACATATTGGAAGCATATGTGATCCGACAATATTCAGTGATCGTTGTAGCGGGTGAAATCGAGTCTAAAGTTATGAAATTGAAAATAATAAATTTTTAATGTTGAATAGCTCCCTCTCAAGGTCAAGATATTATTGAACCTATTAAACAATGTTTCTTGACGAAAATCGACGAATTAGCTATTCCCGTTTGGAAATTATATATCACAACTAAATAGTCTTAGATTTTCATGGTCGCAGCTACCATTGTACGGCCGTAGGCGCTATTTTGAAAATATCAAAATTTACCGGGAGCACCGGTAAATGTTTGTATTCAACTTTTCTCGAAAGCAGAAGTGTTTTAGAGGCTAAATTTTCTAGTGCTTATTATGCTTCAAGAGGGACATCCAAAATATATCAAAATGAAAAAGAATCACTATCCACCCAATTTTCAAAATTTCCCAAAACTCTGTATTACCTATAATAGTATCGAAACAAGCTAAACAGAATCACTTCGAGGTCACCTTTCGTTTTTCACTAATTAACTATTACATTTTTTGGTTAAAGTTCATCAGAAAAATAAAATAACGAATTAATTCCGAGCTTGATACTGATTATAATCTCCCCCGAAAAAAAGGAAACCAAGTTTCCCACAGGTAATTTAGTGATATTTTTTTCTTTTCGTTTGTGGTGATCATCATAAAAAAATGATGTTCATCCGATCCAGAGTGGAACAACGTTCATCTCTATGTAGAAGTTATATTTATTTTTGACAATAACATACGTTACGAGAATAATCTCCAATTGCCTCGCAAGGGAATTCTAACTCATGTAATCGAAGAAATCTACCATTAGTCACAATTTCGAAACGTCTATTTCTTCCCAGACACCGATCCCCCAGTTGTGACATGTGCAAACGTAACTCTCCCACCCGAATCACCAAACACCTTCAATGGACTGATAGACGGTGAAAGCTACACTTATGCCGATGCCAACCCAGACCCCAAGGGGATAACTTACAATGTCACCCGAGGTATCACTGGAGATCTGTTCCCACAGGGGTACACACCCGTGACTCTCGTTGCAAAGGACACATTCGGCAACAAAGCTACATGTGTGTTCTACGTAGAGAATGTTTGTAAGTTATTTTAAATTGTCAGAAGTAGTTCTCTCTTCATGCAAACTATCCTTCTTATTTAAAAAAAAGTCAGGTCTTTGACTGGAAACATTGGGTACCAGAAGAACAAAGATGGACATTCCATAAATGCAAAATGGTGCACCACGTACTGAATAATTTTGGCCCATCTTACCTATCTAATGGATCACAAGATCCCAGTAACTCCATAATCGTAAAACCCGTAGTGCGTCCAAAGTGGGACTTGTACTACCATGCACACGAACCCAGATGGGTAAACTTTCATTTCTCATGAAGGTGCCGCACTATGGAAACAACTCCCATTTAGTGTTAGACCCCGGTGTTAGACGGGCTTAGTCAAAACAGTAATTTGCAAATCTGTTCTGGGGAACAATACATTTGTTATGTTTTGTAACAGCTACTAACAATTCCTTTTTTCCTTAAAACAAAATAAGAAATCACAGAGACTGTTCGTTTCAGTAATAGCAATCCAAACCAGTATTTCAGCTTCCCCTTTAATGTTCTGTCAATTGCTTTGAAAGGACGTAGACCTTTATTGCATTGTATAAGCTGGTCCAATATCTATTCTCGTGTTTATATTATGGTGTAATTTTTTTTTATTAAATAGAAATAAATAATCCATGATATGATATGTATGTATCCAAAGTTTGTTCAATTTCCTCTGTATTTGTAACATATAATTTGTAAAGGGCCTCTCAGGAAAACGGTTTTAATAATGAGTGAGTTACCCTGTAAAAAAAACAACCGAAGAATTAAAAAAAAAAAATAGCTGTGCCTTGTTGCAGATTAGCCTTGTGCTCAACAAGTCATGCAATACAGACTACAACTGCTACTACACCTGCTACTATTACTACTACTACTACTACTTGTACTTTTTCTACATCAAATGGAAATAACAATTATTTCCATTTGATGTAGAAAAGTACTAGTAGTAGTAGTAGCAGATTTTATTTGACGATTATCATCAAATCAAATAATTCAATTTGTTTTGTATCCTTCTGCTCTTCTAATTCTCTATAGTAACGGAGCTCCCGGTCAACTGTCCCAGCCTAGTTCACACTGTAGCCACAGATCCAGGCAAGGATACATACACTTTTCATCCCGGTTTCGGAGAACATAACGTCACCAAATCTATAGCCGGATACATATATCACGGAGATACTGTCGCCGTGGAAATAACACTTGGAGGTTTCCCGGTTGGAACTAGCGTTCCCATAGGAGCTCATGAGATAGTCGCGAACATCCATGATGACGTTCTGAACAAAACGTGCAGAGGCCTCTATACTGTTACGGGTAAGTCGCCTTTTATTTCACAAGGTTCAGGTATTTTAATCTGCTATATTAATTCATAGTTCATGCATAGTTGCACTGGCAAACATATTTGTTGTAAATAACTCATTAAAACTTCAAACGTCAACTTAATGTCACACTGAGATAACAACAAATGAGGACTAATAAAACAAAGTGCGCTCTCCTCAACCCTTTTCGTTTGTTTCCTGATAAAACATATAGAGGTATCCTCATGTAGAAAGAAAATAATAATAATAAGAAGAAGCAGAAGACCAAGAAGGAGAAATGGAAGAAAAAGAAGAAAGAGGAGGAGGAGAACAGGAAGAAGAACAAAGAAGAAGAAGGAGAAGAAGGACGAGAAGGAGAAGAATGACGAGGAGGAGAAGAAGAAGGACGACGAGGAAAAAGAAGATGATGAAGAAGAATGAGAAGATAAAGAAGACGAAAAAAAAAAAAAGAGTAACATAATTTTGTTAAATATTAAGTAGCTCAATTGACGTACTCTGGAGAATATTTGTTCCTAAAAATGTTCTTTTATCAATTTTATAGATGTATGACTTGCATTTTTTTCCCGTAAAAGACATGCTCTTCATTATTGTTCTATCTACCTGGAACAAAGAAAAAGGACAAAGACAACTAGTTTTGCAATTGGCCATGGTATTTATTAGTTGTAATATAGCAACTTTCCATCGTCATTAGACTAGTGGTATAACAAATATTTCAAATGAATATAGTCTGTTAACCTCACAATGAACAGCAGTTCTCTGGCCTGAGACACGTAGCGTTCAAATAATAAAAACAAATCAACGCAGTTCTCTGGCCTGAGACACGTAGCGTTCCCAAAATAAAAACAAATCGACGCAGTTCTCTGGCCTGAGACACGTAGCGTTCACATTAACACTTTATTGCCTAAAACTGAGGATAACGAAAGCAAAGGCCTTATTGGTCATCCTCCGCCTACAAGCAAAGTGTAAACGGGGTGTAAACAATACTTATTGCAATAAAATGACCCCAATTAGATTAAAACAAATCAACGCAGTTCTCTGGCCTGAAACACATAGTGTTCACCTAATAAAATAAAACCAAAACAACGCAGTTCTCTGGCCTGAGACACGTAGCGTTCACATAATAAAATAAAACCAATTCAACGCAGTTCTCTGGCCTGAGACACGTAGCGTTCACATAGTAAAAACAAATCAACGCAGTTCTCTGGCCTGAAACACATAGCGTTCACCTAATAAATAAAACCAAATCAACGCAGTTCTCTGGCCTGAGACACGTAGCGTTCACATAATAAAATAAAACCAATTCAACGCAGTTCTCTGGCCTGAGACACGTAGCGTTCACATAGTAAAAACAAATCAACGCAGTTCTCTGGCCTGAGACACGTAGCGTTCACATAATAAAACCAAATCAACGCAGTTCTCTGGCCTGAGACACGTAGCGTTCACATAATAAAATAAAACCAAATCAACGCAGTTCTCTGGCCTGAGACACGTAGCGTTCACATAAACACTTTCTTTCCTAAAACTGAGGATAACTAAAGCAAAGGCCTTATCGGTCATCCTCAGCCTACAAACCAAGTGTAAACGGGGTGACAATACTAATTGCATTAAAATTTCCCATCATTGGCTCGAAGCCTGTTATCTTGCAAACTGGTATGTTCAACATGTGCAAATTAAAGACAATTCCGCGGTTTGGCGGTCAAAATTGTAAGATTTTCTGCCTTAGGACAGGATTCAACAGTTTCATAAAGTACTGTTACAGAAGCACCCAATAAGGTGTGATTGTACCATTTACGTATAAGTAACAACAATATGAATTTTTTAAGTGATGTACATCATAACATCCCATTTGAAGAAACAAATAAATGAAGGCAGGAATTTGATGACATTGTCCACTATAAACTCAAATGCGGGTGAAACCCGATCTCTCGAAAACCAGACTCTTTTTGCCAAAAAGGATGTTATAACCAAATCAGACCGTATAAAAAGTTCGAGTTCTGGAAAATGAGATCGGGAAAAGCCCCGCAAGGCCCGTGTAATCATTTTGAACGCGACCAGGCATAGCCCTTGGGAGAGTGGATTGTCGTCAAATTCCCCCTACTAACTCTGTAAAGATAGTCGTAAACATGAAAAGTCACTGGCCACCTTTGGCGGAGTATGGGGATGGATGGAGGGGAAAATTTGTTAAGTGTGACGACTTCGAAATACCATGGACTGAATGAGGTTTTATTGTCCAAAATAAAACTGCTTTGGGGAGAGGAAAGAGGAGGAAAGTTGAGAGCTGACCGCATGTTTACATTACGGCGACTGGTTTCTTCCCCGTCCAAGGTTTATTGCATCATCAGATTACATTAATAGCCTCCTCTCCCCCATAAATAAAACTTCGTCCCAGGTAGCTGTCAATAAACTATTTTAACTTTCTCTGCGCTGGTTAAAATTAATTATTGTTCTATCTACCTGGAACAAAGAAAAAGGACAAAGACAACTAGTTTTGCAATTGGCCATGGTATTTATTAGTTGTAATATAGCAACTTTCCATCGTCATTAGACTAGTGGTATAACAAATATTTCAAATGAATATAGTCTGTTAACCTCACAATGAACAGCAGTTCTCTGGCCTGAGACACGTAGCGTTCAAATAATAAAAACAAATCAACGCAGTTCTCTGGCCTGAGACACGTAGCGTTCCCAAAATAAAAACAAATCGACGCAGTTCTCTGGCCTGAGACACGTAGCGTTCACATTAACACTTTATTGCCTAAAACTGAGGATAACGAAAGCAAAGGCCTTATTGGTCATCCTCCGCCTACAAGCAAAGTGTAAACGGGGTGTAAACAATACTTATTGCAATAAAATGACCCCAATTAGATTAAAACAAATCAACGCAGTTCTCTGGCCTGAAACACATAGTGTTCACCTAATAAAATAAAACCAAAACAACGCAGTTCTCTGGCCTGAGACACGTAGCGTTCACATAATAAAATAAAACCAATTCAACGCAGTTCTCTGGCCTGAGACACGTAGCGTTCACATAGTAAAAACAAATCAACGCAGTTCTCTGGCCTGAAACACATAGCGTTCACCTAATAAATAAAACCAAATCAACGCAGTTCTCTGGCCTGAGACACGTAGCGTTCACATAATAAAATAAAACCAATTCAACGCAGTTCTCTGGCCTGAGACACGTAGCGTTCACATAGTAAAAACAAATCAACGCAGTTCTCTGGCCTGAGACACGTAGCGTTCACATAATAAAACCAAATCAACGCAGTTCTCTGGCCTGAGACACGTAGCGTTCACATAATAAAATAAAACCAAATCAACGCAGTTCTCTGGCCTGAGACACGTAGCGTTCACATAAACACTTTCTTTCCTAAAACTGAGGATAACTAAAGCAAAGGCCTTATCGGTCATCCTCAGCCTACAAACCAAGTGTAAACGGGGTGACAATACTAATTGCATTAAAATTTCCCATCATTGGCTCGAAGCCTGTTATCTTGCAAACTGGTATGTTCAACATGTGCAAATTAAAGACAATTCCGCGGTTTGGCGGTCAAAATTGTAAGATTTTCTGCCACACGAGACATGGCTGCTCAGACATGGCTGCTCAGACATGGATCGCCGCCACACCGATATCGGATGGTATGAATATTCTCATCTTTTGCATAATTGCAAAATGAACTATGAACGTAACAGACAACATTATGTACAATCATTCCTACTTCAGATTAATACAGATCTGAAATTAACTTGTACTGACGTATGTTTCAACATGAGTTAGAACCTCCAATAATCCCTTCCGTAATAGTATACAAACGGAGGCTGAGTTTTATAGGTTACTATGTTACTTCATTAATGTGGAGCGCTTATATACTCCTGATACAGTGGGCGTTAAACGGTACATATTAAGCAACATCATTCTTTAAAGTGTTATATTAGCTAAGGGAGTTCTTTAAATGAAGAACAGTAGGGAGGAATTTAACGCTGATTCCTCAGAAATCACCTCGTAAATGTTCGAAATGAATAATGAAGTAAGTAACCTTGCCAGAAAGGTGCCGACCGTCTATAACGATAAAGTTAAGCTCCGATTTGTTGAAGTTAACTTATGGGTGCGAAACAACCAGTCCTCCAAATCGGCGAATTATAGACAGCGCAACTTGTTAGGAGCCCTGCTGCCTCTGTCTTGTATTTCATGTCTGTCCGGCGGGTAGATGGATACCGGCCGCTTGCACTATGGAATCCCCCAGGACCCAACTGGTGCCTCGTATGGATGTAGAATCCCTTGTCTGGCTCCATAAATCTGTAGACTCTGCATATTCAAATTAATGGAGAAAAAGGAGAACCCGCAGACAGTAACATGTTCTACATAACAATACCATAAACAAAATGTCTTTTGCGATTTATGTTATTCCTCGGAATAAACAACCCCAATTCAGAGCAATCAAATTTGTATTACTGGTACATTATGAATTGGGTTTGGTCTGATCACCATACCAGCTAAATCAAAACGTACTAACTAAGTATAACACCCCAAAGTTTTCAAACTTCACCTGCCGGTAGTCTGATATAACCCCGGTATGCCCCAGATACCTATTTGTCATTTTTTTAAGTGTCTGAAAAGCCTGCCATATCAGCTCCTATTCGGAAGGAATGGGCCGTGTAATAGTGAGCTGGTAAACCTAAGAATGAAATGCTATGTAGCACCCTGTTGAAAGCTTGCCGGGTTAGGGCAGAACCATAGAACCATCAAATTGCCTAAAGAATGCAAACCCCTGGTCAATACCGGGAGTGGGAACGGGTTGAGGACGGGCTTCCAAATACCCAACAATTGCTTTACCGGGGCACAATGATATAAATTCTGGAAGCACGATAACGCACCCTCTACCCCGCTGATCCGTTTTGGAAGACCGAATTCAAACACTAACTTTGCGCTGTGGGGGATTCCCCCGGACGATTACGTCCGCCTCAAACAGGGGTATGGATCTACCCTGATAAGTACATTCACCAATGCGTAAAATGTGAAAGAATAAGTTTTGACTAATACGTAATGATACAATTTTTTAGAAACCGCCTACTAATTGATACATTTGGTAAACTATTATATCTATTTGGACCTGATAGATAAAGCGCACGTGTCACGCATGTGTCACGGAGTCCCATATAACTCTGTATGTGTATACAGTGCTTGTAACTTTACCAAGACCGGGCTAAATTCCTTATCATTTTAATTTTTCCAGAACCTTGCAGTACACCCAATACTTATATGCTAGATGATCAACCTTTTCTGACCGATTCCACAAAGTTTCTTTCGCAATGCAATCGCATGACCATCACTGGTCTTTATCTTTAAACACATTACTACAAAGTGGCGAATGAGCCGCATGAATATCTTGCGATTAGACGATAGCTTGTTAATGACGGCAACTACCGATTGATTATCAGACCAGAAAGTTACTCTCTTCCCATTTAACCGATCTCTCCATAAGTGACCGCCTACAACTATGGGAAGCAGTTCTAGAACGGCAATGGAGAAATTTGCCTCCTTTACGTATTCCGGCCACCTAGCTTGAGCCCAGCTAGCATCCTTTGAAATAAATGCCAAGCCCAATGCTTGCCGCTGCGTCTGTATAGAATTGAAAGCCTTTCACCATGTTCACCTGACATAGCATTGTATCAATCTCTAGACCCAAAATTGTAATTACTCTCGTAGGACCTTCGGTTTTCTCAAGTGCTAAGGGCACACCGAAACTTTGCACATATTTTGGAAGCAGAGCGTGATGCGCTGGCATTCCTCGAAGGAGGAAGCAGCAAAGAAAGAAATCATCCAAGTAATGCAGCATTTGTTCAGTAACAGCTATGCGCCGACAACAATCCTCGAGAAAGGAACTAAAGCGCTCAAACATTGCGCACGAATTCGAGCAATATTAAACGCATGGGCATGCACCTATCACAACAGAATTTTCCATCAATGCACATACGAGCAAATCAAAATCATCTGGATGGACGTGGACGGGCAGTAACTAAAGGCAGAGTTGATATCGGCTTTCCCCATAAAAAGACTTATGACTAAGTTTAATAATCATGTCCACTGCTTCGTCGAAACTAGTGTACGAAACGTTGCATTCATCCTATGCTATCATTTACAGAGGAGCCGCGAGGGGAGGGTAATTGCTGTATTAACCGAATTTCGCCTGTTGCTCGTTTTGGAACAACCCCGAAGGGAGAACAACGAAAATTCGGAAAGGAATAGAAGTAAAGGGGGCTGTGATTCTGCCAAGAAGCGCCTCCTTTTCTATATTTTGCATAATGATTTGAGATGAAGAATTGCAGACTTGAGATTCTTACAACTCATTATGTATCCCTGTAAAGGCTGCCTTGCGGTTTGGCGCCCGCAGTAGAAAATTGGCGCTCGCAGGGGAAAATATAAGGCTGCGAAGTATACGTATCAATATCATCAATTGCCATTACTGGCCATGACTCACCATTGTCGCCGCCGTCCTGCCTTCCGGGCCCGGGCGGGGACGACAGGCAGCGCATCGTCGTTGCTGGTACTGACTACTGGCAGCGGGCAGGAGGAATTGGGCAGGGGGCCTAGCCTTTGACGCCCTCCTCTTCCTTGGCTTGGCCGTTGTTGTCGTCTTCTACTTCGTCGCAGCTTTTGCTGTCACCCTCTGACTTGTTTTCTTCGTCGATTTAGGCATCTTGTAATAATACTTTGAATCAAATTGAAGCCTAACCTAACACGCTTGTAAACCTCGACGTATTAATTGACTCAAATTAGGCAACGTGAAAGGTAGGTAAAGATTGTCAATCAGGAGCTGAAACTTATTAAAGTCAGAAGCACAGTAGTTCATCTATCCGACGATATTACGTTAAAACTTGAACTCACTGCTTAAACAAGGGCGAATATTGAGCAAAAAACCACGTGTGACGACTTCGAAATACCATGGACTGAATGAGGTTTTATTGTCCAAAATAAAACTGCTTTGGGGAGAGGAAAGAGGAGGAAAGTTGAGAGCTGACCGCATGTTTACATTACGGCGACTGGTTTCTTCCCCGTCCAAGGTTTATTGCATCATCAGATTACATTAATAGCCTCCTCTCCCCCATAAATAAAACTTCGTCCCAGGTAGCTGTCAATAAACTATTTTAACTTTCTCTGCGCTGGTTAAAATTAATTATATTCCTTCTTTAGAAGAACATTTTCTAACTGGATCTGTACCGATTGCTATTATTGTGGGATCTGTTCTTGGAATAGCTTTGGCTATCCTTGCTCTCTTTACAATCAATAACTACTGGCCAAAGGAGCCCGGAGAATCCAGGATTGGGACTTGCTTGGAAAAGTTTAGAAATTTGACAGGTACGTTGTTATTATTTATTTATATATTTATTGCAACAAACAGGTTGGTTTGTGTGGTTTGTTTGCAATCATTATCATTTTCTCCAAATGAATTGATTTTGGAATATATGCAGGTTTAAAATCTTTGAGATAGAAAGAAAGCCCTCTTGGAATTCTTATACTATATATTCCCTTTGATCTGTTGAGAATTAACCTTATTTTTTCCCAAGATGGAATTGCAGGGTTTTATGCAAATCACGATTGAATCAAGCTGCAATTATCCGTGTGTATACAAGTTTGAACCAAAAATCCAAAGTTTAATTACCACTTTAATAGAAGAAAATCTCGCTCGAGCGTAACGTTTTTTAATACACTAATTAGCATCATATATGTATCTTGATTTAGAAGTGGATTAGTGTGTAAGCCATGAATGTCATTATTAAATATGGATTTTTGTAGAAAATGTCTTATGTTTTTCTTTTCAGCAAAGGACACAGAGAATAAACTACCCGGTGATTACACTTTCCCGGCACTTTATTCTCACGTTGATCCAGGAAAGGCCATTGAACCCGGCATTGATCTTAACATCCTTGTAAATGCACCAGAACCCAGTGAATTTTCGTCTGCTACCAATATCAACGACAAAGTGAGGAATTGGGTTGATACTCAAGATGATTCTGGATTTACAGACAGAGAGGAAAGGCAAATTCAGCGAAAGCCTCAAAGTCGGGTGGTGAGTATGAATTTCAGCTCGTATTCAGTTCTGTCTAATCCGTTTATTGATTTCGTTTCCATTAAAAGAGTGAATTAAACATAAATACAGGGCACTTACGTAAAGCGCAATGTAAATCTTGTCACTCGAAAGAACAAAAGAATATTAAGTTCATTTAAAAACGTAATAATGAGATACGAGAACTAGTGAAAAACCTGTCATGCCTGTAATGGCCTTATTACGAAGTTCCCATGAATTATATTTCTGCTATTATGTAATGGATTATGAGGTGAATGTACGCTGAAATGAAATTAAAAAAAAAAAAAAGCCTATTCTTTGCGGGCAGCAGTGTAGTATATTGGTGAAGTTTCTGAGTTCCAGATGAGGGGTCACAGGTTCGATTCTTATTTGTTGCTTCTTTCCTTGGATAAATATTTACCCACATCATTGTTTCGCTTTCGACTTGGGTGTATGTGTACCCGGCTATCCTTGGGTATCGTCGTTGTTATTATTAGTATCGAGTGTTCAACATAAAATGACGGATATTGTGCTTATGCAATATACATTTTTGTTTAGTTATTCTTAAAACTCAATGTTTGCCTCTAATTTTGTAATATATATCTAAGAACTTTTATTGGTATTGGTATTGGTATTTATTTTCCATCACAATATTTAAAACAATACAAAGAAAATGCATGTACATAGTAAAATTCAATAATATAGTGAATGGCTGGATAGCCCATTCAGCTTTGTTAATATAACAAAGCTGTTCTTCCTTGGGGTCCAGGAATTAAGATATCAATAGTTATTATACAACATACAATACAACATAAAATATATTAGTTCAGTACCACTTTCAGGGAGACTTTGTCTCATGAGACGAATGTTAGGTTCTTACACATTTTATTGCATTCCGTTTTCAGATTCATAAGTGTGAGATTCATCCTGATTCACCCGGAAGCCACCATGATACAGGTTTCG